>JAWWMO010000083.1:50268743-50329118 GCA_035047845.1 Dendrocincla fuliginosa | reverse complement strand
ATGATGCTCTGGGGCACAGGGGGTGACTCTTGGGGATGGGCCTGGGCAGGGTCAGAAGCTGGAGTTCAATTATCCCTGTGGATCCCTTCCAACTCAAGATATTCTTTGATTTTATGATTCTAAGGTGGCACTCTCTGAGTGACAGAATGAGGATCTAGAAGAGCAGACCTCACCACGACTCCTGATTTCTAATGCCTGCTGGTAGCTAGTTTTATGGGCTAACATGATAAGGTCATACCATAAAGAAAGTCTATGGTTGTTCAGGAAATGTTTTCCTCTTAGAGGAGAAGTGTCAAATAACATAAATCAGGGAAAAAATAATCTGAAATAACTTGGGTAATGTGCAATGAATACATTATTTCTAGAAGTGTTGGCATTCAGGTATTCTATAAGACAAAGCCCAAAATCAATACTTCTTTTCTTGCCCTAGATCCATTTCACTAAAATAAGTATTTATTAAATCACACTGCCTTGCCTGTTTGCTTTGCTGCTTAAGTTAATTTCACCACGGATAATGAAAATGCTCATTCTGGGAGCTCCCTGAATAGAGAATGTACAAACATGCCTTTTAACACTTTCCATTGCCATACACCCATGACAATTGGACTGTAATTCAGCTGCTTTAGGAAGGACAGTACTCGTGCTAATGTGGCCTAATTAATGACAGACAGAGTTAACTCTGCTGTTTTAATTCTATCAATACTTGCAAGGTTTTTTAAAGCACTTGAGGAGAGGTTTGAATTGGGGAACTAGGAAAGGAGTGAAAAATGAAGCAGGCACATGGTTCTCATTTGGGGGGGAAGGGAGGCTGTTATGAAATTTACTCGACTGCTGCAGGCAATATTGGAGGATTAAATGGAAACTGGCTGAACCTTCGCTTCCAGTTTATAAAAAGCATTCACTCCATAAAGTTTCCTTATAGCACCTTTTTACATAATGAGCTTTAACTAAATTCTGTCAGCACGGAAAGTGGTTCCTATGGTTTAAGATGTGTCTTACTTGAGGAATTCAGAAGATTTTCCTTTCAAAGGCAGAGAAGAGCTTTAAAAGACGGCTTGAGTCTTGAAGCAGTGGAAGATGTTGTACCTTTCCCATGTCTCATGCTTGAACACAACTATAGGCTTGAACAAATCCATGGCAGGATGTTGATCTTGTCAGCTGTAATTACCTTCTACCTGATTATTCATATTCTGTTGTACACAACTCTCAGCCCCTTCAGAAAGTGTGAATTTTCCCAATAGTTCTACAATTGCTAAGAAAGACAGGAAGGACAAGTATATAAACTGATGTCATTTATATTTATTTTACCTAGTTTTCAAGCTTCCTTTATGTCTGTTCTAGGCTCAGAATAATTTTATTGAAACTGGTCCTTTCTGAAAACTACTTGACTCACCAAGGTGGCTCCCTCTCCTTTTTTTTCTGCTTTTTTGACCTTCAGGAATTTCCAGCAGCCTCAATCCAGCAAAAGTACTCGTTATGAGGAAAAGAACACAACATCCAGCATCAAGATTTATCTGTTTATTTATTTGTTGATGCTGTTTTGACCTAATTCAGCTCCTAATCATTTTAATCTATAATGATAAATGGTGTTTTGTACAGTTGTGCTTAGGGAAATACTGAAGTGTGTTGTTTCAGGCATCACGCAGCTACAAACCCTCTGTTGTCATTCTAACCAGAAACAAAAGCTTAAGAGGCTTTTACATCCATACAGTTCTAAACATGTAGTGGCTTTATCCATTCACAGTGTTCCCACAGAGTAGTTATGCCAATCACATCTGCAATTGGAATGGAGTTTGAATTTTCATAACAAAAATTTCAAAATCAAGACAGCTTTTTCTAATGTGGTATTGAGGTGTTGAAGTCTTCTAGAAGGAGTGTTTTGAACACTATCCTTCTGCAAATACTTTTTCAAACCACAGTTCAAGCCCAAATGATAAAAAGAAAGAATTCTGGGGTCAAATGTAGCATTTGTTTCATTTGGAAACTAAGTACTGATACTCATGTTCTGATAAAGCATAAATGAACTTGGTCTCAAAATGTTCCTTTGAGATGAAAACTCAAAACAGTTTTAAACTGTCCCATTCTAAGTGTCTGCAGAGAAATAATGTGCTTAATTCTTCTTGGTCAGATTAATCTATCTAAAGATTTGCCAAACAGTTCAGCTTGAAAAAAACATCTGGCAAATCAACTATTCATTTGAACCTTTCAAAGAACTTTCCTTGTAAGCACTATTCAAATGAAATACTTTAGAAAGATTAGGAACTTAATGTAATTTGAGTAATGAACCTGTGAGTGCCTTTACAAAAGTAAGGAAAGGCTATAAAAGGGTTAAATACACACACAAATGTACAATGCTAAATTTGATCCATATTTAATCAATAAATAAGTCAAAATGAAGCAGAAAATAAAACTCTTTTGGTCAAAGGAATTGCACGATGCAAACAGGTGATAAGTGAAAAGGGCATCAGCCAAAGAACATTATAATGACACATGTATTAATTTGCTTATTTGTAACGTTGCAGCCAGAATTACCTCCTCGAACTCCATACACAATTAACAAATGTCTTGGCACGCCAACTCAAAGGGGGAAAGAATCAATTTTAGGAGTGTAATATAAAAAGCAATATTTATCCTCTTTTCCGGCAGCAATCAGCAGTGTCTGATGTGCAAGCAGTTTGCTGAATGCCAAAGCCACTCCCGCCTGGCTCCCAGTTGCGGGCTGGTTCTGCTGCGAGCAGGAATGTGCCTGTGGTGGAGTGGTGCGTGCAGGAAGGTGGGCTGCCTGCTCCACACCATTCCCCTCCACAGCAACCACAGCTGCGTTTTGGAGCCTTGCTCGAAGTCAGCCTCAAGCCTCTGAGGAGGGAACAGAGAGGCAAGAGGGTATATCCTCTCCTCAAAGTCTCAGCTCTCAAAGTCATTAATTTACCAAAATGAAAACAAGATGAAACTCACTCTCGCCGCTAATTGTTTATTTTAAGGAAACTAATAACTGTGCTTCATCTTTCTTCCCCCTGGATTTCAATATTCTTTGTGTTAGATAAACAAGCCTCAGACGATGCTAAGCATTACCTTTTCCGAATATTCTATTGCATGATGAAGGGGCAGTGAAAGGAAGGGATGTGAAACAGGAAAGGAAGGGATGTGAAACAGAAGAATGAGCTGCCCTGTGTGTTGCTTTACAGAAACCCTGGGAAAGAGCTACGGCACCAGCTAAACCCCTCATGGGGTGGTGGGTCAGCACGGAGGGTGGAAACGCTTCAAAGATGAGCCTGACCCATTCCCAGCTCAAATCCACCCACTCTGACATTGAGAGAGAAGTGCCAGTCACAAACCCACTAATCCTCCTCTCTTCCCTTTTCCCCTGATGCTCAACCTGGAACAGTGATGAAGGCAACACCAGTGTAACCATCGTGGCCAGGGAGCTGCTCTATGCCCTGCAAGAACATCCCTGTAGTGCAGCACAACCCAAATCCATGACAGAGGCCATGCAGGAACCGTAAGGCACGAGCTGGGAACAATCTTGGGTTTTCTGGTAGAGAGACCTAACTCTTGATCATAACACCGCACTTTCTTCCTCCTTTACCCTTTATTTTATTTTCAGTAATTTGATAGATTCTAACCTGCCTCGTAACCCCATTAAGCACTGCATGCCAGTCCCCTGCCCAGCAGCAGCAGACCGCCCTGGAGGCCTGAAACCACTTCAGATGGCAATTTTTCAAGCCACGCTAATCAAAATGAAATATCTCGCAATTAATTATCCCTCTACAACCTGCATTCCAATCCCACTCCATAATTGACAATTACTTGCCCATTCTTCCTCACAAAGCCTGGAGTAAATTGGATAATTTTAGCATTTGTTTTATTTTGACTGTTCCTAAATTTAACGTGGGAAACTCTTTGCACCCACTCCCCCTTCCTGTTTTGGTAAAACAAGTGAGTTAGAACCAATGTCTTCACAATTAAATTTTCAACAACACATCAGGAAGGGCACTGCCTCAGCTCTTTATTGATCTCATTATTACAAAAAGCATGTGGTTATAGCTATGTCTGGCCCTTTATACTTTTTCTCATGGCTTTAAAAGGTACTAAACAACGTAATCAAAATATCATATTTAATATAAGAAGCACATATTAAGGCTTCTGCTCCAATTTCTTCCAGACCAACATGTTGCAAAGTATTTCCCGGTTCATATTAAACACACATGAGAACATTTGCACTTATGGGTAGGAATCAGTTCTTGACCTTCTAAACTCGTATTGTTCCCTGATGAACACTCTGGTTCTAATTCCCCAAAAGGCCACGACCTGGTCTGTATCCAAGGTCAACTAAAATAAAGTCCTTAAAGCTTTTTCATATGAATTCTAACATGTTTTCTAAGAATTACAGGCTCAGATTTAACCCTCTGCTGTGTAAGGTTTTTCCAATGCGAGTTTCTGATTACGGTGGACAGCTGAGTGTGCTGCATTTTCTATCATTCATTCCCTGCATAAAACAGCCCTTCTGGCTTATCACTGTCCTCTTCATCACTCTCTCTTGGAATCAGAGGAACGAGAAGCACTGAAAGTCTGGTCAAGGCCATTCTCTTTCTTAGGCCCATCTCTAAGTTCTCCAGTCTCAGCTCAGCCTCCTGTGGTTCCATTCACAGGGTAATGAGCAATATTCAACAGCCCTTCTCTTGCTGTTCAATCTACATTTCCCCTTCAAAAACCTACTGCTGTCACCCTGTCACCCCTGACTTGACCATGGCCCATCTCACCTGGGCTGCTTCTGCCCAGTGAGTTTCACTCTGCTTTGTAACATCCCTATTCACATAACCCAAGATAAATAACACAGGAGAAAGTAAGGCAAAGAAATGACACAAAGGGCAAATTATGAAAAACAAAAGACAAAAAAGGCCCTAGCTCGGTGACTTCAGATGATATCAAGGGAGGGGAGAAAAAAACAACCCACAAAATTCAGATTTGAGACCAGAATGGGCAAACACAGACCAGGGGGGACTGCCAGAATTGGCATAAATGACCCAGCTGGGAAATGCATAGGGGATTAGAAAGGAAAATAGTCCGAGCACTGTGGCAATGGGTTGTGAGTCTTGAAGAAAGGCAACTGGAGATGAGAAAAACCTTTTTTAGGTTTGTTTGGGTCCTTTCATGACTAGATCTTTTTTAATTGGTTCATGAATATTTTAGGACAACGTTCTTTCTAGTGTTACAGCTATTCTTTTTAAAAGGTCTCCTAATCTGATAAAAGTATTGTTTGACTCATCCTCTTTATAGATCTTAGTTCACATTGTGGCATCACAAAAGCTGACCAGAAAGTGCCAAAGATTTCAATGAGATAAATCTTAATCCACTGGCCTGATGTATTTCTAAACTAAGTTTTCTCTTTGTGTATGGATTTCTCAGCTCAATTAAGATTTCCAAAATACAGCTCTTGAGTTAAGCTTATCCTGGGCTAACTAATCATCCAGAAAAGCAGCCAGAGTAGATTTCACAAAGCGAAATTAAGAGAATAAAGGAGATAAGCAGAAACATGCTATATTTATCAGTGTATTTAATACTGTATTTTACTTGCAGTGCACTTAAGTATCAGGGATTTAATAAACTAGTGATTTAATAAGCTAGTACCTAAAGTACTAGGATTTATGAGTTGGTTTTTTTTAATCTGTAAATTAGTAACATGGGAGTAAGGATAATCTTACTGTGCTATCACACTACAAGTGTGTTACAAGTCAGGCCGGCAATAACACTCCTGATATTCAGGAATGTCTGTACATACTCAGCTGGCATGCAGGTGTTCAGCTAATAAAGCAGAAATAGAAATTTGACAGTCAGGCAGAAAGTTACCAGATGTTTCTAAGAAATAATTAAGAGAAGAAAGGAGAGAGATGCACTGATAGAGGTAAAAACAAACACCTATCATCTTTGCCTGCTATTATGAAAGGTTAGAAGAATAGAAGAATTCCTCTTTACATTTAAAAACCAAGAAAGACACTCTATTTGCAGCATTTTGTATATAGTTTTAGAGAAGAGAACATAGGAGACCCATATAAAAACATATAAAAGTAACTGTAGAAGTGCAGCACTATGAGGCAAGTAATTTTACAAATGGGCAATTAAGATGGAGGAAAGTTAATGGCTCATTTGGAAATGTGCTGAATAATGCAGGCCAGTCTCCTTAGATATTTAGCCATGGTAACCATAAAAAAAAGTAATGATTGATGCAAGTTTTCTTGGTAAATTGGAAATAAAAGTCTAACAAAACCTAGGGTTGAAATCTGATCTCATTCCTACTCGCACAGCACTAGAATAACTCATTTGACAGCTCTGAAACGTCCAGCCCCGGGTTCCTGAGTCCCAGAATTGTGTTCCAAGTACAATTTGCAAGAGCATAAAGTTTTTATGCAGTGGCTTTACCAAGAAGCTCTTTGCAGTTTATAGCTACAGTCGCCCGAGCACGCCTGTTGTTCCCATCACCCTGCCTTTATCAGGGCCATCAAAGCTGCTGTCCAGCATGAGCTTGCTAGCAACTCTAATGAAGTGATGCTGCTGTGGATTTCCTTAGAGCTGAAGATTTTCCACTCCTAGGCAGGTGACTGCAATTTCCATCACATCAGGACAATTACTTTTAAGAACGGAAGGAACCTTCGCCCTCCCTCCTTTTCCTCTACCCCTCCCAGCTTAGGTTGCACATCACGACCCACCAACTTTCTGAGAATACTTCACTTGTGACTCTCAACATGACCAGTTCTACAGGAAATTGAGCTGCAAGGCAGAAAAGTATTTTTTAAAGGAAATTCTCTTTGTAAACCTAAGGCTGGGAAAAAGATCATGGAAAGAACTGTGAATAAGCTTTTTGATTTTACCTTTTGAACAGGCAGATGCTACTATGGGTCCCTGTAAAACAGGTTTTCAGGAACAATCCCTAAAGCCTGTAAAACAATCATGGCTTCATTCACTACAAGAAAAGGTTGAGAAACTCATTTTCATTTGTGCACGACTGCCAATCTCCAGGACACCACAGTGTTTTCATTCTTATGGCAAACCTTAAACATACAGAAGAATTCTCTTTTATGTTGTGAACTCCCTGAGCAAAAAGTTGAAAGAGCAAATCTGTAACTGAAACAACCTCCCTCCTGAAACAGAAAATGAAGCCTAACTTTGAAGGCACAGGGATCCAAACCTGTGCCAGGCACACAAGTGTTCAGACTGTCAGCTGGAACTGTTGTCATAATTCCTTCCTTTTTAGTTGACTCCTTGAACCACATCAAGACTTCCAGAATTATAATGCTGGCTATCCAACAATGGCAAGAACAAACACACTGTCATTCATCTGCTCTGTTTTCATATCCTGTTCTAAAGAAAAGGACTTACAACAGTTTACATTATTGTAAGTGACACATAAAGGGCAATGCAGCACTGCAAAATATGAACATTACTGCACTGGAATATTGCAGAGGCATTTACAGCTTCAATGAACTGTTGGCATTACCTGACTCTACATCATTTATTTATACTACATTTTCTTTTCTAAATACAACACCTAAATTGCAAAGCATAATAATCTAGCAGAAGAAGGTAACAATATCTTCAGAATCTGTCAACACCAATGATTCCTTGTTCCTGGAAGTCCACCTATAGCATAGCTATCTGACATCAGGTTATCACTGAAGCAGTGATTGAACCACTCTGACCTCAGCTGATGAGAGCACATCATCCTGTGGAGTTACTTGCAGAATTATTTACTCTTACATTGTGACCTTATACAGAATAATAAGAGTTCTCCCACTTCCCTGAACAGCAAACAAGAGCTGCTAAGTTTAAATGTTGTAATGCAAGGCTGAGGTGAATGAGCAGAGTGTCTACCCACAGCTGGCAAAAGAATGGTCTCCAATTAATTACCACGGGCTGTCAATGAACTTCAGGAGGCAACCCTCTCTGAAAAAGTTTCTCTCCTTTATTTGGCTGCTACACCATATTGTATGTAAGGAGGGCCCTTTTACCAAGCACTGGCTCTTAAATGATTTACTTTGAAGAAAGGCTACATACCTGGAGCTAACAAGAAAACATTAACTCTCTTGCCCTTTAATGTACAACTGGAATACTGCTAGGCATGGGTAGAAAACATTATTTCCTCTAAGTTAACTGCAATGTTTGAGTGATTCTTTGCAAACTGATTTGGTTCAGGTTTTTATTAAAAGTACTTGGAGGACATTTTCAAATCTGACTTAGCTGAGCTACCCAAAATGGGGTGCCACAAAGGGGGTTTAATTTCCAGAAAGCAGTTCCTTAGCATTTTCTTAGTCTTTTTTTTTAACTAGGACAGCCTAAATTATCACACTTTCATCTCTTTCTTTTTTAAAAGCACATTTTTTTGTTTATTGAGAGTGTTCAGTCCTTTACATTTATGACACAACCTAGCAGGATGAAATTATAGAGAAAAACATATACATATATGTGACACACAGCATATGGCTCTGAAGTAACCAAGCTCAGCCATTTTAGAAGGGGGAAACTTTAAAAATACACCAAGATCATCGAAAATTACTATCTTTGACACTATTATCAGAACACAAAAGAGGGGGGGTTTATAGATATTATCGAAAATCCTCAAAAGAAACTAATTGTATCCTCCTACCTCTTGATTGAGTCAATCCTGCTTCAGTTGAAAGTGCAACCTCATAAAATTACACTTCTAAAACTGTGAAAAATTCTGGATCCTGGCAATCAACAGCAACATCTTCACTGACTTCAATGAAGTCAAGTTTTCACCGTCATGTTAGCTTAATACTATTATGCTCTGTGTTTCTAGGGGGTTGTACTTCTGATACATCTACTGAGACCTGGTTCTCAAATATACTTCACTTGTATTAATCCAGCAATTTTAAGAACAAAAGATTATGACATCTTGGACTGAAATTCTCCTTCGTGTTTAACACCTACTTTTTGTGACTGTAGTTGGGGAATGCTTGAATTATTCAGGAGGTTTTGCTGCTAAACAGAGCATGTCAGCTCCTCTGACATTTCAAAGGAATAAAACATTTCTTCTTTATGTGGCAACTCTGGTTAATCCACTAGGAATCTACTTTAAAAATTACTTGAATCCTGTTTTCCTGGAAAGTGATCAATCAGACTATGACAGATTTTAATGTCAACATTTGCCTATAAGCTGACATAAAAGTATGGGGCAGAACCGTTGTATTTGCACCAAAAAGAACATTTAAAGGTTGTTCTGTTTTGGTTTTCATTACGGTGGTGATGCTTGAAAAATGTTTGGGGGACATTAACAGCATCCTTTTTTACAGTGGAACTGCCACAACTGTGAAGACTAAAATAATGCAAAGTGTATGTCAAACAGGGTTTGTTAAAGAAGATTAAAGTTGAAGCAAATGAAAATATAAATCCTCAAAACTAGGATCCTTTTTGAGGAATGGGGGACAGATGATGTGCTATTTTGGTAAATCAGAAATTTACACTCAACAGTAATCCATTCCTTATAGCCTGTATATGAGGAAGCAAACCAGAAAGACTCCCATCAGCACGTGCTGGAGCAAGCATTTTAGAAGATTCAAACCTCAGAAAGCAAGAAGAAATTTTCTATTGTGGACAGTGTTTACTGAGCTCTGTTCCTCGCTTTTATTTCTTGTTCAAGCTAACGTGCACTGAAAGCAATCAGAAAGCACATGTGAGAACACAACTCAGGTGCTGACCTCAGACCTGACCTCTTGGAAAAATGAGTCAGGAGCCCAGACTCGGTGTAATGACAAAACATTACTTGAGTGGGATCCCAGCTTATTCTTGGTCCTTCCAGTTCCAAAATATAATAATAATATAATAGCAGTATCATGTCCTATGTGATGAGTCTTTTACACAGAGTGATACAATAATCTTTTATAATGCTGGCAAAAATTCATATGGCCTTTATATTCATCCTTACGTGGGTTATTCAATAGCACAATAACAGTAGCACAAAAATATCATAATTTTGTCATCATTATTAATAGTGCTATCAATTAAAATATCTGTGGCCACGAATATACAGACAGATGTAAATACTAGATGTGAATGGTCAACTCTTCATCTTGCCAAATCTCTTCTCCCTTGCACAGGACTGGTATAAGCACAGTAGCACTAGCAAAGTGTTAATTTTTCACTAGATAATCATCAGCTGTCCTGATGGGCATTACCAGATGTAAAGCCCCACTAGTACAAGAAGCTGTAAGAAACCCACTTTTATCAGCTCAATTTGCTTTGACACATATAAGATGTGAGAGCAAGATTACCATACCAGTACAGTGCTGGCCCCTTCAGTACAGCTTCCTGTGGCTACAACAAAAATCCCAGTTGACAACTGTTCCACTGATTAGAGAAAGCTACTGCTGAAAACTTAGATTAAGTTAAAGACTCACTGTTCATTGCAGTTAAATGAAACTCCTTTTTAGATCCAAAAGTCCATACTTCTTGGTATGAGTATGTATATGAATCAAGCATAAAACTAAAGTCAACAGCATCCTAAACACTAAGGCAAATCTGCAAGTATGGTTGTCAGGAATACAGGCTGAAGCAGTTGCCAAAAAAAGTCAGAACCTGTATTTCAGATGCAAATACTATCAAATGTATTTGTTAAACAGGACTAAAGATTCTGCTAAAAGAGAATAAGTGAAGACAAAAGAAATTTCACTGACACTGAAGGAATACAACAGCAGTAGAAATACCAGCACTCAGGAACTTAAACTCATCATACACACACTGCAGGACCAATGCAGAAACAGGTTGCATAGTATTGTAGCCTAGTAAAGGGAACAGTACCAGCTCATATGAACAATCAGCTAGGTAATTCAGCTGAAATACTGAGCTGAAGAGGTGCATTAGTCACTGATAGGCTGTAAAATACAAAGACATTGCTTGTGTAGAGTACTGGACCCCTGCAGTGGAAAGAATCACCCTCGCTCACCATGAGCTAACTGAGCGCTGGAAGATGCCAAACTCCTATTCCTGGGGAGACACATGCTCTGTTTATCCACAGAAAGGAAACCCACCCTGGATAAGGTGATTCCAGCCAACTACCGCCCAGTGTCAAATTTCCCACAGGCAAGTCCACTGAGAAGCCAGTCAAAGGCCAAGGACATTCTCATCTGGTGGAAATTAACCTTTTAGACACAGCAAAGTCTGGAGCCAAGCCAGGACACACAATTGACACCACCTAGGAGACTGATGAATATCCTCCACCCATCAGTGGGCAAAGTGATATCCGTTCCCATCACCTTGGAGCTCTGCAGTGAGAGCAGAGCTCCAGAATTAGGTGAGCCCTTCCTGGAGAGGTATGCCCAGTAAGCAGGGACAGGATGCTGTATCCCCACCAATGGGCTCCTCAAGCTGTGTGGGCAGTCACACAAGCCAAGAGCTGTGGAAATGACATTTATCCCAAATATCACGATGTTCACACAGCTTTTGTCTCACACCTCTACCCCACCCTGACCCTGCTTTATTTGGACTCTGAGCTCCTTGGCTACTGAAGATCGACACCTCTTTGTTTATCCAGCATTCTAGCACAATCCAGGGCTTTCTTGGCAGTTCTTTGCATAACCTAACAAATATTCTTGATAGCAATGGTGTTTGTGGGGTTTCAAAACCACTCCTTTCCCCTCGGTTTATTTTCAATATCTACACATAACAACCAGCTGAAACCATACTGAATCAAGCCCAGCAATATGCAGAAAGCACAGAACTTCATCAGTAGCCCCCCACCTCAGCCATGTAAGCACTGCCACAACAGAGCAGCACCAGCACCAGCCAACCACACTGAGAGAAAGAGAAAAAGGGTTCAGGAGCCTGTAATTCCTATGCTTGTCAGTGGTTAGTCAGTGAGTACTGGAGCAGTACACGTTGCTGAGCTGATCTCTGTTTCACCCAGAACACCATAAATCTTCTGCCAGCCTGGACAAGGCAGAAGACTGCTCCACAAGAACTAGCAACTCCTCAGCTCCACCAGCAGCAAGACAATCTATCCAGACATGGGTATTCCAGAGACTCAGGAACCCTGCCACATGTAGAACACAGCTAGAATTACAGCTGCTACTTAGTTCCCACTTCATTTCAAATCAGGTTCAGACCTCACTGTTTGTATTCAAGGTATTTCGTGGCCTGGGTTGCTTCAGCACTTTCTTTACAAGAATGGATGTCCATTACATATGGACATGTGTAGATACATATGAAAACACACAGTTATAAGTATTCTGTTCTGAATAGGTGTCACTACACTATTCAGTTTAGATACCATCAGTTGGTGCCAGCAATCCTTGAAGGGGAAGGAAAAAGCCCAAAAAGAGAAACACAGGCAGTGATAGGATCTTAATATATAATATAGTGGGACAGTTTTTACTAGTGTATTGCAGAATTTCATTTCAGTTTTGATCCACTAATTTACACGCATTTCTTTGATCTGTATTTAATGCTTTATTTAGCAAAAGATAACACAGCAGTTCCCAAGGAATATAATACCCCGTATTTTTCAGCTGACTTTTGATTACATCTTTGAATTTTTCAAGCTCTGAATTATGCCTAGATTTGCAAGACTACATCAGTCATTTGCAGGAATTGTCTCCATTTATAAGCTCATTTCTGAGCTATTTCTTTGGGACTGTGTGACCATGAAGATACAACCATCAGAGTGAGAAATAGTTTGTCCTTTTCAAATATACATCACAAAATTAAGGAATATGGGCAATCTGAGCTACACAATATAAACTTCAACTGACCAATCTGGAACAGTTGGTGATGAAAATGATGCAAAGTATTTGGGGTGTTAATATGATATATGATATTTAGAAATACAGCAATACCAACATTCAAAACTAGTGGAGGTACAAATCCTTACATTACAGATTTTACATTGACCTTATATTGCCTGAATCTGAAATGCTAGGCAAATCACTTTGGTTCTGATTGCAATGTTTGATTTTCAGAAGATACTGTAAAGAGAAATGAACAAACATCATAAACATTAACATTAGAACTTGTTGTGATTGACTTTTTTTGACATTGCACACGTGTGTCTATTGTGAGAACACTCCAAAACACTTCAGGTGAACTCAGTGAGGATTTAAACCTAGCTTTTTTTCCTCTGCTGGAGAAAATATTTAAACTTTTTTTTTCTTTTTTTTTTTTTTAATAAAGGTGACTTCTACACATAAAGCATTTATATTGGAATTTTATAACATCTGGAAACACCTCTCGAGAACAATACCTGACAGGAGGAGCTGCAGTGCTGTCAGAGCTGGATGAACTGATAGGGGAATTTGGGAATTACTGGAGAACTTGTCTTATAGATTATATATATATAATGATACTGACATCATGAATACAGCAGAGCTGCATGAATCCTGAGGGATTTAGGCAGGTAGAAAGGTAATCTTACATGTTATGTTATTTGTTTGTAGTTCTCTGGAATTGCAAAGCAAGGAAAGCAAAGGCTTTAAATGGTCATATTGTCTCAATCAGCAATTTATGGATCTCTCCTAGAGTTGTTAGAAGGAAATACAAATGCTCAAGACTTCCAGAAAATAACATAATATTAACAATAATTTTAAAAAATCAAAGGATCCTGAGTTGTCTCTAAAAAAGATTGTTTTACAGCCATTAAAGTCACTGAAAACATTTACAGGGATGTCTGTAACAATTGTGTCTATCAGTTCTGTGTCTAACTTCTGTCCTAAGCTCCATACAACTTGTAAGCTGCAGAGTAGTAAGTGGTAAAAAGTAGTATTTTCTTTTTTAGGGTTCTGCATAGTGACAGACAAGAATAAAAAAAAAAAAACAAAAAAAGAAAAGAAGAGGAAGATTTTGGTGTGACTGTGACCAGAAGGACCAGAATTGCAATAGGGAAATGTGGTTCAGATAGCTGTCCAAAATTTGGAATTATCTTGGGAGCTGGATCCCAAACCAAGGAAGCCAAAAGGCTTAGTGAACGACTGCCCCTTGAGAACTCTTCTCCAGGTAGACATTCTCAGGATGAAACACATTTGTTTATTTTGTTTCTTGGTAACAGAAAGTTCAATCCATCATTGGCCTCTGCCTGCCCATTCTGTTTCCAGTCCTCACAGTATCTAGGAAGCTATTGGGAGATTTTTTTTATCCCCAGCTCAAGAAAATCATCCTTTAAAATGTCAGGGTGATTAAGAAGAGATTAATGGACTTAGCTCAGCACCTTGTCTGCTCAAATGTCACCTTTTGTGGTGTGTTCGGCAGTTCTCTTTCCCTGAAGGACACAGAAGGCGACAGTCTTGATCAGACAAGAGGTGCCCAAATGCACTTGTTGGCATCTAACACAGATATGAGCAATTTTCAGTTGTACAAGATAGGAAAAAAAAAATAAAAGGTTTTATCCTTTCTGAAAGAATGTGTAAGTCGAGCCTTTCAGTGTTTGTGATGTTACATTTGGCTGCACACCATTAATTTGGATGATTATACTCGTTGGGTGTTGGGTGGTTAAACATATTTGTGGCAAAAGAAAACCTTAGTAGTGTTATATGGAAAGGCTTCCTACTTCCTGTTGAAACCCAGCCTTCACTGACCCTTCACACAAGTAAGGAGGACTTCATACATGAATATCTAGGCAAAATGAAAATATTATTATTATTATTATTATTATTATTATTATTATTATATATTAAGCCATCAGTCTGCCTACGCCTCAGCTTGGATCTTATATCTGTTAATTAGGAAAAAGCAGATAGGTACCAGCTTTTCTTAGATGATACCATGTGCCTCAATAAAATAATACGGCTGAACTTACCTAAAAATGGAAGGTTTCCATTCAAAATCCAGGTTAGTTATACAGAACCCAATCCAAGTTTGCAGCATTTAAAGGCACCTTTATTTTAATACACATCCTTTTGCAGACAGAGCAAGACTACCAGCACCAAAGAGAAAGGCCAAGAATACCCAAAATATTGCTCATGTTGTACTCTGGTAAAAAAGGCAAGAGGATGAAATGGATCTGCTGGGTTTCAAACTTTACTGTATTATTCTGAAGTCAGTGGGAAAAACAGATTAGAGGGACGAGAAGTAACAACAGTGAAGGCAACAGCTCCGTTTCATGGCAAATTTTGAGGTTTCATTAAATTCTTTTATTCTGAACTAGAATGAATGCAAAATCTTTTCTCTATTTTTGTCAAAAGTGTACTGCGTTCCCAGTCTGACTGAAACTTGGGCTTTATTATGAAATTAAAAAAAAATAAAGAAAGAAAATATACATTTCTCTCTCTGTGTGTCGCCTCAGAGAGGGGGCTGTTGTAAAGCATATTTTTGGTGTAGATAATGAAGTCGTAATGCCAAAAAGATTTAGGTTCAAACTCCCCTTCTGCCTTATTCAAAACATAATTTTTAATCCCCAAAACGTTAATTAAGGTAAAAAGGTTTGATTGACTGACAAAACTGAAAATCAAAGGGCCCAGCTTTAGTGTTCCAATTAAAATGGGACCTATAATGTAGAGCAGGCATAAAAGATTGTGCCTGTTTATGGTTGGAACTCTTCTAAAAGATTTTAAATTATTATTCTGACAACAATTTACATTTCCATAATCTACATAATTTACATCTCATTTACATCTCTAATGGAATTGCTGGGGAAACTGTAACAGGAAAAACACAGCCCAATAAGCCAGCTTGAGATTCACCAAGTTGCCTTGTTTATAACCTGACCTGGGTGGGTCCTTGTCCTCCACTAAGGATGGCCATATGTCTTTTGTACAGAACACAGTTCTGACATGGTAATTGTCAACTACTGAATAAATGAAAAGAAAAATAAAGCTTAAATTTGAGCATAAAATCCCATATGCAAGAGACATTTTTGGCAAAGCAGTGGGGGTCTCCTCTCAACAACAAGGGCAGATGCTCAGAGCCTGCTCCATTAAAATGATTTATAATACATATAAAAAGTGTGCTGCATTAATAAAAATAGTTTTCTAACATAAGGGAAAGACTAACAAAAAATGTGATCAAGGAAGACAGACAATGAAGAATAAGAGGAGATGCAATATCATGTAAACTTTTATATATCTGGTTGAAAGATCCATATTAAACTGCAGGACTAAAGCTATGGTAGAAATAGGTCAAACTCTTCCGAAGTGGAATCGTTCAATTTCTTGATTCTATCTCTGTGTATGTACGAGAGGCCAGACTGGAAAAAGAAACAGAATATGTTTTAATACAATAATCAGAACGAGGGCCAAAAGGGAGTTATTCCACTGAATTAAGCAGATGGCTTTCCATGCCAAGCTAGGGTGCTTTTGCCTTTCCACCCCTCAAAAGGATCAAATATAATGTTTCTTTTTTTTTTTTTCCCATAGCTATCCCAAATGAGCAGAAGTACAAAGTTATTCATGAAACAAATCAGACAAAAAATTAAACACTGGAACTACCATCTAGTACGACGACCACATACTTTTATTCTTGAAAACACAAAGCAAAATATTCATTTCCTTCTCTTGTTGGAAAAATTTTGATTGCTGACACAAACAACTATTACTGGGACGTGCTACATTAGAGTGACTCTTTTTTTTAAAATATGGAAAGCTACAGACAAAATAAATGACAGATGGAAGAAACCTGACAGCATCATTTAATCAAAAAATTTTAAAGGGTTGTTTCTTCAGGAAAGGGTTTGATTTGGGGGTTTTTAGTGACAGTTCCACAGGCATGGCATGTGAGATTTCACTGAAGGAGACTAAATCCTTGTCACAGAATTTATAGAAGAGAAAGAAACAATTTCTTGTCTCATTGCAGCGTGCTGGTAATGACTGCTTTGGGCAACTGAAAGTCTTTGCTAGACAGTGTCCTTTTCCTGACACAAGGGGATGGAGTGTTCTGTCATGAGAGGATTTAATCTTTACTATAGGCCAAGAGGTTGTGCCAGTAAGAATGTTATTTCTTAAAACTAGTTTTTCTGCTGAGATTCTCATACAAGATCTTTTTTTCTTATTTCCGACTTTTCCTGCGTTGCCGACACTTTTCACACAAGCCAATCTTTTCTTTTGCAAGAGAGCAGAGTTCTTGGAAAGACCATCTAACTCTTTCACTAGGAAATTTGTGTTTCCAGGCTGACTAGAGACATAAAACAGATATAAGGAATTAAGTATTCATCCAACTACCCTGGCCCTTCTCTTCCTTTAGACAGCACGAAGTTTTCTGGGTTCACCACTTGCCATTCAGTGCACATCTAAGGCTTCAGCTCCAACAGTGCAGCCTATGCTAGCTGTAGCTGGATTTGCAATCATTCAGCATGCTGAAGTGAAGGAAAACAAGAAAAAAACACAGCACAGAATGATGGAATATGTATTAAAGTAGTTCATGGCCCCCACCAATACCCCCTTTACAATGAGTTTTAAAGAAAACTTGAATTTTAGTCTCGGCACCGTGGAATAAGAATAGCTTATTTTTTTTCCCCTTCTGGTTGCCAAATGTGAATAAAACAAATCCTATACAAAAATCACATTTCACCATTGTTGTTTGTTCATGCTGATTCTTCCATGGGAGCTTTTTTCAAAGAATTTTTGTCACATCTGTCATGTCAGAAATACTCAGATTGTTCAAGAACATTGCTCTAAAATTTTGACCTTGGGCTTTGGGGATCTTTTCCTTGTTTATCTATGCTAAACATCTTTCAGATATCTTTTACTACCCAGAGCCCAAAACTTTAGGGTTTATTTCAGTTAAAGAAGTCAATATTTCTCTTATATGAAAAATACAGATCATATTTCATTTGGTGAAACGAGCAACTCACAAAGTTGCTAAAAAAGGCCACTGGAGGCACCTATTTTAAAGACCCCATGTGCTTCAATATTAAAAATCATCTTTCTGTTGACAAGTAAAGACAGAAAATATTCTGTTTACATGACGAAATGAGCACTTTTTCCATAATAAAGTTAAAATTTAAGAATCACAGGGAGCAAATAAAGATTCTTAATTATTTTGATAAATTCTATGCCAAGACAATAAACACTATTTACTTGATTTATCTGTCGAGAGGAGAAAGCTGATGTCAAAAATCCAAAGTCTGCCCATATCTTTATTGGGCTACTTTAAGGACAGACCATCTTTTTAAGGCTGTCTCCTTTTTCTTTATGAGTAAATTAAAAGAGTTTTCCACTGGGTGAGGAACTGACTAGAGCTGTCACATAGTTCTCTGAAAAAAATTGGTTAAAACCCCTGCAGATTCAGAGAAAGCCTTTGTTTTTTCCTATTAGGCTAAGCTCTTATGCCCTACAGTATTGTTGCATTGCACTGGCAACTATTTTGTGTTGTGATGCAACAGTCTAATTCTAAAGCCTTTTCTCTCTCATAATTATATATATATATATATACAGATATGTACATATGCACACACAAAAACACATATAAGGTGCTCAGAATATTTGGTCTCCTACCAAAGCCCTTCTCTCTAGGATTCCGATGCTTTTATACCTTTGACATTTCAGAAAGTACTTGCTAATGCACTGACCTAAAAAATTAGGTTTGCCTAAGTTAATTACAGGAGAAGGGGTGGGGTCTTTTTGAGGTAATGCAGGATTTGCAAGCCACATATTACTTCAAGCAGCAAAGGCTGTTCCCTGATGTGTTGACAAGGCTGCTCCAAATGAGATACCATCTGACACCGTAAATCTGCATGTTAAATACAAATTGCTCTGTTCACACTGGCCATTTTTCTGACTACTGGAAAATGCCAAGAGCCTCTGTGGAGGCTTTCTGGTTTTTTCCACTTTATTGGAATTGAAAGATAGATATTTTCATGTGGGTTTTTTTTTTCTTTTTTGCACTTTAATACACAGAAGGCTTGAAATTATTGCTACTGTGAGACCTTTAACTATGAAAAAACATTGGAATGTGACCAAAATCTTTGCTAGCAGTCAGGAATAGCCAATGGCATGGAAAACTCGTGTTCTCCATATGGCTTATGACAAACTATGTCAATGCCAATGCTGTCTATTGTGCCCACTTCCATCAGTATAAACTTCCTATGGTGACCTGTCATTACTCTGCCTAATAGTTATAATCTTTCAGCCATCCAAGATTTCTTTTGCCTAAACACCCTGGTTTATGTATTTCATAAAAGATCACCATGACATAACTCCTGATGACTATCAGTGCCTATCCCATGAACATCCTCTTTCCACTGACAAAATACATGAGATCAGTTTAAAAGTAACTTCTTTGTGCCATCCACAGTGCACAATGTAAGAAATACATCACTACCACACATCACTTTCTCTTGAAAGTGAAGATGGTGCTGATAAACCTTCCCTTGCCAAGTCCCTTCCTGAAATAGGCGAGTTTGCCCCCAGTTATCCCTTAGCAGTTACAGTTTTACACATCTAAACTACAAAATACTCCAGCATAGTTCATACACCTGTACTGAGGCCATGCATTGATCCTGTGTGCACAGAGAGCCCTGGCTGTATTTAGGAGCTATACTAAAATCATAGGGATGCTGTAAGAAAGAGCTGTCTTGCCATAGTTATCCAACAAATCCAAACCTTGGTCTTGCAATACACTTCTATCCCTTTTCCCCACCACATTTAATGCTGCTGATGACCAGTGGCCTCTTGGGTCACCACAAAGAGCCAAACCCATGACACACAGATGAGGACCAACCAAAGTTAAAAAGGCAAAACTCATCTTGCCCAAATTTAAGAAGGCAACAAAAATTTCATATTATATAATTTTATAATTGCTCTGTTCAATTTCAGCAACAATGGACTTCTTTCCTTCATTATGAGTATGTAGACACTGACCTCCTGTCTAAATTCAGATCTATTTCTGATCAGTAATTTGGGGGGAAAAAAAAAAGAAAAACAAACAAACAAACAAACTTCCTTAACTAACAGGTGGTTTAAATCTTTAGGTCAGTGATAGCAAAGTAACAACTTATTCCAAGGATGTGACATCACCCTGTATCCCAAATTTACTCTTGCATTCCCTTTGAACAAGAGGGTGTTGCTGAATCTTTCATAAACCTTTTCTCCTTGGGACTTGAAGAGCAGATGAACATTCCCCACCATCTCCACACTGAATGAGTGTTACAGAGACAACATAAGAGCAAGATGTACCAAAGAGCTGAACAAGCACCACACAAACTGACAGAAGTATTCTCTTTTATTTCAGGTGGTGGAAAATCTACTGTAAACATAGCGAGTATTTTTTGTGCTGGACAACAAAACTGCAAAATATTAGCACAGCCCTCCTTCACAGTCAGGTTTTCTAGACAAAAATTGTTTGAAGTCAAAGATAAGGTTGGGTTTAGAAGACACTTATCCATGACACATTTCTTGTCCTAGTCACTGAGCACGTGCTTGTTTATGTGCTTGAGGTAAGTTCAATTTAATTTTTGAATGCTGCTAACTGGTGAATGAGTGAGTGTGTGAACCAAAGTTTATTGTTGTCTACAAGAATTTGTTATTTTAACCCAAGGGCTGTTTCAAAAGGAAGACAAAATTTATATTCAGGTAAAAGCCTATATTTTTTGGATAAATTATTTCACCAGCACTGAAGAGGCAGAACAGGTTCTATATTATTGATCCTCAAACTTGTATTTGAAGTCCAAATTAACAAGGCAATTTTAATGCAAGTGCAATGCTATGACACCAAACTCCTCCTGCTGCAACACCTCTCACAAATATCCTCCCATACTTGCAACAGGAAGATGGTCTCAGTGACAAAACACCATTTCCCATTTTGCCTGTGAAGGACGACGTGGAGAAATCAGAATTCTCTCCTCACTTTCCATCACCAGGCCAAAGTCCAGCCAGCCAATTCATGGCTCAGCTTCTTGAACAACAGAATTGTCTTTATTTACTAAATCTGCAATGGCCACTAAGGGTAATCAGTGAAGCAAGAAGATGATATTATATCAGAAAGGACAACTGCAGCATAGAAAAGTCAAAGCAGATAAACAGCATCCTGTGACTCGGAAGGGCATTCAAGCGAGAACTAAAATGCCCCACAATATTGTAATCATTAATAGACTAAGACATGCAATTTGAGCCAAACCCTCCAGCTTCTCAGTATGTGAAACCAGCACACAGATCAAAATTTTGCACTCTTAAAAGCATTTTATGAATATCTGACAATGTGGTTTTGCTCCTTCCTGTACCACAACCTATTAACTTTTCCTCTTGGCGTGTGTCCTTTAATGATACCTGTGGATGTTTTAAAGCCTCTGAGACCGTGTGTGCACACACATGAACTTTTGGTACCTTCTGTAACATGTGGCCTGCATATGGAGAAATCTGTGATTTAAAACTAGCTAAAGATTACCAGACAGGCCTCTAAGCAACACACGGTGAAGAATGTGCCAAGGGACAATTATCTGAAAGGAGAAGGATGCTACTAGAGCTCAGTAAGCAGCATGAAGTTCAGCATGTATTTTTTTCCTTTAGAGGGCTCATTTTCTTTTGTGAATTTAAGCTCCCCCCAAAAAAGCCAAATAAATTAAGGCAACACTTTTCATAAATAACAGCTCCCATTTTAAAGAGCCTCATGTCACAAAGGATATACGACCAGCACTTACAACAAATAAAATGAATTCTGGGAAAAGGCAACTGCAAAACATTTTCACTCGTGGTCTTTGATACAGTGCAAGCTGGCATTCTTTTCTTGAAACATGACCATATGAACTCCTGGATGACACAGGTATTTGGCATGCAATTAGGGGCTGAGTAGAGCAGGTTGGATTCAAGGCCACTTGCATTAGACAATCTCTACAGGATTTGAAAGCAATTATGCATTGCACACAGCTTTTCCTTCCAAAAAAGACCCCGAGACATTTTGTGATTTGTACAGCTGGGTAGTGCTTTTAGTGAGTAATGTACCAGCTTTCAGCCCACCCGAAAATGATTTCAGGTTGAAATCAGCAATATTCAGCTGAAACAATCCTGCAAAGCCTAGGACACATTACTTGGACAAATTCCAGAGTGATTGCTTCCAAATTATGCTTCCATTTTGAAATTCCCCTCTAAAGAGAAAGAAGGAAAAAATAATGTATCTGAAAACAACAAAATATTTTGATTTAGGGTGACAGCATTAAAGATCTCTGACTGCAGGAAACCATTTCATATCACCAGCAAAGGACTGGATCTTTGCTTTCACTAAAGAAACAAACAAAAAACCAAACAAAATCAGGCCCAGAAAACAATCCTCCCACTCTGGGAAGCAATCCTAATTTGCCTTCAGTAGGATTTTGTTCATCCCCAAATCCATCCTTTATTTAAATGCATAAAGGACCGACTCTGCCTTTCTGACCACATTTACTCCTCAGCTCCCTCCTTTCCCTCAGCCTAGACCTAGCTGTGTGTCTGCAGCAGCTGGATGTCATTCTCCTTCTTGGGCTGCTCTATTGATCTGCTAGGATCCTGAATCCCTGACTCACATCCTCTCCCAAAACCTTCCCTTCCTTTCTCCCTTTATCTGTTTCAGGACCCATTCGTGCAGTGAGGATGGTCCATGAAAATGACATCCTTCTGTAACTGCACATTTGGAGATAAAGCACTATATTCAAACTTCACTTGCAATCCTGTTGGTTTGGGGTTTTTTTAAAGCACTCTTCTAGGAGGGTGGTAATAGTTTTCCAGTTAAAACCAGGAACTGCAGTTGGCAAAAAAGCATGCATTTCAAAAAGTCTTTAGCTTATATACACAAACTCGCTGCCAGCATTGTTTTTTTCTCATAGTGCCAGAGCTGCAGAAAGTCTCAGAGAAATAAATACAGAGGGGTGCTTCAAATTTGGAAAACGAGCTCTCAAAACACACATGAATTCATATAAACAAAGATTCAACCAGATTAAGCAGGATCTACATTTAAAAGCTTTCCTGCAGGTGTATGCATTTCTTTTTTTCTTTTCTTACTTTCCTTTTTGTTTTGCCTTTTCCTTTCTGAGAAGCAAGTTTGTCATTACCTGACATAGAACAAAATAGCAACAGTGTCTGGAAGGAATGCATTATTCAGAGAGAGGGACTACTTAAGGAAGAAGCAGGATCTATTCCATGGAAATACACAGTTTACCTTGTACCATAAACTATTTTACTGCAACTTGACTCCTGTCTTGACACTCACTTTTCAACAAAAATAGACCATGACTACCTGCCGAGCAAGTCTCCCCCAAAAGACAGACTCCTTCCCCAAAAAATCCAAAATCACTGAATGAAATGGTAAAACTACCAAAACCAGATATTGAAACGACTTCTTAAATTTTCCTTGAATTAAACTATAAAGCAAAGCTCGTAACCGATCATTTTCCACTCACACCCCATCATTTAAAAACTCACTTGACAAGATGGATTACCATTAACATGTATTTGGGGACCCTTTACTCCCAGGCATCGTGATATAAAAGCACTTAATAAGTAACAATCACTATGGTATGAAAGTGTGAAATATCAGTTTCCAATAAAAGCTCCTTGAATGCAAGAGATCAATTAGAGAAAATTCCCATCAGCAGGAGTATCAACATTTTCCATTACCGAGGCATTGTTAACATAACTCAAATTGTTTGTCTTTCCACTTAACGTGGATACATGAGACAAGAACTCTTAATTTCCCTGCAGTCGCTGCAGTATTAGCTCATTGCCATCCTGAAGCCATTTGAGTTCCTGCAATGAGCAGCGTGTCGAGGCCAGACATGATGATGTTTCTGTGAGTGCTATCAGGGCTGACACTCTCCCGTGCAGTTTTACCCGGAGCAGACGAGCTGGGGAATGCTACCAGGAAGCCTTTTATGGCTCCCTAATTCTGGGAGCACCTGGAGGAGCCCCAGTGGAGCACAGCTGCTGCACCCCCCGACAGCCTCCCCTTTCTGTCCCCTTATTCTGTCTCCAGGCTGTGATAAAGGGCTGGTGACACAACTGGGCACAGTGGCAAACAGCTTCACCCACCAGGGGCATGCTGAGAGGGAGAGGTGCACGCAGCTCACAGGTTTCACAGCAAAGGTGCATCTGAAGGGGTGCACCTGAAGGAAGAGGATCAAAAGCAGTAAGAACATAAAGCTTCTTGAGAACAGTTTTTCTTGATGTCGCTGTTACAAATAGCACACAGGAAGTGATTAATTCTTGCACATTGCCATGGTGCTATTACAAACATGAAGCTTCCAGCTCGAGGGCTATATATGGAACACCTTTTTCCCCTTGCATTTAAAAATAGGGTATTTACACCACGTTAATAGCCATCTGTCTTACAGATTTTCCTTTCTTCTCTGCTTATAGCATTGTAAGCCACAATGTACCTTTTCCCTAACGCCATAAACACACCTTCAGATTGTTCTTGGAAAAAAAAAAAAACACCAAACAAAACACACCTCAACGCCCTTCCTCCCAAAATACAATAATTCCATAGCAGGTGGAGCCAAAAGAACCCTCAATTATTTCAGGTTTTTTATTCACTCTGCAATATTCCCCAAACACAAACGCCAAATTGCATGTGCATATGAAATACCTCTGTTATGACAAGAGCTGCGTATCTTCATAACCAGAGCTGCTCATAACGATGTGTGAAATAAAAGCTAACTGAAATAAAATGGACAAAAGCCAAAAAGTCCCAAGTGGCAGTCACGTACAGAAGAGGGACTAAACCACGGGAGAAACAAAAGGTCACGTGGCTAATGGTCCAAAGGTTAAAGAGTACAAAGTGGCAGACTGCAGCTAACAAAGTTTATATCCACAAGCTATCAAAAAAGCATGATTTGACCCAAGAATTTAGAAAACCAAGACTTCTCAGAAGAAACAATTTGTCCTCTTCTACCCCAGTGTCTATACTCAGGTTTTTGTATTTCAAGACCATAACCTTCCCCATCAACCCACTCTTAAAGCTGCCCAGCTCAGTGGTACCTCGAATCCTTGTGTCCACCACCCCTATGGAAACGTTCTAAGTTACTTTAACTCTCAGCCTAAATACACTCAAGAACAGTTTTACTATGCCTTTACTTGCAAAAATGCATCCTCCACTCTGACACTTGGCGCTTTGATTTATTTACAGGGAGCAAAAATAATGCCAGTAACTTCTGTTTTGTTAATTTAAACAATACATCCCCTTTATAAAGTATATCTTGCTAGGAAAATGAAAGTCTGAATGCAGCACAAACTGGAAAATCTTAAAGGAATTAACAGAAAGGAGAGCAGATGACAGCACACAGGTCCAAGCTTATTTGTGAGCTTAAAACAGATGCTGTGGTTTGTAATCCACGCTGCAAACAGCGCTGCTGTAATTTCACTGCTTGTTACTGGCTTTGGTGAGCAGGTAAGGGTATCCCCACTCAGCTGCCAGGTACAAGCTGTGGCAAACCAGACATGGAAAAGGTTAGTGGTAGAGGGTCCCAGTGCATCCCCTTGGATGATAATAACAACATTCTAGCTAAGGCAACACAGAACTTGTAAGAAGGTTTCTGAAGCACTACACTTTTATTCTGCCTCTGAGAAATTCTTGCCTAGGGCACTAGTAGTATTTAGTAATCTAAGTCTACAGAAGCCCAGGGAGAATGGTGTGCCAGTGAGACCACGAGGACAAGAACACTGAATATCCTCATCACCAAGCCCATGGTCAGAAATCACCAGTATGATGTGTGTCAGTCTCCTTTCAGAAACATATTTTAACATGACATTTTGTCATGATGAATAAAATGCTGCCAGTTTTCACCAGCTACACAAAAAGGAACTATGCAAATCATTTAACATAACTTTCTGACTGTAACTAGGTGTGATTTACCTTAGGATTTGACACACATTTACCATGCATTTATGAAAAAGGCAACTTCACTGCTTAAACAGTTTCACTGTACTTTCTTCAATCCTCATGATTTATATGCAGAAGAAATCTTCTACTCCATGGACTTCAAGAGCTAAGGAAAACAGTCTCACTTCAAATTCATGGGATTGTGAAGGATCTTCCTCTGTGCTGAGTAATAAATCTGAGATCCACCCCATCTAAATTCAGTCCGATGAAAAGTGAGCACCTAATCTCGTCTGGACAGGTGGGATGAACTGCCACCTAGAGGTGTCCCAGCTCCCTTTCTCTTCCCTGGGAATGGGGCTTTATACAACCTGCTGAGACCATATCCCTCACTGACAGCCAAAATTAGGCAAGCTGACCTCCCACAGCTCACAGGACTTATACAGGTGCCTTGCTTTGGGATTTTTCTGCACTTATTTCTACACTACTAGTTTTTTATCTTTACCCATTTCAATATTATTAGATTTGTACCTTTACTCACCTCCTACTTCTCAAAGTGCCCTATTCACTGTATGCTGCAATAGAACATCTACAAAAAGATACTGAAACACCCTGATTATGGCCAAATGCCATCCAGTAATGGTCTTACCATTCATCCACTTTGACTCCTTAACCTGTAAGCTCATCCTCAGGCACAAAGTTCACTAATTTACTAACTGTGAGGCAACTCCACTCAGTTTACAATTCAAATGCTGGACACACACCAGGACTTACAAGGGGGTTCCAGCCTTCCATTCTTGAGAAACTGCCTTGTGATCTTTTTAAGAAAACTTAAAACTATCAATTTAACACTAGCAAACAAAACGTTCCAAGTGACTTCTTCTGCAAGAGTCATTTGATAACACCTTTCCACTGAATCCGCCCAGAATCTCCTTCCTCTTCCTCATGGAAATCGCTCTACACACTGATAATGCTGACTCAGCTTCCTCGTTAATTTAAGGAACAGCTCAAATCTTTAAACTTTTTTTCTTAACTCTGTTTTGGAAGGATTTTCCACAATTTCCTTAGAAACTAAAGTTTCTTGTTATGCTGGGGTTAAGGTGCAGTGGGAAGGGTGTGGGCAAACGGGGAAGGGAGATGACATTTTAAAATGCTTTATAAAACACCAGATGTTGCAGAACCAACAGAGTGGAACAATGTATTTGCAATTATCAAAAGAAGAGAGTTGTTTGTCCGCATTTTTAAAAACTCATGGGATACTTTTAAGTCACTTAGTTGTGGTCTTTCTGTGTGTGAAGAACATAGCAAACGCCCTTATAGATTTGATATTTAAATGACATTCACGACAAGGGAACAGCTTGATGTGGTTCAGCATTTGCTCTTGTTACACTCCGTACTGTGCTGTAAACATTCCAGTTGAGTGGATAATATAAAAACTATGCAAAATAAAACATTTTGCCCTTCTTCACGTATCTTTCTCGTGCATGTTTGAGTTCTGCAAAGTTGCCACGGGCATAATGAAAGGCAATGCTGGAAATGTGCTGGTGTATAATTCCAATAACAGATGTGGGAAGCTGACAAGAATGTCCCACTTCCTAACTTGCACTTACAGCTTCAGTCTCAAAAAGCTTTTCAGCTGGAAGCCCAAGAGCCATGCAGATTTTCCCTTCCAAAGCAGGGCAACTTCTATAACCTTTTTATCAATGGGAGATGTAAATATTTTAAGCCTTAAGCATCCCTTCCTTCTCACCACTAAAGAAAAGACCACATTCATTTAAAATCAATCTGTTCTTGCACGTTGAAAGAGCTGTTGCAGATATTTTATGCAACCTGACAGATATGTTTGTTTGGAAACAATTCTGTTTACACATTACATCATTTCAATATTGCTCTAGAAATGTTCTGTGGAGGCTAGGAGACAGGATCAGAAATCCTGAGCTCACTCTGCCATTAACCAACTGTGCTCCTTTGGACAAGTCACATAATTACTCTGTGCCTTGGTTTTCCCATCTGTAAAAGGCACCAGTTATAAATACTCAGATGACAGAGGTGTTGTGGACGCCAAAAATATAGCACAGCTCTGAGAAGTGACTATGCAAAAAGGCATCTTCTGACTCAATGAGCCTCTCCCTTGGTGAAATCCAGACATGAATTCACATGGCCTATACACTACACAAGCCCCATTTGGAGCACTTAATGAGAACATTGCTATACAGTGGGCTTGTGTAGAGTGATGGATTGCATTCCCCAGAGGATGCTTAGCCACATGTGCTGACTTCAGTGGCAAAAAAATATATTTTTATTTATTTTTCTCCCTCCCCATAGTCAAGCAAAACGTAACTGAGATTGATACAGCTGCAGATTCCATTCCGCCCCGTGCTCCTTCAATACATTTATTTACTGTTCTTTCACATAGTGCAGCAACACTGAGGCAGGCAAGGCTATTGAAAATGTTGGAACTGCCTACAGATCTCAAAGGGAAAGAATCTGAAGGCAGAGGGATGAAACGAGCCTTGAAGCAAAGTGGACTGCACAGGTGTAAATAACCTGGCCAACAGAATCTCTGTAACCAGTGATGATGTGGACACTGGGAAGAGCCCGGTCAGCTCTCAGAGGGAAGGCTCAGTTTGCAAGGAAAAGCTTATTTTCAGCTACAAGCAATGATTATTTGATCATGAGTTACTGAGGACAACTAACATGGAAGGTTTCAACACCATTTCTGCAGCAGCTTTTCAAAAATCTTTAATGTATTAATACTTGAGAAGTACTGTAAAATCCTGAGACGAAAGACAATGCAGAAAGTATTATAATGCCTCTCCTTTGGGTTTTCTTTGTCATTTACAGGAAAACAAATCTTTGCTTCTTAAGAATTCATCTGCTCCTTATATTCCCATTGTTTGTGTTTATGACATAATCATTTCCACAGCAACTAATTAGGAGAAATCAAGAATTATGGCCTGAGAGGAGGACTGCAAGGAGCAAATGAAATCATACATGTGTTGCATAGAAGATTCCACTAAAAAAAAATCTCCTATCTAGCTGAAAAAGTGAAATGGGGAAGCCACAATATACTACGCAAGCTAAATTGTTCAAACTGAGGAGCAAATTTGCACCTAAGACAAGGCTGTGCCTTTTATTCACTGGTCCTTTTTTCTTCTTTCACGTGTAGTGCATGTTTAAGAACTAGGAATGGCTGGACCAAGTCAAATCAAAAGTCCATGCAGTTCAGAGGCCAGCAGAAGAATGTCTGGCTGTACAGAGGACAAATATGTGGAGATACTTTTCCAGCACACTCTCACGGCAATTTTCAGCCTGGGACTTCCATCTGGAACTTCTTCAGTGCGGGAGAATCAATCCTACTTTATGTAACATCCCCATACAAAAGAATGCTTGGAGTCCTTTGCTGCCCCTCCTGGTGGCTTGGGATAAAGTGAGAGGGAGAAGTCCATTAATGTGCCCTCCTGGAGAACATTAGGGACCTCTTTTAAGGTCTTACAATGTTCTTTGGCATTGCTTGGTTAATCTTTACCTACTATTACAGAAAACTGCCAAACATCAAAATTACGAGTGTCTGGGTACTATTTCAGTCACATCTCTTGTCCCTGGGGTGGGAATGCAGGCTGAGAGGGGCACTAAGGCAAGTGCCATCAGCATCAGTCCGGCAGCATCTAAGGATGTTTGCCATGGCAATTTTGGCCATCCAGTGGCCCACTCACCCTTCTAGCAAAAGCACAGGGAAGGATAATGATGTATGTCAGTGAAGTGAAATTAGGACTAAGGAAATTCTGTTTTGCCACATTCTCTTTAACCCATTTTGGCTCCCCTCTTAACAAATCAGTAGAGCTTCCTCCAGAGCTGCTAAGCAGCTCTCCTCGCAGTCTCCAAGTCACAAAGACATCACCTCACGTTGTCTCCTATGCTGCTTTGAGTCTTAAACAAGCTCCACGATGCTCACAAATATGAGGAATTCAATGAAAGGACATCATCAAATGGAGAGAGGCTCCTTGCCTACATTTGTTATGTAATGCTTGGCCCTTCAAATGAGGAGGGTGAGCATCATCGAGAGAGATAAAACTTTATTGTGCAGGCTCCATTTCTGAGGTTAAAGGGAGGTTTTATTAAAGTGAATTCAAAGTTTTGCTTACTCACTATAAACATTTCAAGGATACACTGTGTCAAACAGCTCCTTATGTTAAATACAATATATGACACTGATGTTTTCCATAGTTTATCATTGATAGAACTGGAAGTGAAATAGCAGTGAGTTTTAACTTTCTGGGCAGACAAAGTCATTTTGATAATGGTGGCCACAAGAGACAGGAAGAAGTCTAAACATTCTTGATCTTTGGGGTTAGTGGGAATTCAGATGAATGTGCAGGGACCACACATGTTCTCCTGGGAGAAGGGTGCTGGCAGCCTTGTGCAAAACACAGTCCTTTTTTTGGCTCAGGCACAAAGGAACAGGAGAATCATCTCTAAGAAAGTCACACTTCTGGGCAGATGCAAGTCATCGCAACTGTGCACACCATATGTGGGGAAGGGTAAGGAAGGGACGGAGCACAAAAAGCAAAAGAAGAAAGTGACAGAGCCCTGCAAAGTGGGTGCCTCCTGAAGCAGCCACAGCCTTTGGAAACCACTTCCCAGGCCAAGCCAGCTCAGGAAACTTTCCCTGCTGCCAGCTGAACTCTCTGGCAGATGAAACACAGAAGCAAAAATTAACAAAAGGACATTAACAATGAAAGGACAGGATTCAGCGTAGAATCGGGTGAAATTCAGCCTTTTCTACGTCAGCCTGCTCTTGTTAACCTAACTTGAACTCCCCACATGACTCCTTGGGTCAGGAAGCAGAGCGATTACAAGCAAAGAGCCTCTGCTGCACCCCAGGTAAGCACTTTTGCACTCTGCAGCAACAATTTACAGGGTTGGACATGGAAGCCCTGTCCTGAAAAGTGCACCAAGGTGTTTAACACTCACACACAGCCCCAGCACTCTGAAAGTCATCTGCTCAACAATTTACAGGTGCAGTGTTTTGTTCTGAGACCAAAACAGACAGGGTTATAGAGAAGAAATTCCTGTTGTAACGTGCCAAATCCTCAGGTATACCCCAAAGGCTTGGATTCACCCATGTGGGCTACAGGAGGTCTTTGCCAACATCTATCCACTGATATCTGTCAGGATCATGGAGAAAAAAGGCTCATCTCTAACTGACTGAGCTTTCCTAGCAAAAGTAGGGGCAGTTCATCTATTACATGAAACTCTACCTTTTTATTGGGGAAAAATAGTATGGCCTATACATACCAGTGGTGTATTTAAAGAGATATAAAAGAAAGATCCTGACTGTGAGGTTCAGAACTGTGTAAGTACTACAGCATGAACCCAGGTTTCCATTTCATCCCTCTGTGATGTCCTGGCAGGATGCAATCCCTCTCACAGTGAAACCAGTATTATCTTTGCCACTGATTGCCAAAGGAGGATATACTTGGCTTAGTGTGCTTTCATCTAGAAGCTAATTGCTGCATCTTACATTTAAATAATGAAAGTATCTGCTTGGAAAGGATTGTTAATGATCGAATGAAAGGTTAACAGTGGTTTAAAAACAGCTCAAATCTTCAAAATTTTCGACACAGTATTCTGGCAAAACAAATTATCATTAAGCATGCCTTAAAAAAAGAAACCTCTAACATCAAACAGTACTAGGCATTTATCTTCAGAGCAGTGCATTACAGCTGACCTCTATAGATTGAAAATAGGATTACATCAGCAAACCTTTCACTTTAAAGTGGTGAAGGGTGTGAGATGAAAGGCTGCTCTCCCTCCCATTTAGCAGTGCTACCAGTTCAGGTTTAAAGGCAGTATGCAACCAGGTATTCCCTGTCACATTCAATCTGCAACACTGACAGGGATGTGAAAAGCAAAAGCCTTTGAAAATGATACTTACATATGAGGAAAAAAACTGGAGAACTGTGAGCAAATAGGTGTGAGAAATGTGTGGGGGAATACAGGTGGGGAGATAAAGAGGAACCTTTATGATAAACATGGCCATATATTTATGCCATCAGCAATAACTCATGTCCGTAGCAGGGTGGATTAGCATCAGATAAAATGATATTTGAGATTGAGGTTTACTCAATACCTGCACTTGGTGTCCCTTTGTTTCTGTAAGGTTTTCAAACACACGGCAGGCAAAGCATGGAGTTACTTTCCTGGCCTGCATTTGACAAACAAAATAGCTATGTATTCAAAGACTGAGTAAACCAATAATAACAAAAAAAGACAGCCTAAAAGCACCTTCAATCCTGGTATTCCCTTCCTGGACTTGGCTGGTTTCCTGGGCACGCTGAGCTGGCTTGCACAGCTCCTATTTATTGAAGTCAGAAACTCCTATTTACTTTGTATTCCATATTTTTGTTCCAACACAAAAAATTAGAGGAACGGCTGCCCAGCTGTTCAGAACTGTATTACAATAATTCATGTCCCATCCCAAGATCTCCATACAAGGAGGAGAGAGATGGTTCTGGCCCTCTAAACCCTTGAGAGGACTCTGCAGACTTCCCAGCACTGGGATGGATGTGTTCCCTGAGGAAGCATTCTGATTTGATAGACCTGAGGTGTGTCTAGGGGGTCTAGCAGAGACTCAGTCATGTCATATGTCATAAGACACTCAAAATGCTCCTCAAGAAGGTGTTATTTTGGAAATAGGTAGAAATTATGAGAGGAGAATCTTGAGCCACCAGGATTCAGCACTGTAAAGGTCAAGTGAGCTTATTGAAGAAAACCTGAGCACCAGGTTATCCAGTCAAGCATTTGGATAATTAAACACATTCCAAGTGCAATTCTAACAAGTTGTTTAACTCCCTGCAATTAAACTACAGTTCCCTAGGAGTGACACACCACATGCCACACATCTCGTTATCCAGAGGAGTGACTGCAACAAAATGATCCACCAGTTCCTTCCAGCACCATATAACGCTGGTACAGAATGGGTTAAACGCATCCTCATAAAATCATCGCATGTGCCTCACTGAAAAAAAGAGAAAAAAGGCTCTAAAAGTATTCTATTCTAATGTTCAGTATTTTTAGAAGCTTTACAACGCCCCCTTACCTCCGGGTTTGGTGGTACACTGACTGCAAGCAGTGAATAAAGGAGGATAAACCCTCTGCTGCCAGACATTTCCTTAATTCCTCATAATTTGACTTTTGCTGGAAGAGATTTCAAATCTGACCACAACAGTTAAGGGAAAAAACTCGCACTCCAGTATAAAATATACAAATCAGAAAATATATACAACTAACAAAAACAGTCTCGGCACTCCTCGAGGAGAGGTATTTGTTTTCCCCTCCGACATTCCAGTAATGTAAAACCAGCGTGTAAGGTAGAAAACAATTTTTCAGTTTCAGGAAACATCATTACTAGCTGCCAAAAGTCTATCCATATAATAAGAACTATTTGCTAAAGCTGAACACCTGCAGTTTTATAGAAGGCCTCCGAGGACAGCTGTAAGTAAGTATTCCAGTCTACTGATACAGCAGCCAATCAAAACCTGGAGGGTTTGCCCCAGAAAACAGCACATTTTGCTAACATGGACATATGCAGACATTTGATTTAGATAGGCAGATGGACAGACAGACAGACAGATTGATCATGATCTAATGCCCAGTATGCAAAAGACAAGGCTAGTGAAGGATGTCCCAGTCTAGTCCTGAAAGTACAAGAGTTTCCTGCTCCCAAAATGCTCCTGGAAGAAGTCCAGACTGCTGGAAATTTGCATTGCAGCAAACTGTCACACAAATATGTGTGCATTAGTTGCCTTCCCCAATACAAGGCAATTGATAAAACAGTTCATAAAGAAAGAGCAGTGCAAAGGAAAAATCTTACTCATAATATGCATAAATAATGTGCCCAACCCACTTTGTCTGTCGCTCCCACAGTTGGAAGTGTGACCATCATTTCAGGTGTGAAAAAAGATGTTCTTTTTCTTATTTGGTATGCAAATATATCATTAGCACAGTTTTACTCTTGGCATTTAGTTACACCCAGGCTGTTACTATATAGGTTCTGTTTCTTCAGGGGAAGTTTACTGACAAAATATTCAGTCCCTTACATTTAAAAGTCCATGCACACTTAGGAGCCACCAAGCTGCTCTTACTTATCTTACATGGATGAGGTGGCTATGACAGAGCATAACCAGAGTTTAAATAAGGAGAAGGGGCAAGAGGGAGGACTCTCTTCTCACTGCAAGAATGGAAAAATATTTATTTCCCAGTACTCTGCTGCCATCATCTTTGGCTGGTGCAGGTTCTGCCTTAGATCTTGGGCTGCTTTAACCATTGCACGACAAGGGTTTTGTACATGACATGGTACCTTCATCTTGAGTAAACACGTTGCAAATGACCAACACCTTTAGAAATGTTACAAGAAAGAGACACCCAGATAAAGAAAACACTTCTTTCCCCTGATATTTCACCTTGCAGTTTGGAGATGAGCTGAAACAGCATATGCTGCTTAACCTGGGGCTCTGCTTCTCAGCTCCTGCACAGGCAGAGGCCACAAGCACAGACATGTGCAATGCAGGACTCTTTTATCCCCTTTTCACCAAGGAAAGAAAGCAAATTATCCTTGAGAACAGGTTTCTGAGCGCAGGCAGTTTTGCCAGCTGCCAGCATGGCTCCATGTCACACAGAATGCACGCAGCATGAATTTCAGGGGCACTGACACTTGGCCTCCAGCGATGCACCAAGCAGAACCTTGTGCAAAGGGAAGGCTCTGGAAGGCACATATATACACACACTAGGGTTTGAGATGGAGATAAATAAACAAATAAATAGGTAAATAGAGGCCAAGGCATTAAACACTCAATAGGTGTTTACAAAGGCAGAGTTAGCATTCATTCCTGAATTAAAACCAGAAGGTTTTTCCAACATAGGTCTATGTAAACAAGACCTGCTCAGCTCTTATCTCCATGTAAGAAGAATGCACCATCTTCAAGACTTAAAGGCTAAAATGAATGCTGTTAACTGCTCTGAGAAAAACTCAGATGTATTCCCTTGTTGGCTGGGTAGTTAAAAATTCAGCCATTATGTGACCTCAAGCAACTCTCCACGGAGTCATTGTAAGACTGATTTGAACCACAAGCTTATCTTCATATCAGAAAGACTGACTACCCTTTTTCACCCAAAGGGGCTATGCCAGATAAGCTAATCTGCTTCCTCAAGTCACGTTCAGCATTTATGGGAAAGTCTATAAGCAGTTGAGAAACTTGAAAACGTGAGCCAAACCCTGCATTCTCATCTATAATATTAACTGATATAAAATCACACAACCTGAATTTCAGAATAACTGTTTTCAGTAAACCCCTTAGTCCTACCAAAGTCAGTCACAACTTTCCCGAGGCTGGATCTTGTCCTTGGTATTTGCAGAAGCCCAAACTGCCCAAATTCTACGCTGAATATCTGGAGAGATGAGCTCAAGCAAAATGCAGGACAAATAATGCAGTCTGCATTAAATAAACAGGCTGCCTTTTGTTTTGCTTTGGGGTGGTTTTGCCTTTGTCTTTTTTAACTCTGTGTTTCCTGTGAGGTCTATTTTCTACATGAGAACTGTAGCTGCCTCTCCATTCTAATGGAATGTGATGCACATCTGTTGTCCTAAACTCAATATATTCATTTCATTAGGACTTAGAAAGATCCACAGAATTTGACAAGAGCAATGTTGTTTGTGGTGCCTGTAAATATTTATATTACCTATTTTATCAGTCATGTCAGAGCCCTGCTGGGCACTATCGAAACAGAAAAGTTACAACATCCAAAGAAATTAATATGGTCCTTGTTGGATATTTTTCCTACTTTTTTATTTCAGGCAAGAAAATCTCTACTACTATCATATGAGGGAAAAAAAACAAAAACAACGACCAAAAAACACAAGTTTCCCACAACAACTCATAACCCTTTTATGCCATATTTTTAAATGGCAAATAATTATAGTTCATAAGAATTCATAAATCCTGCTATGGCTGACCATTTATTTTCTCCATCAAAAGCAACAACCCTTTTCAGGTCCAGGTAAGAGCTCAGTGTGATGTTATTAGGAACAGAGTCAGGAAGAAAACCCTTTAGACTGTGCACATGCAAAAGTTGATCGTGACAGAGGCACCTGTGTTTAAAGGGTTAAGCTGAATAAATTACTTTTAATTATATTAAAGAATTTTTAAAGTTAACATTAATGAAAGATTTCATTACATAGTTTGATCACAACAAAAGCAGGAAATTAAGAGTTGACATTCCCACAGCAACCTTAACTCTATCCCATTGTGTATATTAATTTCAACTCAGTCTTTTTTTTCTATGACCTCATAACATATGTGAAATGAAGGAAGGTGCTAGGAAATAATCCTAATATTCATATAAATTAGTAGTATGTTGTTAAGTTCCCTTCTTGTAGCAGGAGCAGTTGAGTGGAGATAGCATTCTGAATTAAAGAAATAAACATGTTGACTCGTTCATGCATTTATTGAATGTTATTGCCTGTGAATGCACATGTTCTACCAACATGTCTGTTTGCTCACCTTCCACATTAGGATGGGTACTTTACCCAAGCCTGGATGCAAGAAATTTAGAATCTGAAATGGTCTGTTAGGTATGGGGCTCCAGACAACTCTGTCTTCATCCAAAGGGCAATCATTTATGCTCCAGCTCAAAACTCAAACCCTGCCAGCCCCAATCTGGCTGCACGCACACACAGCCCAACTGTGTCTGCAGTGTTTCCCCACACCCAGGGCACAAGGAAATTCAGTGCAGCCACTCTCCTGTGCTTCTGTACTGCACCAGGACAGGTTCATCTCAGCCCAGGAGCTCCAGCTCTTCTGCATATTGACCTGCTCTGGACTCCTCCCCTTTGCTCTGCATTTCCCGTTAGACGGGATGCAGAGCCCAGACATGGCTCTTACAGACCCGATATGTACATCCTAATAAACCATTTGCTGCATTGAAGGTAAAGGTGTTGCAGAGCTGCCCTTGGGAATTTTTTTCAGGAGCTGGCCCAAGCCCAACAAATGCAGTGCTGTGCTGCACCTCGTAAGTCATCATTTTGCATTAACCATCAGACCTGAACAGTGTAGGTGTATTTGCTGCCCAAACAGCCCATGCTGGGAGACACTGCAAGGTCTCCACGTTGTCCTTCTGATGCTACATGACAACAATTGGTTCTTTTTAAAATTTGAGCACAAGTCCTTCTACATACACCTGTATTTAGGCAAACATTTCCTTTCTTAGCTTGAAAGAAGGCCTGAGTAACAAAAGTTCTAGCTTAAAAACACCATAGATAAAACCAGTGAAAAGCATATATAAAAGAAATACCTTTAGCTCCAGAATATGGGTATTTCACAACTGAAAACTCGAAAGGGCATCTCATAGCACCTCATGTAGTAAATCAGGCACAGGTCACAGGGATGCAGAAATAAAAACCACTGAAGAGGGAAGGCAATGGAAGACTTTGCATTTCTCTGTGCTAGCAATGGCTGGGAGTGATTTGGGGTCTAAGGGTAACTAAGAGGAACCTCAGGGCTTTCATGTCAGTGTGGACTGTTGCTCCTCACAGTGGAAAAAATAATGAATACCAACACAGCTCTGGCCATAAGACTGGAGATTGATACCTCCAAGGAATACTCTGGCTATTATTAAGAAAGAAGATATATATATATATACACCTTAAGATATGGAGATTTTTTTTACTGGAATGGTGCATCAAAAGCCTCTACACATTCCCACAAGCTGCATGTTGTTTCCTGTAAGTCAAAATGTCAGCCAAACCCAATCTCTCCAGCTGGAAAACAGGCCCTAAACTAATAACATACCTTTTACCTGTGGGAACCTCAAAAGTGAAAATTCTGATGCCACTTCACACAGCGCTCTCTAGAGTCTTCAGTACTTGCTTTGCAGACTGAAGGAGTAATTAATTTCTTACTGGAGAGAACTACAAGCAAGAACCTCCAGCCATGAACTGTCTGTCTTAATACAAATAGATTTTAAACCCAAAATACGCAGGTGGTGTGCCATGAAACAAATTCCACAATGAGATGCATGTGAAAAATAAGCTAATTGCAACTTTGGTCACTAGAACCAGACACTGTATTTTTCTTGAACTAAACACAGATCTCCCCTCAGCAACAGGGGAAGTTCATTGAACAGATGAAACCTGTACATAGTCCAAAGTCATTGCAATGTTGTCATTTCCATTCTCTTTCAAAATGCAATACAGTTTACACAGAACAGAGAGGCCACATGTAAATGTTTTCATTCACCTCTGCAGTTGAGCATAGATTATTGCCTTGCTCAGCCACAAAAATGCCTGTTATTCCTGAGCACTCCTAAATGGATTGGTTATCAGCAGTACTACAGGGAGATAATAATATATTGCCACAGGGTGCTTGCAATGGGCAACTACACAGTGGTTTAGACAACCATTTGCTCAAAATGTTGTTTCAGTTGCTGCACTGTTCTCCTTCTGAAACAATCTGAAGATTACAGGAAAAACACTCTTTGGGAAAGGGTTAGGAGTAGGGTAAACACCGAATAGGATCTGATTTAAGAGCACTGATAGCAGCTGAAAGATTCCCACCAACTTTAACGACCCTAACAAAGCGCTGACATCGTATAATATAGAAATTGGTTATACTGGTGAGCGTGTTATTGAAGACATGCTGCTCTTTTGTCTGATATCTAAGCAAGTTTAGTTATCTCTACATGGCATGACAGCAGCAGTGCAGATAAACACTATTCAGGCTATTGCTGCTGAAGAAGGCAAGTCTAGATGTGGAAGATGATAGGAGAAAGTGAAGAAATAGAAGGTAAAAAACTGAATAAAAAGCACTAAATGCCCATGTAGTTGAAAGATAAATGGGTCTTACATAAAATATCTATGTAGGACCTACTTTCCAATTCTTTAAGAATTTCATTGAAACCTGACAAGAGGTGTTTCCTGAAAGTGTTACAGGAATTTTAAGAAAAAAGGTGAATCATTGAAATGTGACTAATTCCTCTATCTATTTCAATTACCAGCAGGTTTTGGGTTTTATTAAAAATTGTCAAACGCTGTACTGATATCCACACAATACCAACAAAATAACATCAATAGGTGAAACGTCCAGCATGCAGAATTGATCCTCCTAATGTTCCCAGATAACTGCAACGTTTACCAACACAGATAACTATTTCAAGCTGAAAGGAAAAGGATTCTATCTGTTCTGGTTTAAACTGCATTGTTTTCTCTTTCATATGAGAGGAAGTTAACACAGACTACATGGGCATTGGCTGTGTAAACACAAACAATTTTTAAGCTGTGTAAATATCTCCACACAGAAATTATGACATGTTTTCATGTTTGGAAAGGCAGCCAGCACGACATAAACCTCACCAAAATCTAACTGCTAACAATTACACAAAACACGATATAAAAAAGGTTGTGAAAGTTTAGGAAGATTATGGACTTCTTTTAGGATGTCTGCAGGAAAAGGAACAGTCAGATCAGAATTATTGGGACTCGTGTCACTGGAACTAATGTTAAGCAATAAAGACCTTTGTTTTACCTTTCCATTACAATAAAAATATTAGGAATTGGCTTCCAAAATGCTAAATAACACCCAGCAGAATACTAACAGTTCATATAAGGGCATTTTTATCTGGCATCTTTGGGCACATTCATCCCCTATTCCTATATGTTATTGTCCTGTAAAAACTAGTGCAACATAAAATAACATCTCTTAACAGAGCTCAAAATTCAAAAAGCTTGTGAGGCCAGCTAGAAAATTCCTCCTAGAAAACAGCATGTACAAAAACAATACTAACAATTCAAGGCATAGATAGAGTTTGAAATCTGACCCAAGGATGCAGCAGATCATAAGGCTAAGTGACTTTTTCTCTCAAATCATAATGGTTTTGGCAGTCTATATAATGCGCTTCTATTAAAATTGTTATTTTTTAATGATTTCTTTCCACTTTTTTTTTTTTGGTGTGATAATATTCCAATTGAGAGGCATCATAATGCCCTTAACTCCATTGCTTGTCCTTCCTTTAGACTGCAGTGATGAACTCAGCACTTGGACTATTAAGTGACAACCACTTTAGTGGTGACCAAGTCTCAGTGGTCATTGGACTGGGCCCCAATGCTGCAGGAAATTCAGGCACCAACACCCAAGGTCCCCACAGCTGGAAGATGGTATGAGGGGCAAAGAGAGCACTGGTTGAAGCCTGGAAGCTGAAAGATGTGAATGTATGGCTGTGATCTGTCACTGGCTGCTCTGGACAGGTCACTCCCACCCAAACTTACTACCTCTCCAAGGAACCAGCTTCTATTTTCTTCAAACACAAACAAGAGCAGCTCGAAGCTTTGGTCCAGTCCCAGAGATTTAACAGCACTGGTATAACTGGCACCTGGTGGGATGGGCCCTGTGACTGGAGTGCCCTGTTGGATGGTTACAGGCTCTTCAGGAGGGACAAAAGAGGTGGAGGGGTGGCAATGTTTGCCATAGAAAGGTTAGAATGTATGGAACTCACGATGGGCAGTGGCACAGCTGAGACCCTCTGGGTGAGAACCAAAGGGCAAACAAACACTGTGGATTCATGTGGGAGTCTGAACAACAAATGTTCAGAAATATTTAGGGGGTTTTATCTTCTGCAGTTCACTAATGACCCTTAGTGTATGAGAAGCATTAATGCAAATCTGAGACAAACTGCTTCATAGTTTTATTATCAGTTTCTAGTGGCATTTTAGGGTATCCTATATCTGAGCCTTGACCCAAAGCAGACTTACTTGGTGCAGAAATATAAAGGAATAACATAAAGCTGTCCAGAATGGAGAACTCTTACTGTCCTTGCTCTGGCATCCAGTGTTCTTAAGAGGAAAAAGAAATCATTGTTTTTCCTGTCACTAGTGGCCTCTGCACAACCATTTTCCAAGGATGTGTATTCTGCCTTTCTAGGATTTACTAGATTCCTGTGTTACAAAGTGGTGAACACAGGTCTGTCTTGCCCTCAAACTATATAACTTTTAGTAGTTATTGAAGCAGTGTGGTAAGTCAAAATACATGTGTTGTCCAGAGATGGGAATCAAATGCAAAAATCACTCTAGTTCTTTCTTTACAAGACACTTAATAAGCATTCAAACTGATTGTGAGGACATAGATTTTTAAAAAAAAATTAAAAAAAGAAATAAAAAGAAACACACCGATATAGGAATGGAATGCAGACTGTTAGAAGAAGGGAAAAAATACAAAAAAATAGCAAATGTATCCAGCAAATGAGGACTGTGGAAGAAAAAAAGGCTACCCACAACAGGAAGTTATGTTTGTATTACACATTAACAATTCCAAGTGATTAGTTAGAGCTGAGTGTGTATTAGGCTTGGCAAATGTACAAGTAAAAGAAAATAGCACTGCATATAAATTTATACATGTTATCCTACCCAGACACTACAATTTACTGTGTGAAATTTCTTAATATTGTTACTTTAATATAAAAATGGAATATGTGTCTCATCTCCTTTAGTCAGTTCATTTTTTAAAAGTTCCATTTTCACTCACAGTATTTCAAGTCAGATATGGTTAGAATGAAAATGAGGCAAATTAGGTTCTAGTACACCCTCTCAAAATACAATGAAATAATTAGAAACAAGGAGAAAAGGAGTTTATTACAATGTTTTACGTGTAATTTTCTAAGCCTTTTCTGGCATGCTACTACTCTGTGTTTGTATCCACCTCCACCAGCTCAGAATATGGGCTGTTGCATCTACTGCTTTTCAAATATTCACTGGGAAGGGGCTGTTGTACAACCTGAAGTACATCTAAGTGCAGGAATGGGCAAAGTAGTAAGGGGTGCCATCACAAAAGATTCTGCTAAAAGCTTCCCTAGGAGCACATCACATTCAGGCACCCTGGTGAGCACATCCTGCTGAGGATCCCATTTACAGCTGGATACTGGGACCAGCAAGCAATACCCCAGGAATCAAGGGAAAAGGAAAACAGAAAAGAAAAGTCATGGGAATAGTGGGATGGAACTGAGGGAGGACTCCCACGTTAGCCAAGTGTAGATAACATGTCAGGGGCAAAGGAGAAGCTACAGCTGGGGAGGATTTTAAGAAAAGCAACAAGACCCGTATTTGGAAAGAAAACCAAAATCTACAATAAGAATTTACTAACAAGTATGTGTGAAATGTAGCAGATCCTATTAAAGGAAAGCATGCAAGACAAATGAGTCTAAATGTATTCACAGAGGAGAAAAGGAAAGAAAAACAATGGCCACATGCATGTGATGTGAATGTAGAAGGTGATTCTATTTCAACTCCTCCCTATACCTGCCCAAATGGGATTGTGGCCAGATTCTGACCTCTGCCAGCAACAGGACGAAGATGGCAAGGGGTCAATTCATTACACTCCTCCTAGGGAAATAAAATAAAGCAAAAATCACAATTGAGGCAATTGACACGTGGAAACCAAAAGTAAATAACGTGGCTCAAGGTGACACAGTGCAATCTTATTTAAAATTCCTTAAAAGCCTGATAAGGTGAAAAGAAAGAAGCTGTCTGGGACAAGCTGGAATGCAAATAAATAAACCAAGCACTACAGGAATAAAAAGGGAATACAGAACTCCAGTACAATATATCACACACAGAGTGCTGAGCGCATGGAGAGAGCTGACAAGTTAAATCATCAAAGTAAACAATATAGATGAACTTAAAAATACTTGGCCATTTTTATGGTGAGAAAGAGAAGAGGACACAGTAGATATAAACCAGGCAGGAGGGGATATAATAAACCTAAAGAAGAGTCTTCTTGGTTCAGATGTACTTTTCCAGTTCAGAAATTCCTTTTCCACAGTACTGGTGATTAAATGAAACCAACTTCTTGTATGTTAAGTATCTCCTGAGTACCATAATCATTGCTCCAGAAATCATTATACATGGTTGCAAGCAGAAATCCCCAATAATTTCCCTTTCCTTCTGGCCACAAAACACTCCTGTGTTCATTGACCTACAACATAACATATAGCACTAAGACCAGAACTCATAAAATTCATATCCAAAAGCAAAGATTTCCTCTCATCTCACTGGCAAACAAACACCAAAGCAAGCAATTTTTTCAGTATTGACAGAACTAGTCACACATCCTCCCTCCCAGTAACATGAGAGAACAGCCCAGGCACATACCAGCAAAACATCCTGGCAAAGACCTGGACTTAGTTCTTATTTATATCAGTTTTAAATAAGTAAAAGGATGGAATGGATAGGAAATTGAGGGAAAAAGAAGAAAGTCAGAATTGCTTGCTTTAAGCAGAACAAGTCAACATGTTTCTTGCAGAAGCCTTGTAGTCATGATCCCTTAGAAATAATAGAAGCTGCTTCGAGGGCCATTACAGGGTTATTCCAGAGAACAGCCATTCTGCTCTTTACTTGTTTAAAGGACAGGCATACACTACCAAATTTGACATACTTTTGACTTTTACACCTCCTGCACTTCACTCTTCTGTTCCATCCTTCCCAAGTAATTCTGCAGAACCCAGAGGATTCCTAACCACACCACCTGAGGGATCAATGGTGCTTCACGCTCTCTAACAGCTCTCCTGACATGCATGGGGAATTCTCCAATGTCTCTGAGCAGTTTGAAACTAAAAGCAAAGTAAGTCCTCGCTGCTCCAGCGTGGCACCTCAGAAGAAACACAGACTAGATATAACACCAACATCTCTTCTACCTTCACAAGACCTTGCCACAATACATGAGACTTTTTACATATCTGCTGTGCCAGCTTTAGCAATGGTTGACAGCTTTTCAACCTAAGGAAGGTGAAGAACAAAGGCTCCCCTATTTTCTGATCCCATCTGACAGGCGAGCCATTTTTTGTCTGTATGCAAAGTATGAATTTCCTTCTTCTTTCCCTTGGAAATATATTAAGGAGAACAAAAGAATAAACTCAACAGCTGTAACAATCTGTGCTCGCCTCGCATGTCCACAGGAATTAAGTTGCTCAAAAATAAAAGCTAAAAAATACAAACCCCAAATATTGTTAGGCTGGCAAAACGAAACATGATTTTATTCTCAATCCCCTTTGTTTCAGGCCAATACTCAAGGCAGTATTAGCCTGACAGTCCTAAAATCTCAAAACTTCTGTCCATTCCAGAGTAGCAGCACTGAGAGCTTCACTTACTGCTTTGTCTTGCCCATAAGCTTCAGATACGATATGGAGGAATTGCTGTCAGCAAAAAGCAGAGTATTCAGCCTTCAAAACTATCCAAATACCCATCTTTCATCCTTTAAACCATGAAACAAAGGTGTCTGTTATGCAGATGGCTCATGGGAGATTACCAGCAATATTCACCAGGGCACTACTTCCAAACTTATGTGGTTTTCATAAAATGGCCCGATTTCCCAAAGCTAGAACCAAGCGTGCCTTACCCAGGGTTCCACAACTCTGCCACAACTTCTGCAGTGACAACCACCAGGAGAAGATTTTCTTGTATGCCCCCAGGGAACACTTTTTAACTTGCACTGTTGCACCCCCAAATTCCCCCCACAAAAAGTCTCAAAGCATAACCATGCCTCCAGGAGGTTTTATTACCAGGAGATGCTGTGATGTTCTCTATAGACCTGCCACTTCTCCTTCTTGCCTGAACAACCTCCCACTGACCATTCATGAAAGTAGAATATTAACTTAAATGAGTCTTTAGTTTTACCTAGGTTTGTGTTTTATAAATCAGATTTTCTGTGCTACCCTAAGAAACACAGAGATACTAAAAAAAAAGGCACAAAATATTCTTACCACACCCTACAAGACACTACCTATACAACCTGTTTAAAAGCTAAACAGATAATAAATAGGGTAATCATGTAAAAGCAGAGAAAAGAGGCACTTAGAAGGGCTGTTCAAGCAATATTCAAAGCAAAGCACTGGAATTCAGAAAGACTTTATTACATTCTTAAATGCAAGGGAAAATTTGGTAAGATTTTCAAGAAGACACTTGTTCTTTGTGTTCCCTGCAGGATGCTGATGGAGTCAGGCAGAAAACCTGGGGCTATTACAGGTGACACACGGAGTACCAAGCTTCAAAGAGCCAGCCTGTGCTCACTGCCCCTTACAGGCTTCTACCCCCTGTTCATCAGACAGCTGCATTCACACGTGGCAAGGCACACACGGGATTCCATCCTCTAACAAGTGATGGGTACAGCTGCCTTCAACAATTGAGACCCACTCACTTCAATGACCGACTAAGATTCTTATTCTATCAGTATTAGACCAATGCTTACTCTGTTTTGTGCTTCAGGATCTGATTTGTCTCAAGAAGGCTCTCAAAAGATCAACTGCATAAGCAAAGCCTCTGCCTGGAGGAACAACACAATTTTATGGTGCATTCTTAGCTTGTATAAGAATTCTCAGACCGTTGGGTTTGGGTTTTAAACTTTTAATGCCAAGTTTGGTCACTTTTTCCCTATCTGTTCCTTTTCACCTTCCCCTGTTAACATGGTAAATGAATCCAACAAACCCTGAACAAGAAGTTCAGAATAGAGTCCTTTACTGTTCAGTGTCTGGTAACAATATCCAGGTTGCTTGGAGTTCTTCAGTCTCTTACTGAACAATTTCTGTAAGCATTCCAGGAACTATAAAATCATCGTGAGGGACAAGCAGCAAATCCAATACTGGTGTTTGAGGTGGGCTAATGACTTCATACCAGACACAAATGTTGCATGGCATGTCAGTTCCCTGGTTTGAAGGGCATAATTCTCACTGCCTCACACACAAAAAGACATTTCCCTCTTCAGGTTTCAGTATCCAGAGACACTCTCTTACAGCCACATTTCAAAGCTGTCACTAGATAATTGCAGGAAGGTGAGCAAAAGGCTTCTCCCTTTCCACACAGCTGTGTAAATGCTGCTCACAATAATTTGTTCTCAGAAATGTCAGGTCTATTTATTCCTTCCCAACTGTGGAAATCAGAAGGTCCATCTCCCACCTATGCCCTGTATTAGCACACAGAAAGGGGAAATTAATTTGAAGGTACATCACACACGTATTGTTCTCATCCACTCACACCCAGAGTGGCACTAACATCTTGATTTAGTTTTACAGGTTTATTCTCTTAGTGCTCACTATTAGAATAAAAATTCATGCTAGCCAAATCATTTTATAGAGTTGCCCATGAACATGGGCATTGCAAGGCCAAATCAACCCAGCGTTTTTCTTTTAAGGGATTCTTTCCCTCCAGCCTCACCTGGAAGACAGTAACAACAAACCTGAAGTTAGCTGAGCTATTTCAGTGTTACAAATAGCTCTTCTGTCAGTGGTAAAAGTGGGTGCCAAAAAAAAAAAAGAAAGAGGGAAGGAAGAGAGCAGGGAGAACAGACAGAAGAATGCAAAACTATCCATTTTAAAGCCTGTTCCAGATCATGTAAAGCTGGCAGTGCATTTGGTTAATCCCTCTAGTGCTTCAGTGGAAAAATCACAGCAGGCAGCTGGATACAACATCCAAGGCTGCCCTTTCTGGTGTTTTTTCCCTTTCTGGCAGCACATTGTCATACATGCAGCATGTGTCCATTTCCACAGGCCGTGGCTGTACATTCAATTGAACTAAACCAGTTAAAGGAGCAGACAAAAAGTGAGGTCCAAAGGGCACCAAATAAGCCAGGGCTCCTGGAGTTCTGCAGGTGGGGGACTCGTGATCCTGCCCAGCCAACCCCACTGCAGAAACCACGGCAATTGTTTGCAGAGCTTTCATATTTGCTGCCTCCCACCCATCCAGCATCCAAATCTCAAAAGCTTGATGCTGCTGCTATAAAATATTCTTTTTTTTAAAGTGATTTGTGCAACCTGGTTCCCTGACCTTGCAGAATAAATGGGGCAGGGGAAAAGCATTCTTATTAACACAGCAGTGTAAGCAGCCCACAATGCAGTCTTCAGCGTGAGTTTGTATGGATAAAGCACCATTTCATTTTTTTATGGTTGTTATGTTTATTCTCCAAGAAATAACTAAACATCACAAGTGTCAGCTCAGGCAGAAACCTCTTCCTCATGTGATGGAGTTCTGAGGCACTGGACAGATGCAACCCAGGATCCTTTAGGGAAGCCATAAGAAGTACAAACCTGCTCTACTTGTATGTGGACTCTCCATTGCTGCTTGTTTTTTCAATAATTTTCACTCCATCTGGTGGTTTCTACCTAGAGTATATTTCAGCTTGGCACAGGTAAAATACTTACAAATATAAAACAAATACCTGCTGCAAAGAGCTCTCAGTAGAAAAAGAAAAAAGACAAATAGTGAAAAAGGAAGATTATCCCGCTTTACACAGAGAGAATGAAGGTCATAGCTCTATGTTCATTAGTACCAGGTTATAAAAAAAACCCCCAAAACCACCAGAAATAAAATCAGGCCTAGGCACAAGAATTTTTTTCTCAAACTGGTCCCCTGTTGTAACACAGAAGTTACACTGGCTGTGGAAGGACAGGTAAAGTTTTGCCTTCCGTGTGCTGTTTAAGATGTCTTGCTACATATTTCATATTTCTTAGAGTCCCTGCACATAAAAATACTTCCATGATTCTGAAGCAGCAGTTGATTCTATCTCAAGAAAAAACAAAAGGAAAAATTTTTTGCAGTGCTACAGGAAAGGAGTTAAACTAGGAAAGCATGTAAGCATGGATAGCTTAAAGAGTTGGGCTGTGTTTTGGGGTCTCTACAATAAAGGAAAGAAGCCCTAGGAGGTCTTTTACCCCATAAAGACTTCTTTGGAGTTAATCACTGATTCATACAGCAATATATTTGACAGGAAAATAATTAAAAAAAAATTTAAAAAAACCCTAAACTTCGTGTTTTGAAGTGCTTGTTATAAATATTCAACAGGTTGATCAAGTGTTTGCAGAAGTGATGGATTCAGGTTAAAAGAAGTGTTTTAACAGCCTTTGGTCAGATGCAATATTCACCATCAACTCAGGCATAGACCCAACAGGCTCAGCAGAAAAAATGTGTGCTGCTCTTCCTGTCCTAAGCTGTTGGGTGAACATGTTTCCACAAACTTAAAACTTTAATCATTATCATAAGTTCGAAGAAAAACAAACAATACATTTATTCACAGAACATTTATCTCCCAATGGCATTTTAGGAGTTTCCTACAAAATTACACCCAGATTAAAGTGAAGAAAAAAATAGAGGAAAAAAATGTACTCAATTGAAAACAGCCCCTTAAAAACACTGAATGTTGAAGGACTCAAAAAAGATTCAAAACCTCTTAAATTTATTGGTGGTTCTTTAAAAAAACAGGACTCCAAAGCCTAAGATTCAACTGTTGCTTCTAAGCTGACTTAGCACTAACACACCTTCTCATCCTGCTGGCACGAACACCTCCTCCTTCCCTGGGAAATGAAAAAGAAACAACCAGAAATTCCCACCCACTGCAGGGTGAGAAATGTGGCTCTGCATCAGTCAAAGAGCTGACAGTTCCAGTTCTAAAGACCTGCTTGCTTGGTTAATGCTGAGTGCACCTTATAAGTGATGCTGAATCAATTGCTAAAAAGTTTTCACTGTCACTTCCCTCCACACAAGTCTATTAAACATCATTTTTTGTCACAGGCTCAATTTTACCTAGGCTTAATTACTACACATGGAAGCACATCCCTTAGTTGTTTTTGGCCCTCTCTCTTTAAAATGGAATGCAGAGTGCTGACAATAGGCTATAAAAGGTGTATTCTGAAGTTAATGTTAAATGTTAAATGAAGTTAATGAAGTTAATGTTAAATTAACTGACAAATATAAAGTCAGTGCTCTTATTTACATACACCCTAAAGAGCAGGGCTGGAGTGGTGCAGCTTGTAAATACATGTCATAGTAAAAATAAATGTTATAAAATTTCATAAATTACTTTGATGCCATTTCTTTAATTTTCCAGTAAGATCCATACCATTGATACAGTGGGAAATAAAATCCAGGACAAGCTAGCACGTAGCTAAATGAATAAGTATCTTTTCATATGAAAATATTTTGCTTGTAGTGTTTATGAAGTCACAATCTTCTACACGACTAAACAACGAGGAAGATTTTCAGGTCCACTTCAACAAGACATCCAACTCAAAGACAACATTCACTATGTTTTTCAAGAAAAATCTGTCTTGGTCACTGTTCTTGAAAACTTCTCTCTCTCCTTCATTTTGGAATATTTTCAATTCTGAGTCAGCACCAGGGTCCTTGGAGCTACACATCTAGTGGGCATTTTAGATCAGCTAAAAGGGAACTTTCTGAGGTCTTTTGAGACCTCAAGGTTTGTGTAAAAATAAACAAAACAAAACAAAACAAGATTTTAAAAGGTCACTCTTATTCCACACTTCGAGTGATAACAGTCCATGTATTAGCTGATATATATTAAGTCTGGGTAGAAAACTATATTTTGCTCAGAAATAACCCTGAAGAGTTGCCTTGAAAAACCCAAGAGTGCTGTTTTGATTACATTTGCAAAGCAACTTAAATTGTTTTAACTATTGAAAGTAAAATAAATCTCATGCTCAAGTCCCAGCAAAATGTGCATGGATCCATCTATTCCATAAACTGGAAAACTCTTTCCACATATGGTGCTTTTTGCCCATCTTCATTGTGATTTCAATCTACACACATTACACCATTAAAATGGACAGAAATTATGAAATAAAAGATATTTTTTTCAGAAGCTAGGAAAGAGAAATTAATTTAAACCAGAACAGAGGTAAAAATTAAATATGGTAATGCTTCCAGTACTTGCTGACTCCCACCAAGATCTGTATGCTGTCAAGAAAATACAGTGTTTAAAAAAAAAAGATTAGGAAAATAAAGAAAGGAATGGCAAGATTGAAGGTATTCATCGGGATGAAGGATTGAAGCTTCCATTGGGATGGAAGAGGTATGGTATTGAAAACTGTGAATGAACTGGCTACTCTTCTCTACTGCTATTCAGTACTGGGAAATAACTTTCAAAGGTTGTGGACAGAAAGAAAAGCAAAGCCTGTGTACCTTGCAAAAACCCAGAACAAATCCTTAGCTCAAAGCCACTCTGCTGCAGCAGCCCTGATGCCCTGTAACCCTCCCAGCAAACCCAGGCCATCTGACCACTCCCTCTCAGACCTCTGCCAGCAGCCCAGTGCAGGGGCTGGAATTTCCCTTCTCAGTAAAGGGGCAGATGAGATATTGCCATAAGGAACTGAAATATCATGAAGTTATAATATGTATTTTGCCTGTTCTTTCTGTCTCCAGTGCATACTTCATGGAAGAAACAGAGCTGGATTTCAAACCAGGATAGCTCATCTATTAGAGCAATGACATCATCTATGAGCCAGTTTTTGAGGAGCACTAAACCAGACCTCATCAGGAATAGGAAAAAATTTGACTGTCAGCCTTTTTAGAACTGTCAGCTGGACACATGGCATTGAGGATTTTTTTTCACTAATGTAAGCCTTTAAAAGGTAATGAGCCTTACTCATATGGAGGCTGCTTTTTGACAAAGAACTTTGAGATGGACACATTAATTGTGTGTGATACATTGCTGTGTTTGGAGGACTTTTGGGTATAAAGGCCCAAACCAGGACTGCAAGGATGGGGGAAAAAAAGGATTTCTGTCCTAGAGTGCAATGTACATTTTACTCAAGTGAATGGCAGCCCTCACTTTGATTTGAAGAGAAGTTGCATCCTACCCAAAATGAGCTATAGGCACCAATTGCTAAGCACATTTGAGTCCATGTTAATACTGGTTTCAGCTGCATGTGTGCATTAGCATTGTATTATGTAATGTAATAGATACTTACATGGGTAACTTTTATTGATTTAAATTTTGTCTGTAACATTTTTTTACATACATTTTTGCAATGAACAGCACAAACAATACTGCAGGCTTCCAGCCATTTCTTTCACTAGGATCAGCACTGAGCAGGGAGGTTGGACTACATGACCTCCAGTGGTCCCTTCCAAATTTAGCCACTCTGTGATTCTGCAGTTCTGTGAATTACTGAGCTATTGCACTATATATTTGCATATTTTAACCAATATTCTTAATGCTGTAATTGCAGGAATCTCTCCACTTTATAATCAGTTGGTAAATTTAGAAACAAACATGTTTAGGTACCTGCCTGTGCAAAACTCTATATACACAGGCTTCAGATTTTGGAAATAAGGTCTATAAATCATGTGTTCCAAATGGTAATCAAATAAGCCATCAAACAGTCAGAGATAATTACAAATGATTCCGTATTTCTACCCCACCCCTGCAATCTACAACACTGCACAGGGTGCAAATTAACCTGAAAGGTTCTGTCACATTGAATTACGAGACTCCACCAGAACATGATACCACATAAGGCAGATGATTGGTGTGATAAGAAATGATGAATATTGCAGTGCATGATTTTACACCAGCACAAAAACTATTGTGAAATGTAAGTCAGAACATTTCTTCATAAGCAAGCGAGAATAGTTCATCCATTCACTAGAGGAGGAGGAAATACTCCAAGCCAAAGAGTGGACAGCAATCAGGATGCCCCAAAGCCTTCCTGGAGTCCTCCCAAAGAAACTCTGGTGTGGGGAAACTGGCTTTCCACAGCCAACCTTTCCCAGTCCCTCCGGATTTCAGTGAGCAACCTTAAACAAAACCTTGAAGCACTTAGCTTTTTAAAAGAGAGTGTTGGCCTGAAATGATTAACCATAAAGATCGGCTCGTCTTTCTTTTAAATCAACAGTTGTGTCCACTTAAGAGGCACCAAAGGGGCACTGTGGTTTTCTTTTAAAGATTTAAAAAGAGAAGTGGCAAAAGAAATATATCCTCATATTTCCTTCAAATTGCTAGTACTTCAGGAGCTTCTGAAGCACTGGGCTGTTTCATTAAAATTGCCTCTTGGTTGCATTATAGTGCTGCCAAAAAGCACTGCTCACTGCAGTGATTAAAAAGTGACTCTTTTTCTCAGGAAAGCTTTGAATTGTTTAGTCTGTACCCCCAACAGTAGCAAGTGAGCAAAGGGCACGTCTTTAAAAAATAAATTAGGACAAATAAAAAGCTTAGCACAATGGAATTGGATCCCTGTCTTCCCCCAGTAAATATATCTAATATCACACGCCTATTCAAAGTGGGAAAAAGGGATTTCCCCTCAGTAACCTCTCCGAGAGGGAGGGAGAGAGAGGGAATGTAATTGTTCCCCATCTCATTGTATGTGTTAGCAAGCCCCGATGCCAGCCACATGCTGATTATCTCTCCTGTTACATAAAGTGCTCTCCTGTGGTGCCAATTGCCCGCCGTGTGGTCTGTATCCTCTTACATAAAGTGCTCTCCTGCCCACCATGCCCTGTGCCAAGGCGCTATTCCCTGCTGCCATGCTCCCTGTCTTCGGAGCTCAGGCGCCCTTTGTTTCCATGCCTGCCTCTGCCCACATCTTAAAAGCCACCTAATGATTAAAACAAAACGAGAATACTTCTCGCTAAACAGTGATTTTGGAGTTATGCTGTAAAACAAGAAAGAACACAAATTGCTGTTGCTGGGGGATCCTGGAGGATATGAGAGAGCTGCACGAAAAAACCCTGCTCGAGACAAGAGTTGCTGCATGATCCTCTGTGACTCAGACATTGCACCTTCACACTTCCATCCTTTATGGGCCATGCTGAAGGCAGCATTTTATTTGTCTCATCATTTTCCTTGGGCTTAAGATGAAAGCATCCCTGGAGTAAAACACACCAAGAATAGCTGTCTCTCCTGCTGCATTGACATCACACGTTGTCAAAGGGTGCTCCAGCAATCTGCAGACATGCTGCATCACCAGAACAGTGCAGGAGTGATGATGTGCCACTGGAAGGATGGCAGCAGCATGGGAGGAGCACATGGACAGGCACAGCACACCTGACTGTGGGCTGAGTGTCCCTTTGGGTGCTCTGGCAGGAGTGGCACTGGCGCTGCTGCTTCTGCCAACAAAGATAAAGGTTGGGCAAAGGGTCTCCCAGTCGGAGAGAGACAAAAAAGAAGCTGAATAATCAAATCTTTGTGAGGCCATGGAAAACGGAATCTTATCTCCCAGGCCTTTTCTACAGCAGGAACAGAGAGCAACGCTGTGTATTTCCCCTTGAATCACTGCGTGAGGCTAAGGGACATTTCAGTATAAATATTACAAGTTGTTACTTTCAGTGGTTTTAAACTATTTCTAAGATCTCAACTAAGTCTCTTGTGCTTGGCAATATGTTCATCGAAGATCAGCGTGATCTCTCTTCAGGAGCGAAGAAATCCCCCCCAAAAAGAGCAAAAATAGCTCTGCCTGGTCAGTCTCACTTATCTAAGGAACACAATTAACTAGAGGGATGGGGTTTCAGCTTCTCAGACCTGAACAGCCTCAATCCCCATCACAGGGGAAGGCTGGGGAAGGAAGGCATTACATCTTCATTCAAATCAGCATCTCCTGAGCCTTCACTATAAAAACACTGGGCAAAGTCCTGATGCCAGACATAAAAGGTGAAGATATTACATGTTACAAAAGGCAAATACTACAACAACAAAAAGGGGAAAAACAAACAAACAAAAACACACCAGCCTTTTCACACTATTAGTCTTAGAAATTGCTACTGGTGGATTCTGTTCCTGTAAAAAGCATGAAGAGCATCTTGCAATATTTGACTGAGACAGTTTGCAAGAAAATAATGGCAAGGCTCTCCTTGAAAAGGAGACATGAAGGAAATCCCAAATCCTGTCATAGAATCTTTAGCTTATACAGGGGAACGAGCAGAAAAACAATATTATTTCCTTCACCCTAAACCCACAGAAGCCACTTTGTATTTCTTACCACTAGCTTTGACCTGGGACAAATATTGCTTAAATTCTGTGCTACAATGAGTCCTTCCTAGAATCATGCAAGAAAACACATTGGTTGTGAAGACAGTTTAATAGGGGGGGAAATGGGAAATAAATCAATAATAGGTAGCATCCTCATGGTGTACAAACACTATGGAAGGGATTTTTTTGTTTGCTTGTTTTAACTAAAAATAATGCAATCAGTGTGTCTTTCCTGAATGAGCTTTCTGCTGTAAAATTCCTTTTCCTGCACTATATATTGTGTCATACCACACCATACACTCTTTATACCCCTCTATCACATCCCTGGAGTCAAAGGCAGAAGATAGAAAAATTCCTGGAATAATATCCCCAATAAATTGCTACTAACTATTATAATTCAACATGGCCATATAAACGGCACTTTAAAGAAAATTGAATTTGTTGAAAATTAAAGCAAACCTGGTGTTACTTTGAACAAGAGGCTCGCTGATTGTTTTCAGATTTCCATAATAAAATAGGCTTTTTTGTTTTATGTGTTATATTCCCTCGGAGGAAAGGAATTGTACCTCAAAACATATGGGTGTTCAGAATCTTTATTTTTAAATACAATCCTCCACGCTCATAAAAGCCTGATTGGAAGCCAAGGAATTTATGACAAGGTGCATAACAGCAAACCCGAAAGAAGGCTAAAGATGAAGAAAAGCAGAGCTTGCACTCATTCATTAAAATAAATAAGAGGGCATAGGAGTGAAAGTGACCTTAATTCGGGGACAAATATCGGTGGTTTCATTTAGTGACATCTTCTCCCTATAGTGGGGTGTACAGGCACTGAAATAAGCACGAAAACAGAAATAAGCAGACATAAACAGACATTTATTTTGTGAAGGAGGCATATTGGTTTCAGCCTAGAGCACAGTGCTTTCATTTTATTGCTGTAATGCACCCAGAGCACGAAGAGAGCACTGTGCTATCTGAATTTTAGGGAATTTTTTTCCCACACAGCTTTTCCTTTAAACCCCCATGTTCTGTTCGAACAACAAGCTTATGGCTCTTGTTTTAAACTAAGTGCTGTATCACCTGGAATCCTGTTAAATATGCTCTTCTAGCACAAGCCCTGAGTGAGTGTGCCTCACCAGCATCCAGCCCGTGCCTTGAGTGTGTTGCAGACCTGTGTATCCCAGCACCTGGGAAGTGTGCTTCTAATCCACTAATGCACACACAGAGAAGCCTTTGGCTATTGGGGGAAGGGTTTATTACTTTACCTCACAAAAAAATGTAAACACTCATTTTTGGTTGGGTTTATGCAGCTTATCTTTTTATTACAGAAAGTCATTTCCAGTCAGGGGTAAGAGCACGAAAATGTGAAGATTATAAGGGAGTTTTATCTATCTTGTTTTTTCTGTTAGCTAATGGAGTTATTTTCCCTCTCTCTGCCCTTAACTGTGAAAGCTTTACTGCTTCTCTCTGGCTGAGTTCTGTGCTCATCCTTTCATTAAAAGCTGAGACTAATATGGCAAAGGGGCCACAGAGTTGCAGTTTAAAAGAAAAGCTTGACAACACAAGAAAAAGCAACTTAAAATACTGTCCCTTACTTAGGACATGTCCTGCCTCCACTCCTTGCTCTACTATCTATCACATCCTCATACATGAACACTTTATGTCAACCCATCAGGATTCCTCCCACGTGCACAAGCCTATTCTGATGCAGACACAAAACCTCTGCTTGCATGACTGAGGCGAGCACTGATGTGATTTTCATAAAGGCTCACCCAACCAGTCAGAGGGCAGAGCTGAACAGTGAAAATCCACACCCAGAACCTGATCTCTGACAATTCAGATCTGTCTGTGCCCTCCTCATGGCAAGCACCAGCCCTCCTGCAGGTCTAATGGCAGGTGAGGAGGAGGAACTGGAACTCCAAGGATATTCTTATTACATGAAGGGATTGGGGATCAGCAGCCTGCCTGCACAAACAGCTAGTTTGTCCATGCAATCAAAGTTGTGCAGTTAAACTGCACACACAACACTTTTATGAACAATCCTGGACTTCACAAGTTCTGGGCGCTGGGCTCTGCAACTATAAAATTATACACTTGATATATATTAGTAAGTACAGTAAATAGAGTATAATTAGAGCAGAATACAATGTACTATTTTTCACTGCTTTTTATTCTTACTTCCCTAGAGCTACAAAATGAGTTTCTAATGAGCTTTGGGTACTCACATAAATAGAAAACCTAACGTTGTAATGGCTGATAGTGATCTAAACTGCTTAGATATGTTTTGTGTTACACCACAAAACAGTGGTTTGTTCATGGAATGGAACAAAAATTTCATGTTACTCATACTTTGGCCCTAGGCATGCATGTGTTGAAACCATAATCCCCAACGTATTTCAGAATATGTTTGGACAACCTAAGTTGCTCTGTGAAAACGACCCAAAAGGAAAAACCCCTATCCATTAAAAGCATAAATTACTGAGACCTCAATGTTTAAGTGTAGCCTACAGCACATAAAGGAAAATTTCCAATACATTGCTTATTTTCCCAGTTAAAAAAAAAGAAAAAAGGAAGAAGATGAGAAGAATGCACTCAGGAGCCATATAGGAAAGCTGTAAACGAGCTGTGTGTGGGTAAACATGCCATTCTGTATTGCAGAAACAAACTATTCTATGCCAAGACAGGAGGTCTCCTTTATAAAAAGTCTTCAAACGTGGTTGTACAGGTACACATTGGGTTTGTACACAGGGGTTCTCCCCTAAGATCTGCAACAGCCATTTCCTCTCGTCTAGTGTTTCTAATACAATGTCATCTTCAAGAGGTGATACTTCTTTGCCAGGTAAAACAAATATCCTCATGCTACTTCTAGCTGTTTATTATTTTTTCTGGAGAAGGTGAACCATAGAACCACTAAGGCTGGAAAAGACCTCTAAGATCATTGAATCCATGCATGAACCCTGCACCACCATGTTCATCACTAAACCATGTCCCCAGGTGCCACAGCCTTGTGTTTTCTGAACATTTCCAGTGTCTCCATCACTTCCCTGGAGAGCCCACTCCAACGCCTGACCACCCTTTCACAGAAGAAATTGTTCCTAATATCCAATGTAAACCTCTCCTGGTTCAATTTAAGGCCATTCCCTCTCACTTGTCACCTGGGAGAAGAAGCTGAGCCCCACCTGGATGCAGCCCCCTTTCAGGTAGTTGCAGACAGCAATAAGTTCCCCCCTTTTCTTCAGACTAACCAGCCCCAGCTGCTCCTCAGAAGAGTCACCCTCCACCCCCTTCAGCAGCTTCCACTGCCCTTCTCTGGACTTGCTTCAGCACCTCAACACCCTTCTAGCAGCGAGAGCCCCAAAACTGCCCACGGGATTTGAGGTGCAGCCCAACCAGTGCTGAGCGCAGGGGACAGGGATGATCGCTGCCCTAGTCCTGCTGCTCACACTGTTCACGTTGGCTCATGGACCCCGACTATCTAGATTCCTGAAGCTTCAGTAGGTTATTTCTTTAGCCAATCAAATGCTTATTTTATGCAGAAGCACCAGAACTAGAACTTAAAAACCAAAGAATTAGATTTGAGAAGCTGTAGACACAAAAGTTCAAAACAATGTTTTTTATGCTTTTCCTTCTTTTCCCAGGCTGGGACTCAAAACTCCCCCCCAAAAAAAAAATCCACAAAAAACCCCCAAACAAGTCCAATTGACATTATGTTCTTGGATTAATTCTTTCTGCTTTTACATCTTCTTCAGAGTAGTTCCAGAAATAAGCAGCCTTTTTACTGTTTATATGAACATTGCTATACAGGTGACTAGCAAAAGTGTTACCATTTGATTTGAAACTCACAGGGATAAAAAAGGTCAACTGCTCATCATAGATTTACTGCAAGGTGGTTCGTTAAAAATAAGCAATAAAACAAAAAGAAAAGGTACAGTGATTAATTCTATTGTAGGAAAATAGCACAAAAAAGTAAAAATATCCCCTTGAAATTTAAAAAATCCCTTTTGGGAAGAGCTCCATTTTGGTTTACATACAGCCCCATTTTACACAGCGTTGGCTGTGAAAAGGGATTTTTCAACTGGTCTTTAGTGGAATTTCTGCCAGTTTTAGCATAGCCAAAGGAGCACAAGGAGCCTTGATGCAAATGAAAACCTGTTCTTTAATGTGCACACTAGTCCAAGCAATAAAGATTTTATGATTTTTTAAGTTATGTACACCCACTGTGCAATATCAAATACGCGTGTTGTAAACACAGTGGACCGAGTTCAGACATGATGTAAGCATGTGTAACTCAGCCGACTTCAAAGGCACCACTTGTGAAACACAACTCTGCTCTAGCATGGCTGGGAGTTGCAGGATCCCCGCGAAATTCCTGGCTCATGTTATTTTAAATAGCAGCTTTCTGAGCAGTGTAGTGTTACACAGCATCAGAAAATAAAGCAGATCTGGGCTGGGGGTAATCTGCGGGCTCGAGTATCAAAAGGATTTTTTCTGACTTCATGCAAGACACACAAAACATTTCAAACAGCCTGAAGAGTAGAGAAGGAGAGGGCTGAGATGCCATTTCAGAGCAAGAATTTGCCTTAAACAAGGAAAAGCTAATAGTTCATGTCCACTGGTGCTGTATATAAGAAAAGCAATTCTTTAGGCAGTGTGGGGAGAAGAGGGAGAAGGAGCAGGACCCCACAGTCCTGGGAGAGGGGACCATAGTCAGGAAAATGTCATAGAATCAGCCAGAACACCAGCTCGTGCACTGACCCACAGAGAGCAGCAACAGGCAATAGGTGGCACTGATCTTGGGCATTATTTTACACAACTCCACTCACTTTTCAACTTGCATCTATTGCACTGCTTGGCTGTATTCTTTGGGAAAACATACAGCAAAGTTCTAGCTTGTAGAATTACTTTCCCTTTTTGCTTCTTTTCTTTATTTTATTTTTTTTTAATGAAAGAAAAGCTAGAGCATTAGATGATTCACAACCACAAAGGCATTTCATCATGGATCATCAGCCTGCAGACTAGGAGCTTGAAATCGAGTGGAAAAGAAACGCAGCGGAGAAACCACGGGCAAGCAACGCTGCTGAAAAGAAAGACATTCAAGAACGGACCCGAAAGAGATGGCCAAAGAGAAGAGGACTTTCTGAAATAAATAAGTGGAACAGAGCTCCTGACTTTTTATGCAGATGGGCCTCATTCCCAAGCGTTGCCTTTTTAGCAGTACTGGTCAATGAAGACTTCATCTGGCAAAGCTACTGCAGTGCTTGCTGAGAAGTTTTTCTGACTTATGGGGTAAATGCTCATGAACTTTTTCTTGTGAAAGTTGAACAAATTACTGCATCCTTTCAAAATCCCACCAAAATCACTGTTTTGCTCAGAAAAACTCCAGAGGCGTTTTATTTCGTAAATTTTAAAGTTGCAAAAGCAGTCAAATTTCATGAAACAAGAGAGGATTTATTCCTCTCAGCAACAAGGGAAATGCCACAAGTGTTCTTTTCTCACAACATGAGCAAGTGGCTGACTTACTGCTCCTTTTCTGTCAAAAAATATGGTGACAGGAATACTCTGTGCCCTGGGCAAGAATGTGAAAAAGCAACATTTGGAGACGTTTTGCAACTCAGTTTGAAAAAAACCACTGAAGATGGCTCCCCAATTTAAGATCACATATGTTTGAATCTCAGAGTAATGTTGAAAAGAACATCTAGAAAATACTCATACAAACATAAAAGCTATTTTTTGAGATGCCAAATATTAATACATGAGAACAGCCCTAAATGGTCACACTGCACCAGAACATACAGAAAGAGAGGACAACTCCCAAAACTGGCACATACCAATTCATTCTTAAATTATGTTTATTGTCCCCAAGAGGGTTACAATGGGTGCAGCATTTGTTTTTTGCCCATAGTACAATTCTTCTTATTTGAACCCTTGTTTGGTTGTCCCCATGCTTTGATGATATCCTGAAGTTTGTACATCTTGCTACTTTAATGATATTTCTACCCAGTCAAGGACTGCAACAGCAAATGGTGAACAAGACAGTAACAAACCCACACTTCTAAACACTGATTTTGGGTACTCTGCAAACAAAGTTCACTTTGATATGTTTTGTGCTTTAGAAGTGCACCTGAGAATATCTTATATTCATTATCCATGAAAACATGACCCTGATCAAACAGCCCCCAGAGATTAATGTAGTGATGAGTGTATTACTAAGTCCTTCATAGCAGTAAGTAGTGACATTTAAAACTTATCTTAAAACACATCACCCATTTCTTGGAGTCACCAAAGACTGTCCAATAACTGGCCCCTGGAAAAAGGGCTGTAGCTACATCTATATACTTGGCCCCCCAACAAACAGCCAGGAAATAAATGTTTGATGCTTTTTATCTAGTCACACAACTGTGGCTGTTCATGTTTGGCCTGTTACAGACAATATAAAGGGCCCAACCTCAAGTCCAGATCTACAATTCCAGACACTTCCAGTATCAAAGAACATGAAATACATACATATCCTGAAAGAGAAGCACAAAGAACTCTAAAACTGTTCTGTGTACACAACTTTGGGACAACCACACAGAAAAAAAAAATAAATAATTACATGATCACAAATAAGCTGATAATTAGGAGGCTGAAGCAGACCTAGTTTTATTTTAAAGCCTGTATAATTTTCAGTCCAGACCTGTATAACAACATGAAGAAATAGACTGGTGCAATTTGAATGCTCAGCAGCAGAACACCCTTCTCTGTCTGAAATACAACATAAGCAAGTACAGGGTCCTGCTCCTGGGGAGGAATAACCCCAGGCCCCAGGGTGGGCTGGGGGCTGACCTGCTGGAAAACAGCCCTGCGGAGAAGGACCTGGGGGTCCTGGTGGACAACAAGG
>JAWWMO010000083.1:50248452-50260129 GCA_035047845.1 Dendrocincla fuliginosa | reverse complement strand
CCTGCTGAGCCCCCACCTGCAGTGCTGAGTCCAGCCCTGGGGGCTCCAGCACAGGAGGGGCATCGACCTAGTGGAGAAGGTCCAGAGGAGGCCAACAAGATGATCAGAGGGATGGAGCAGCTCTGCTGTGAGGAAGGGCCAACAGAACTGTATTTGCTGTATTATTGGAGAGGTGGCTTCTAGGTGACCTAATTGCAGCCTTCCAGTACCTGAAGGGAGCCTGCAAGAAAGATGGAGAGGGACTTTCTACAGGAGCATGTAGTGACATGACAAGGGGGAATGGCTTCAAACTGAAAGACAATAGGTTTAGATTAGATATTAGGAAAAAAATCTTTACTGTGAGGGTGGAGAGGCACTGGTGCAGGTTGCCCAGAGAAGTTGTAGATGACCCATCCCTGGAGATGTTCAAGGCCAGGCTGGATGGAGCTCTGAGCAAGCTGATCTAGGGGAAGGTGTCCCTGTCCACAGCAGGGGGGTGTAACTAGATGATTTTTAAGGTCCCTTCCAACACAGGCCATTCTATGATACAATGCTATGATGTGAAAAGGAACAAATGACACCTAGACTTGCCTCTGGCCCTGCTCCCATTCAAGAATCTGTTGTTCCTCTGGATGGGCTCATCAGAGAAACCATTAAAGAAAGACTTGCTAGACTGTACTGATTTTTCAGGCAAGGCATCATCCCAGAAGAAATATTTTAATGCAAAATATAATAAAATTAATCCCCAATACAAGCTTGGTATGGAGCCATTTGAGACGGTCCAGGAAAGGACTGCTATGATGTTTAGGGGACTGGAGTATCTCTCATATGAGAAGAGGCCAAGAGCGCTGCAACTCTTTGGTCTGGAGAGAAGTCAACCTCAGGGAGAATTTTATCCATGCGTATAAATACCTGAAGGGAGAGTGTAAAGAGGAAGACAGGCTCTTTCCAGTGTTGCCCATGACAGAACAAAGAGACAAGAGGTACAAATAGGAGGTGCTGTCTGAGCATCAGCAAACACTTTTTGACTGTGACAGTGCCCGAGCATTCAAACAGGCTGTAGAATCTGCCACCCTTGGGTGGAGACATTCAAATCCAGCTGGGCATTACGCTGGCAAACTGGCTCTGGGTGACTCTTCTTGAGCACAGGGATTGAACCAGGGGACATCAAAAGGTCCCTTCACAACTCAGCCCTTCTGTCAGGAAATTCAAGACAATGCTCTCCAATGGAAGTTAAAACACAAAGCGAAATAAAACACAATTCAGAAAACCAAATGAAGTTCTTACTTCTGATACAGATACAATCTTTGCTGTGGCAAATGTACTCCATTTTTCTTGCTCTTAGTGTCATACACAGTCCCTTTTTCATGCTGCCTTGGGAAAGGAAGCCTAATTGCATAAGAAAATGAGTGGATGAATTAGAGATTTGGCTATTATTTCCCTCTTAGATCATCAGCTAAAATCTTCTTTATATCCAAAATACTTTAAAATCACTGTCTCAGCAACTGTTCTGTTATCTGAAATCACCGGCTTTAATAATAATCCATTAAAATAATGATAACACAATAATGCATGTTCCATCCTGCATAGGAACCAGTTACATAACTTTATTAAAAAGTTCTAATTTTTCCCACAATTCAAATAAACTGCCATCTCCATCCTGGACTACCTATGATGTTTCCAAAGAAAACAGGCTGTGGCATCACAGTATTACACTACTCTCTATCCAAGAGGAATACAAATGCAAGCAAGGCCAAAGCTGTACACGAGAAAGAAAACAGTGGCCAGTTATTGCCTTGGTCAAGAACATATGCAAGGAGTAACAATAAATGAAGGATTCCCGAAATAGCCTTTTAAAGTCTGAACAGAATCAAAAGCATTTAAACTGCAGGAGTGGAATCTTTAAAACAGGATGTTATACTTAAGGTATCATGTAATGTGTTTGTCTTTCATGGAGCAATTAATCACTGGATGGAGGAGTTAAGACCCAATCAAAACAGAAAGGTGTTTATTGCTGCAGCTGGTCATTAAATTATTTCTATAAAGCTTAAACACTGGATTTTGTTGTTTTTATTACAGATCCGCTCCTATAAAAAATGCATTTAAACTTCCTTTTTTAGATCTTGTGGCTTAATTTCTTGTGCTTCTGTTAACCAAACAAAACCCAACCCAAAGAAAGGGTATGCTATTCTGTTATCAGTGGAATTATCACTGATAATGGGAACCAGAACAACAGGAAAACATCTCCTTTTGAATTCAAATACATGAACCTTTTATCTATGGAAAAAACATAAGAATGATGGCAGTAACATAAAATAATTGTGATGTGATGTTGTTTTTCCTTGGGTGGGAATTTCTTTCTTTTAAGACAAGTAGTTGATTTTAAAAAAATACTATTTCTTGATATATAAACTTAAAAGATTCTCCAGTACCATCTGAAGTAACCTGTACATGCAATCCTCTTAACAAAGCATTTATTACTTTGGCTGGCAGTAAAGGAAAGAAAGAAACTTCTCTGTTATATTTAATCCTTCGAATGACAGTACTAAAGGAAACATCTTTGAGGAAATATCCAAGGGCCAGCCCTCCTCTTTCCTGCATATCACAGGATTTGTTATCTTGAATGCTTCAATGAGGCTCTTAAGCAGATGCAGGTGCTTTGTAGAATTATCTGTTCATACCAAGAGGACAATTGGTGGTTCACAACTTTGATCTGAAGCAAAATCTGTGGACTTCCCCAGGGCAAAAACTGATCCTCAGATTTCATCACCCTTGGACTGATAACCATGATGAACACACAGAAGTGCCACATGGAAAATAAAGCCATAGAAGAGGCTGGGTGGCATCTTAGAGAAGCCAACCTGTAAGTAGAACGTTTCCTGAAGGAGATGAATGGGCCACAAAGGGCATACTGAACTAACATAGAGCACTGAATAGATACCTATTCTGAAAAATCTAACTGCTTTAAAGAACAGAGTAAATGCTTTCTGGCAATTGGGCACTGACAACAAAACCTTTTGAGGATCAAGTCAAAAATATTGAGGAAGCAGCTGGCACCCTTCCTCCTGGTGCTGGGGCAAAGAGCAGAACTCCCATGATACGTGCACAGGGGTGTTAGTAGGAAGAAATTTTACAGTTTAAATATATCTGGCTGCAAACAAATCAATAGCAGAACACACACACATTCTCTAAGAAGCAGCAGCAAATACTGTCAAGATTTACACAGGACCCTTTTAATGTCCTACATGTTTCCACTTAGCACATCAATCAAAAGGAATGAATTCCTGATCAATTCATTTGCAATTACTTCAGTGCTTTTCCTACAGTATTAAATCCTTAATTTCTTTCCTTGGAATCTGAATGTAATTTGTTCACAGTGGCAGCTAGAATGTAGAAAAATTATCTTTATCCTGTAGAAACACCTTTTTTACTTTGATTCATAAACTGGTTTTAAGGGCAGGAAACACACACATAAATCACAATTATAAACTAGTATAGTTTATGATTTCAGATTTTGAGGAAAAAAATAGTTATTCTTAGGTCATCAAACTTCAGGGTGGAAATAGATTGTAATCTAACATTAGGAAAAGAGAAGCCAGCAAAGACTCTTCTGTGTTGCAAAAAGCATAACTTTAACCTTTTGGAAACATTTTTTGGAATATGAGGAGAAAGTTATATGTTGGACATCGTATTGCTTATGGGAAAAATAGAGTGGATTAAGCCACACCTGGTTGAAGATGGAAAAATTGCATTTGAAATGTCTGCAGAGCTCATTAGTACCTTGATACCAAATGATTCAAAGCTATCTTTGGCTTCAGCTCAATTTGCTGTCCTAAGCATGGTGACACAACAACAATTCAAACAGCTCCACAGATGCATGCTAGGAAATGCTGGCCCTTCATTAATTACCAAAGTAAAAACTTGCTAAATAGAAGCCCATTTTAGAAAATAAAAAAGAAACAGGCTGTTAAAACCAGATGGGAAATAGACTCTAGCAGCTATTCATTACCTTTCCATTTGCAACCAAGAGTGAGTGTTGCCAGAACAGTTTGTTCATTTGTGTGAGGAATTCTACACTTATATCACTGTGCTCAGTTCTGCTGAAAGTCCTTTGTAATGCCTTGAGCATTAAGATGACTTTTTTAACAAACTGAGTCAATCAAGCATAAGCTGGGTGAAGACTTTGCTCAGCTTTAGAGCAAGATAGCAATGGATCAATAATTGATGCCTATGTACAACACATAGAAATCTACACAGCTGCTTAAACTTCTACTCCCTGGGAAAAGTAATGCTAAAAGCTTTACAACACTCATCAGCAGCATCGATTTCTTCCTCATCTTCTGCTTGTAAGAATCATTTTCAAAGTTCAAGCTGTTTTAGCCCACAGTGCAACTCCGAGCAAGGGGCGGTGGGTGTGAGGAGGTGAGGGGTGGTGCAGCACAGGAGTGCTAGGAGCCCATCACAAAAAAAAACAGGAAACACTGGACTGCCACAGGCCTGGAAACTGGAAATTTTACCACCCAAGACTCTCCTTTATACCACAAAAATCCATGACAAAGGAGAGCTCCTTGGCCTCTTGACACAGCTTTGGTAACATGACAGACCAGAAGAATTATGTCCTAATTATGTGTTTAAAATTGAATTACTATTGAATTACTTTCTGATAACCTCTTAACTGCATTCTCTGCCTCAAAAAGCCCATAGACTATTTTAAACCCACTTTTTCTAGTTTGTTTACTCACACTGTGTCTCTACCAGACATTAAAAAAAGAACTTAAGAGTTGACTAAATGGTTTTTGTAAATCACCTCTAGAACTGTATGCTGAGAGAAAGAATTGCTGTTAAGTTCCCCTTGGGCCATTAATTTCCTTTAAATGTAAATTATTCCTATGTTTTCATTGACTTATTCCTATACTTGGGAAGAAGACTAGACCTTGAAGGTATTTAATTCTGTTGTGTGTCAAAGGTAAGCTACACAACATAGTGATGAGAAGAAAATTATCCACTCTCTGAGCCTCTAACCTGCTACATCCCCAAAGTCTTCCATATACAAATTTAGCCCATTTGGCTGCCCAGAATCATACTCTTCCTCCATGAAAGATCTTTTTACAGTCAGAAAATACTGCAGTAAACCTCGATATTTCAACTATCTGACTTGTACTCAAAGAGATATTAGTGTAGCAACAACCTGAGGAGGGTGTTGTTGTTCTTGATGCATCAACGTTCTTAAAACGCTATCATTAATATATTGCTCTTGGCTTTTGCTGTTTGAATCCATGCTCCAGGTTTAGGGTGACAGGGTCTCATAAAACACTTTCATTTCCCTCAATATAACACCTAAATCCCATAACTCCATCTATAGATTTTCTTTTTTTTTCTCAAAAAGAGAGTTTCATGGAAAAATGCAAACTTAGATATTTCTTCAGGCCAATACATGCAATTGCACAATTTTTGTGTTTTCCCTATGAAAAAAGAAATTACTCCAACAATACTAAGACATTTCATCCAGATTTACTCCTGGGAAGCCACATATTTAACAAAGGTAGCAAGGTGGCCAAGCTGAGGTCTTGCATAATGCTAAGCAGAATTCATATTTTAATATTGATTTAAATTTAATATTTGTAATAAATTTAATATTTTATTTAAAATTTTTATCTTTTAGTTAAGGCTATGATAATTCTTTCATTAATTACTGATTTGTTGTTTCCTTTATTTCCCTTCAGAGGTATGACTGTTGCCTAAATTTTCATAAATGCCATGGCTTTTCCTAGCTGAGGGAATATGGGAACAATTCTGCACAACTGTAACAGCTACCAGGACACACAGACCTACAAACAGTAAGAAGCTTGCACTATCAAATCCTCCAGCACTGGAAATAACAGCAAGTCAGTTTGTGGACAGCTGTGTATTTACCTAAACATATAAAAACCTCATTGCAGGGCAATATTTACCTCCTTATCAGCGTGAGGATAAACTCGAGAGGTTGGATATGACCCTGCCCATGCTCAGAATTCACTGACTGTCTGTCAGGTATTCTGATTATTCTTTAGGATACCTGGCAGAAAGTAGTAAAGTAGACACTAATTATTTTCCCAGGTAGACTGAATTATCACTCCTTGTGACCAGGATTTGCTGGGAAATACACACTCAGAAGTGAGATAACTTCACCTGCAGAATATAAAACCCAGCTGATCTCTGACTGGTATCTGTGATTCAGAGGAAGCAATTCATTTTTTAGATAATGCTATTGCATACAAAGGGGAAGCTGCTTTTCACAAAAAAATGGGACAAAGACTGCTTGTTCATGACCTTCCATAAAGATTCTGCTCATGCCAAAGCCATTTCCCTTTCCACACAGGTGGGCTGGTGCCTGGCAAGCAGCAGGGGGGACGTGGGGGGGCATTTTAGTCGTGGTGTATGAACAATGTCAGTGATTTCTCAGATAGTATCTGAGACATGGAATGACTACAGTGTGGGCCGGAAATGAGCCCTAATGAACAGCACTGAATTATTGCATCTTTAAAGGCAGCAAGAACAAAGCCTAATAATTATCCACAGCAGCTTCAATTGAGAAAACCACCAACGGATTTACCATTTGCAGGTCAGGGGAAAGGCCAGGAGAAGTGGCAGCCAAAGGCTGAAAGAGTTAATTCAGGTCTCCAAATGTCAGACTCCTGCTCTCCAAGCACTGGCTCAGAGGTTGCTGCTCCAAGGAGAGGGCAGAAAAGCCAGCATGCTTTTATCAGACTTCAGTGTTTATAGAAGCAATGCAAACCAGGATTTTGTTAAATGTGTGTATTATGCCAGATCAAACTATAAATTGAAACATCTGTGTCCAAGTTAATCTCAGATACAGCAAGGAGATTATTTGAATTGTGTGTTTCCTTTTGTGACCTTTTCAGATGTGGTTTTGTTTGAAAGGGGGAAGGGGTAGTTTTCTTAAGTTTTATTCCTAAGCAACAATGCCAATAGTCCAATATAACAGCAATATCTTTTAAAATCACCCAGCTGAATAGCAAAAATCCTTTAGTAATTTCCCAGTATTGTTACACAGGGAGCTCTAAAAAATAAACTCTAGTCATATAAATAGAGGCATGTAGTTTTAAGCATGCTACAAGCCATTCATTACATAAGCATTCAATTAAAACCACTTTTATGAGCAATAATCACATTCTGAGAAGGCAAACATGTATGGTTTGCGGATATAGCCATAATGCCTGCAAAATTAACTTAAAAAAAAAGAACAGGTAAACAAAGTTCAGTCTCTGTGCTACTTAAATAAAAGGTTTTAAAACTCTTTTGCTCCTGCCTCCAGAACATAAGGGACAGGAAGAAGAATTAAGGATTCTTTTTTTATTATTTAAAAATATGACAATTATTTGCCTTTATGCATTCATATTATAATAAAACAATCTTAGTTTAATTGAAACTGATTACAATAAACAAATTTCAGTTGGGGAAGTACAGAACAGCTGTAGTTTCCAATAGCATAAACCCAGCTAACTGGAAACAGTACAGCAGTTCAAAGAAGTGAGACACAAGCTTTTAGCTTTGTAGTCACTCCACTTTTCCTCTTGAGCTGCAAGGAACTTAGGATAAAATTTTGCAGCACCTACTTCTCTCCTAGAAGTACATCGAAGCCACTTTTATTACACTGACAATGTTTTCAAGATAGCCAACAAGGTTTGCAGGGAATCTCTCTTCCCTTAGTCTCCTGACTCTCCCCTTTGGTCTGAACTCTACCTCATTCTTCCTTCTGAACCCACCCCCTACCACGCAAACTCTGATTACCTGCCACGATTTGCCAGAAACACAACAAAGTCAGGGCTGAAAAGGCTTTATGTAAAATAGAGAAGATGATGAATATTTTATGAGATTAACTGGGAGGGGTGATATTTGGTATTTCTGAAAATAACTTTTCTAGACCACAGAATGAACATATTTTATGATATCTACAATATACATGTACAGTATATGACATAAAGCAGAAGTAAGTCCTCTGAAATCCAGCTGCTTAAGAAGACCATGAAGAACTATCTCCCCTCCCTGTTAAAAGGCATTTTCTAGTTTTTAACATCATACACTCCACGAGCTGTGGTATCACAGCTGCCAGCAAAGCTACACTGGGTCTTACTGTGCCATCAAATAAAGCTCCTTGAGGCCACTGCATACCTTAGTGCTGCGTTGAATAAAATGGGGACTAGATCTAGTTTTATCCCTGAATTTATTTCATAAACTGTTCAGAGGGCAACACATACAGAAACATAGTTAAAGGCATAAAAAATGCATAATATATCAACTGGATCTTTAATGATGACTTGAACAAAGTGGGACATCATAATACCCCATCACCTTCCCCTGTTCTGCTGTTGACATGTATGGGAGGGTGATATACAATCAGGACTATTTGAAGGAATGCTTTGCTTCTGAGGGAAGGGACCATTAGAATCTATAATCTCTGACAGAAAACTTTTTACATTCTCAGATTTATTTTTTTTTTTTTGGGGGGGGGGAGGAAGTTTTTTCATATTCAAGTGCTTGAAAAATTTACTTGGAAAGAGTGCAGGGGAGCTTACATACTTCTGATTGAAATTTCTCATATTGATGAGGTTTGTCATTAGAAAAAAATATTAAAAATATAATTTTCGCTGACAAAAATGGTTTCAGTCAAAATGTAAAACCATCTAATCTGAATCAGATCCAACTTTACCCTTTCAAAATGACAACCTGAAATCTATTGGTTTCAGGTCCCCTGCCTTGCAGCCAGTTACAAAGTCAATGTTTGCCTTGCCATTATTTATACCAAAAGAAGCTTCATATCCATAAATATTTGGAAAATATTACATCTTTTTTTACTAATACTTAGCTTCACCACCCCATTTTGTGTATTAGGATGAAAGCCTGGGAAGCAGCCTCAGGCCATGGTTCTTATGGGGAATTTCAACCACACTGGTATCTGCAGGGGAAGCAACACAGCCAAGCACAAACAATCCAGGAGATCCCTGGAAAGCACTGACAACAACTTTCTGATCCAAGTGCTGGAAGAACCAACGAGGAATGATGTGTTGCTCTGCTCAACATTATACTAAAACATATAGAGGTCCCTCAGTGGAGATGTGAGGGGTGGGGGCAGAGTGGGCTGCAGTGACCACGAGGGTCAGCATCCCATGAGGAGGAAGCAGGGTAAGGAGTACAATCTCAACCCCAGATTTCAGGGGAACTAACTTTGGCTTCTTTGGGGATGCTCTTTGGAAGAATCCCATGGGAGTGTGCAGAGGAAGACTGTGTTAGAGATGACCTAGGCAAACCTAGCTATCCAAAAGCCATCTGGACATGATCCTGAGTAAGATGCTTTATAGGGGACCGTGCCTGAGCAGGCAGGCTGGACTAGATGACCTCCAGCAGTCCCTTCCAGCATTAACTGTTCTGTGATCCTGTGTTAACTCCCTTAAATATGAATATAATACGAACAAATTTTTCAGCAAGCTGAAAGACATATGAATAACAAGGTTTATCTCTGATAATCATTTGGATTAAAAGGTTTTGACAGAAAGCCTTCCACCCTGAAGTCAGGACTGCAAAGACAGATGCTATTACAGAAGATCCATTGATATGAACGTTGAATAACAAGCAATGTCCACAAAAACATGTTATTTGAAACTGTCTTATGTCTACTAAAAACTAATTCAAACAGTCTCACTTATCATCCCCTATACACAAGGCTTATCAAAATAAGCTGAGCAGATTTAACAACACAATGTTTAAAGCCATTTGCTTATTTTTTCAGATTCTGTTTTATTGAATCTTTATTTCAAAATCAGAACTATCACTTTACATGGAGTAAACTTCCAGCATGGAAAGCAGCAGTTCAAATGGGGAAAAAAATAAGATTTTTTTTATTATTATTATTTTTTTTCCCCAAAAGCCATCCAAGAAGTGCCTTTTCTACCTTCTCAGTAATACTGCCTTTAAAATAAGAAGTCAAACTGACAGATGTGCTGAACAGAATACAGCCATATAAACTTGAAGGAAGGACAGAAGGACAAAGTCCTCTGACTTTGAGGTCAGAAGGACAAATGTCACAACTCCTTTCCATCTCCTGACATATTTTAGGCAGAAAAGAGATGACAGACCATGAGACTGCTCAGCATAACGTGCCAGGCACAAAGAGTTTCCAGGACGAGGTTCTATATGATGGTGTCAAAAGTATGACAGACCCACTGTGACCAGTTAAAAAGTGGATCAGATACCTTGGAACTTCTTATAGAAAGCCTCCTGAAAATCTTATAGAAAGCCTCCTGAAAAATCTCCACGGGCATTTAAAGCACAAACATCTCCAAGCAACTGGCTGTTGAGTCAGCTCCACAACTTGAGATCATTTCTATCAACCTAAAGCAGCATCTGAACTATATTTATGCCACTTTTGCTCATCCTGGATCTGTGATACAGAAGCCATGGGTTTCCACTTCCATTCCATTAGATTGTCCCAAGGTCTATACCTGCACAAATTTCTTACACAAAGCAGCATTCAGCACTATTTGATCTGGAACTAAAGGGGACAGAAGACACAGAGAATTAGAGTTAGAACCTGAAGGTTGCAAGAGTGTCAATTGACAGAAGGTAAATAGTTACCCTGCAGAACTAAACACTTTTCACCACTTTCCAATACATGTGAAACAAACTCTTTTGACCTTACTGTCCTAAGATACAGCTACAGTGAAACACATCCAAAAGCAAAACCATGAAATCATACATTATTGTTAAGGCACCAATCTCTTCCTCAAGAGAAGATAAAAGACAAAAACTTGTGATAATCACTTTGCTCAGTGCTGTGGAAGGTTCTCTGTTAAGGAAAAAGAAGGCAGAAGATTTTCTATACAGTAATAAAAAAGATAAAATCCTGCCAGGGTAGCATAAGTTTTTTTTTCCTTAAATATATAATCAAGAACAAAGACAACAAAATTAAGGGGGTACCTCTGATCCCCCCACACTCACACTCATTTTCCTTTAGTCTCTAAATAAAGCAAATATCAATTCAACCTGACAGCATATCAGATGTTTCACAGGTATCTGTCCTGCTCTTTTCCCACCCTACACCTCACCTCTGCTATTCCAGCACTTCAGACTGAACACACTCTTGTGACATGTAGGTGACCCTTCATTGACACGGCTGGAGCCTTCACCCAATTCCCTACCAGCCAACAGTGCTAATCAAAGACCAGCCAAGCCCACAGGTGGCAAAACCTCCTGTGGTCAAACCTATACCATGATCAAGAAATAGGAAATGAAGGTTTCCTCCAAAAAAAGACAGAGCACTGGATGCTAACAAAGATTTAGGGCTTGAGAAATATGGTCAGTAGCTAGAAAAAACCCAAAAGCAGTTACTGACCAGTGGCTCCTTCTTTACTTCCAAGAGTACATCTTTATTTTGTTTCGCTTAGTCCCTTTGAAATAAAAGCCACCAAATGTCTGCCTTTGAGAAAAAAAACCATGGCATGCTAGAATAGAACCCCTGTAAAGTTTTAGTGTTGCTTCCTTAGCCTCTAACAGGATTTGTAATGACCCTCAAGGGGCTCAGAACACCCCGGGGTCCACAGTGGCTCAAAGCAGAAGAGTTGGCACAAACAACAAACATGCTCTAGAAGAACACAGCCATGAAAGAACAGGGCAGTGCTGGCTGAAGAAGGAACACAGCAAA
>JAWWMO010000083.1:50208847-50242567 GCA_035047845.1 Dendrocincla fuliginosa | reverse complement strand
TTTCAGGAACAAATCTATATGATGAGGTATTTCCACTAAGCATCCAGGGCTGGTAACAGTTCACATTTCCTCCTGTATACCTTAACTTCTTGTTGATCCTTTCCTCCAGCTTGCCTAGAGACAGAGAGCATAACCTGGGGCAGATGCTCCCAAATGAGGCATCAGCAGCAACGTGCAGCCATGGAGGAGAATATCAAGTCTTACTCTTTCTGGAAAAATGAGGCAATAGCAATTTGTCTTTAAAAAGAAATTATTCCAGGTTCATTAGGACATTGCACATTCTAATATGAAAGAGTAAAAGTAATATGAAAAAAAATTTCTGCTCCAGCACCTATAAAGTCCTAATGACAAAAGGCAAATAGAGAAATTTATTTTTATATGCATAGAGATATATAGACATATGTATACAAACTCGACATATATATACACACATATATATTTACACGTATATACAATATATAAAAAAGTCAGCAGTGGCAGTTGCTATTCCCAGGATGAACACAGGGGAAAAAAAGTGAAATATAAGAAGAAATAACAACTTCCCCACAAAGATGCCTTTCTGTGGCTTTCACATTACCTAGATCCATCTGTCAGAGCATATTCTGCAATGGGTCGTGTAGCTGACACATCAGAAATTATGGCTCTGATTCAGGAAAGACTTAGTCCATCCCCGTGCAATGAAACATTTAAGTATTTTAAGTACATGCTGAAAGTCCTGTTGAAGTTATGGACTTGCCCAAGCAGTTTTTTTTAAGGGGAAAATAACTTGAGTGAAGCTTATATGAACACATTTATTTTTGTGAATTAATGTCCTCCCTGGTTTGCAAACAAGACCCTGAATAACACACCAGACTGGGGATCAGTGACGACAATGCAGAAAGCGTCAGAGGAAAAGGGAGAGATTTCTCTTGGTAATCTGCAGGAAAACCTGCAGAACTCTAAGCAGTGACAGATGCAGGGCTTCACACAAATGCAACAGAAAGTGGAGAATGTTACGGTACCCATGGCTTCAGCCTCCAAAATGGGACCCAGGGAATGCATGGTCCCAGCCCAGCCTGCAGTGCAGCTGAACCCAGCTGAGCTTTAAACCAGCTCAGGCAGTGACAGCACCTGAGCAGCACCTATGGTGGCTCTGCAATTGGTTGGATTAAAGATAGGAATTGATGTACGTGAAGATTTCTTCCTCAAGATGAAGCACAAGTAGTAAGGAGTGGGTAAACATTGAGACTCCAGCTGTGGGATTGTATTAAATATGCCCCCTGGGTAAGGATCTGTCACCAGAGCAACACCTTTCACATCTAAATTACACTACAAAGCAGCAATGAAGATCCACAAGTAACAAATTCAACTTGAAAAAAATATTTGAGCTCCCCTCCAGGAGAAATACAACACTTGTAAGGGGAAGGGAAAGGCCACAGCAAAATAAGGCTCATTACATGACTTGGAATCTGTGCCACAAAGCTCTGAGATGGGGAGTAACAACATAAGCACAGGGCACTAATTTCTTCTTTTATACTGCAGCCTTGGACCTGCCCATTCCAAAGATGCAATTACATCTCCAGCTGAAAGCTCACAAGAGAGGAGATGACAGAAATCCACAGCAGTACCTGAAAAATTGACCTCTTCCTGAAAACCATAATTTAATTTTAGTTAACATACATTTCTTCAGGAAAAAACTAATTAAAAAAAATTGAAAAGCACAGGTCTGTTTCCTGTCCCTCTATTTCCAACCACAGGGGAAAAAACAAACAAACCAAAAACCCACAGTGCATGAGAATAATAAATTCAATTATAAGCAAATCTATCATAGATTTAATCAAACATGAAGCACCTTCAGTGCTTGTGAAAGAAAGGAAACTTCCTTTATTCAACCACATCCAAAATTCTGTGAATGAAATGTTAGCATTCATCAGTATGAACTCTCATCTTGCAAATGTTCTACTAAGACAGTTCCTGGTTAGCAATTATTGACATCACATGTAGGGGTCTCTACAGATTGAAGAAAAAAGAAATGCCAAGAGCAATGCAACACAGACATTACACCAAGCCTAGAAGAAAAGGAGTGTCCTTTCACAGGCACTTTGTCATCCCAATCCCCATGCACATCCCTAGGTTAGGTTTGGCTCACAGCACCATCAGAAGAACAGGAATATTTTCAAGGAGCCAGCTTTGAACAGGCTGCCTCAGAAGCAAATGCAGCAGCAGAAGAAGCCAAGGAAGATGCTTTGCTAGAAAGGCTGTAGTTTCCATTCTGCCTCACTCCTGACCTAACTTAAAATATGCTCAAGCCAGAACCAAGCACTGCTTTCTGCCTTTGTGCATAAAGGACCATCAAGTTTGACAAAGTTAGCTCAAACCAGAGGAAGAGGGAATAACACCCAGGCCCCAACTCCAATGTCCAACAGGAACTTCACAACAAGAGAGACAGAATCAGGCTCTGCTTTGCTGCTCTGCCATGGGAAGGCTCCGGGCACAGCAGTGGAAAGGTTGCCAGAAAGCAAAGGAGAAACTGCACTGAACTTCTGCCAGCCAATACACCCTCTGATGGCAATTCTAAGAGGGAAGGGGATGAGGAATCAGCAGAAGGATGCTTGGTGCCCTCACGACTCAGCAGGACAGAACAGCTCCCACAAAGTGTGCCAGTTCTCTCCTCTTCCATGCCCCCCAAGCCATGCTGGTCTCTGATTCTGTGCACTGGCACAGACCCTTGGGTGGGGGCAGCAATTCTGCCATTATGAACTCACTATGAGGAGGGGCTGCATTAAACACCAACACCTCTACAAGATGTTTTACTGCAGTTCCTCCATGCCAACCAATGGACATTTTGAACTTGGCTGCCTAGAGGAGGAGGGAGCGAGAAAAATTAATTTGTAAACAGCTGCATGTTCCAATTCTTCTACCAACCTACTTGCTCTCCAAGCCTGGCTGTGTTAGAACACTCATCATGTTACACTCACTGGCACTATGCCTAAGCACACCCATGTCCATGCATGTTTGAATGCATACACACACACACATTAAAGTCGCAATACATGTGCAAACTTCATCCTATATTTACTCATTTGCTGTAAGCACCATTGCTAATGGAAAATAGACCATGTCTCCTTTTTAAGGCAGTGATTAGGACCACATGTTTCACTAATTCCTATGTTGAAGCCCTTGTCGATATTTTTGAAACCAAATTACTAACAGCATAAAAAAACCCTTTATTTCCCTGGTGAAAACCACTGGCTACTAACTTAGTGAATATGAATACATTTGTCCCTAAACATGCAAGTAATCATCATATAAAGCCAGAGGCCTAAAATGAATAGGTATGGGGCAGATGAGAGCAAGGCTCATATGCAACAGCAACATATTCTATAACCGAATGACTTTGTTTATCTGAGAACCTCAGTATTACATCACTTTTCCTAAAGAGAATATAAACAGCCCATTTTTGAAGAAACAGTTACTTAATGCACAACTTGTCACCACTATCAGCTTTAACATAATAAAATACATGTGGAAAATCCCTTGAAGCAAACCTTCTGCAGAGCAGATTCTTGCCTAGTCTGGGTCAGAGGGTGTGTGTGTCTATGAAGGAAATGCTATCTCTCTTTCTTTCACACACCCACTCACTGTGGGCCATGCAGCAGAGCTCACTGGGGGGATGTGTCTGCTGCATGCGTGGCATCAGCCCCTCGAGGGAAAGAAATCCCCATTGTTTCTTGGGGAGCATCTGGGCCCTGGAAAGGAAGCCAACAAATCACACTTCAACCTATTAAATAGCAGCACTCCTTGAGATTTCAGCCAAAGACCTCTCGAGTGCTTTACAGACAAGGAATAAGGCATGTTTCAGCAAGGTAAATAACACTCTCCATGTTGTGTAAATATGGAAAACAGGGCACTACCCAGAGGAATAACTTCACTCAGAAAAATACATGGAAGTGTTCTGACCAAGCTCCAGGCTCCACTTTTGGAGCCCCCAGATTCAATCATTATGTTTGGATAGAAGTTCATACAACCTGATCCAGCGAGGAATGAAACATCTCTGGGTGAGAAAGCCCCTCGTTTCTCTGTACTTGATGTGCAATATTGGTTCTAGTATGTCAGGGGCAGGCAAGCCAGAGCAATTTGCTCCACATGCCATATTATTTTCCAGTAAATGTAGGAGCTTAGGCTCCTAGGGAATTGCTGTGTAGAACACTGAAGAACCCCTCTTGTGCTAATCCCATTTTCTATAGCTAAGCAAACTTCAGTCCAGTCTAATATCTTCTCTGTCAAGAAGATTTTGACATGACTTATGCCATAGCTTTGTCCTGTGAGCAAAGGTTGATAACTTCTTCAAAATCTGAGAGGCAGAAGTGGCAAAAATTAATGAGAAGGCAACCAATACACCCTTATATTTCTTTTAACTTCATAGCCTTGAAATCAGATCTCTGAATAAAGAATATCTTCAAGCCATCATAGTATTTCATCCTTTATGGCATCACAAATCTTGAAACTGTTCAAATTATTCTGGGCCACTCTAATTGCTCTCAAAGGTTATGACAGAAATAATCTATTCCATTTCTTTAATAAAAAAATTATATAGCTGAATAATAAAAGCAATAGAGAAAACAGATGCGGATATGTAAATTTTTCATTTATATACAGCAAATAAGTAATTTAATGCCACTAAAGAATTATTGTTGCATTCTGAGTTGACATTCATTACACAATAAAATCTCTCACAAAATCACTGGCTAAAGAGAATCATAGGTGAGCAGCAGCAACGGGTTAATAAAAGATGGTATGCTATTAGATAAAGCTTTTACAGGTTTGCATCTGAAAGTCATAACATAACCTTTTATTTCATGTGTCACTGTGACAGAAGGTTTTCAAGGCACAGTTCTTGAAACTGCAAGATGTTAAACAGATGTACTGTATAGCCTTCCAGATTTAAATCATGAGAACTGCATTTGCAGCCTGTGTGTTGCAGCCCCATTTTTTTCCCTTATCAGCTCTGGATGCCTTAAACAAAACCGTCTGTTTTACGCACCTTTTTTTTCTTTAACTTTTTTCTAATAGAGTGGACCCTAAAAATCACTTCCTCCCTCCTTTTTCTTTTTTTTTCCTTCAGACTAAAAAAAGTTATTTAGAAATATATCTCCTGGGCAGGGAAATCGCTCTTTCTCCTTCTTCTGCAGGTGCTGGCAAACCCATCCAATTTCTTAGTGTAAAAAAGTCATCCACTGCAGAAACAGGCAGGAGTGACACCACTAAAAGGGAAAAAACAAAAACAGACCTGCTGAAATTTCAGCCTGAACATGCTCTAAACTACTGAAATATTGACAGTGCTCTGCCTTCCCTGTTTCAGCTGTTGCTTGCACTCTGACAAATCTCTATTAAGAAATGTTTGCATGGTCACACAACTTAGATCTCATGCCTACTCAGATGCCACACTCGTGTCTTGGAAACAATGAAGGCAACCATACTTTAGGTACACACTTTAGCCATCAGGGACCTCTGGTTGTCTTCTGGTCAAGCAGAGGCTGTTTAGGGTCTTGTTCAGGCTCATACTGACCATCCCTAAGGATGAAGATTTCACAGCATCTCTGACCTAACACCCTACTCACACCACCACTGCAGTTTTTCTGCCTTACATTTAATCAGCATTTTCTTTACAGCAGCAGCCTGTGCCCACTGCCTGTTAGTTACTATGTCAACATGCACTTCTGGGGCATTTCCGTGTTTAGCGCACCAGGGAATTCACATTTCTCATAAAGGCAGACCGTGACTCTGGTCCAACTTGCTGCCCATGGGCCATGGAACCTGTAAAGCTGCATTCCACCCAGCCAGTCCCCAAGCTCTAGTGCTGCTTGGGGCTGTTCTCCCTCAGGGGCAGGACCCCATATTTGCTTTCCTTGGGCTCCAGAAGGTTCCTGCTGGCCCATATAAGTCCAGCCTCTGGAGGTCCCTCTGAATGGCAGCTCCACACCCCAGGATATCAACTCCTCTCCCTGGTTTGGTGTCACTTGCAAACTTGCTGAGGTTCACTCAATTCCCCGTCCAAGTCATTAAGGGGAAGTTTAATTGGCCCTGGTATGTACCCCATAGAAACAGACAGTATTTCACATGCCATTGGCTATACAAAGGCTGAACTGACAAGCTGTATTGTATGTTCCATGCAACACTGAAAGAATAAATGAAGTTTCCAATTAATAAATATATGTAAATTCACTAAATAGGACAAATAATTTCGTTGTGGTCAGCAGAGTACATGTCATAATGGCATTTACGCCTTTTTGCATTGATGTGTGTCCTGTAATTAACATTGCTGGTATTGTTCCTAGGTATTCAGTGCTGCAGAGAACTGTGGCATATAAATGAATGGGGGAAGAACACTCCTTGATCCAAAGAATTCTTCTAATTCTCAGTAAAATACACTAGACAACAAGACAGTATCAGGCACCACATCAGAGAACTGAATGAATGCGTCTAAATATTAAAATTGCAGTTTTTGTGGAAAATCTATAAAGGAAAACTACATATATATATTAAAAAAAAGGCTCAAAGAATTTGCATTGCAAATAGCAGGAAGAGGAACAGACAACACTTCCAGCAGAGGGAAAGAAAGGCTAGGCATGTATGGATGAACATCCCAGCAAACTAATCTGAAAAAAAGGCAAACCAGCAACACCACCTAGCTTTCCATCCATGCAGAACAGACAGAGCATCTGAGGCAGCCAGTTACAACACGACCAAAAGTATGAGAAGAAAACCTTTTCATGGGGGGAGAATATAGGACATTCCATAATGAAACAAATTATTAACCATTGCCAAGTGTACACCAGCACAAGGTAAAAAAGGCATGAGGAGTCACACTGTCTGGGCATTTATCTATTCAGAAACAAGGAAATATATTCCAAAGCCCTGCCACACTGAACTGCTCATGAGATACTCCTTGCAGAAATACCTGATTCTCAGGTGTTTTGAAGCAAAAAAATGAACAAAATAAAATCCAATCTTGCCCCTGTGTGCAAAGTTGTGAAATCAGGCACGCTGCTGAAGCTTCAAATCACTGACCAAGTCCAGCCTACCTAGGAAGAGCCTGCTGCCTCAAAATGAATATAAATTAAATAAGTTTTCCTACTGTGCTTTCTGCTGTTACTCATCACTAGGCTTATCTTGATTTATTGCAGTATAAAACAGTACAATTTAAAATTCTAAAAAAAAACCACACAGAAGCATTTTCAAATGTATAATATTTAACTGAGTTTAAGGCAGCTGTAAAAAAAAATTAAAAAAAATTCAACTGATTCAAAAACACATATTACATCCACAATCCAAAAAGGGGGATTATGAAGTGAGGTTTTCCAGGCGAAAATCAAATTTTCATTTAAAGAATTGTGGGTTAAAAGTACATTTTATCAAAAATCTAAAGTTTGACATAAATCCTCCAAGGAGTGTAGAGAGTCAGAATGCTCATGAATATATTTGGCACAATAAGTGAGCAAGATTTAATTAAAAAAGATGAACTTTATATCTGGCATGAAGTTAGTCCTGAAGTTTCTAAACACCAGAGCTGGGTGTTTGCCAATTGTTAGTCAACCTCAGACCTCCTCAGCACGAAGAAAACATCCTGTTTGGGCTGCAGGAGATGTTCTAAATGACCCATTTATGTGTCACTTCTGTAGGCACTTCCAGCCCCCTTTGACAGCCCCTCTGCCCAAAGTAGCTGGTGGGGAACTTGCAGTTTTCAGGTTTTAAGATTTTTGTTTAGTAGGCACCTCATTAGATCAATAAAAATCAAGGACTTGGATTAATTTAACCTCAGTACAGACATTCTCTGCATGGGAAAAAAATTCTCATCTTAATTGTATCACAATCACAAGAGAGTATCACACCCTTTGCACCAGTGAGTGAAGGGAACACTTCAGATCTCACTTCTGATCCTGGATACAGTATATTAAATAAATAAATGCTTCATCATCTCCTTACTGCTTTGTTTAAACTTTGGACAATAATTTAGTCAGCGAATTTGACATAAATTACAGATCATTTTCTCTGTTCCAGAACCACACTTCCAGTGAACAAGTCCAAAAAAGTGTTAGCCTCATTCTATTTGGCATAATTGTTGTATGAAGAAGCAAAAGAAACAACAAAAGTGGCTTTTAAGCTGTTTTGCTACCAGGAGCAAGAGTCAGGCCCATACATCAGCTTTTCAGGCAAGCAGTGTTATCTGTCAAATAGTTCTCTGCTAGGAAAAGCACACATAGGCACGAGGCTAAACTATTAGAGAAAATCCTTTGCTTTGGTAACAGAAAACATTGTCAGGTCAGTAAACACAATTAGGTTTCTCCTTTCCTGAGAAGGGCTGCAGTGACTCCAGTGCAGGGGAGTGGGAAGGGGGACCTCCAATATTTGTCTGAACCCACTGAAGGTGCAGCCACAAGAGAGCAAACACGATGGCCTCAATCAGCTCCAGCAACCTCCCCGTGCACACCCTTACTGCCTCCAGAAACCTCTCAGGAGGCTGGGAGCAAAGTAAAGCTGAACAGGAAACAGCAATTTGGGCCATAATATCTTGGAGGAGATCATAACTTGCTTGCTAAGCATGGAGGAGAAGATGGAGCTTTGCTAAGCAAGAACAAGTTTGACATTGGCTTTGTTGTCTTTCATCATTCCTAATCCAGATAAATCAAGCTGTGATGTATTCTACATGCAAGTTTTGACTCAGAACTTCAGGCAAATATGATGTTGCCACATAGAGCAGCAGGCAGGACTCCTCTGCAACAAAAATATGTTCTCTTATTCTCTAATTGGGGAAACAATTCCTAATTACACTACACACAAATTTCAAGCCTTTAATTGCTATGTACAGATTTTATACTTTGTTATAACATCCATTTCTTCTCATTTGATTGGAAAGTCTCCACAAAATCATTCCTGACAAAAGTCTAGAAAAAATACTTCATTTTAAAAACCCTAAAAATCTATTTAAGAATAAATAGATATTTAGATATTATAGCTTAGTTATTTCTGTTATCACCAGCTGAGAAGTCAAGACTGAGTAACTAGCACTAAATTCTCCAAAATCACTCCAAAAAAATAGTAGCCTCTGTAAATGAATTTGTGATCTAATGTTCAACACTCAAGTTGCAGTTTACCCACCCAAAGACTGACCAACCTATTGGCAGTTTCATCATTCAAAAAAAAGGAAGCATTGAATTAACAAACCAAACCTATCTAATGAACTCTATTGTCTTTCAGACACCCACATGGCTTGGACAGTGATGTTTTACATTCCTTTCCAGTTCAGGACATAGCCAAACACAAACCACAGTCATACCCAAGCAAATACTTCATTTCAGTGTCTCCCATCACCCTACTGACTTCTGAGATTATTTGCATGGGCACTTAGACAATTACATTACAATTACATTATTTAAGGTTACAATTACATCAGTTAAGGTTGCAGCTCTGGTTTTTGCTCCTTTGATTTGACACAGGTCAAACTGATGCAAAGGTAATAATGACAGAGAGAGCACAACCCCAGGGTAATGAGTCCATCTGGTTTTCCTTTGGAAGCAGCTGAGGGTTTGTATCCCCAGAATTTGTTAAGTTCAAACCAAAAATTCACTTGAAACAGCCAAGAAGTTTGAAAAAGTGCTTTGTATCATGAAATGACAGTAACACTTCTTTCTACACCCTCTCCTAGATGACTTGTAAATATATAAGCTGTCTCCACATGCTTTCATTTCATGTTTATTTTTCCATCACTCATGTAAGAAGTGAAGTAAAATATACACAGTAAGAGTGAATGTGTTTGTATTTTGCCTTAAAATAGGAAAAAGGCTTGGATTGAAAAGCCTTGTACAATAGCAAACATGTCAAAAGAACCCATAATTTCCTTTTACTTTTATAAGCCTGCTCCTAATGAAGGACAGAGTCAGATATCCACTTGATTAGCAATTGCCCTGCTCTTGCTGTGCCTTTAATTTCAATTACAATAGCTGTTTGGCCTAGAATCATTTCCAGTTTCTCTGGATTCTAAAAGGACATATTCAGAGGATAAAGACAGGAAAGCATGTTACCAAAATTTCCAAATATTTTGAAATCTCACTGTGGAGACACTGAATGTCACCTTCTTTTAATAACTCAGAGTTTTAACTGACACTACTTTTAGCAGAATTAGGGCTTAAGACAGAAAAAAGGCAATTAAAGAAAAAATCAGTCTATATTAAGAACATATATTCTGTGTTCCAAAACACGAGTTAGAAAGTTCTCAAGTATACATTCCTATTAAATGTATATTCTCACACCATGATAATAAGATACAACATAGAAAAATCCAACAAGTTACTACAATTAATAAGGGCTCACCATGTAAAGTCTCACTCTTTTCAAATATATCATTTTAGGGTGGAGAGGAAGCAATATCAGAATACTGCATCAATAGGACTTAAATCCCCACTAGAATATACAACAGGATAAATTGTGTATAAACCCTACATCCAGAAAATACACAAATTCCTGATTTAATATTAGATTTACATGGGAAATTTAGAAACAAAGTCAACAGTTAGAAAAAAATGCATAAAGATGAAAAGCAGTGCCATGGACATGGTAGGAATAAAGCATCTGTACCTGGCAACACTTCTCAGCATCGAGGTACATGGGAGAGGAAAATGGACAGTGCAATTTGCTCCTGCAGTTCTCAACAGGAACCAACCACCTACCCAAAACCAGCTCAGAAAAGCCATGGAAAAGTGGCTGATTCCCAACTCCTTTAATTCCAAGGGACTGTCATAACCCAGGAATTGAGGGGGGAAGAGGGAGGTTGTGTCAGTAAAGACTCTTCTGACTTCACAATTTTTCAGAGGTATCAGGGAGAGGAGGGGGATTGCCACAAAACCTCTCATTACATAATTGATTTAAACACTTTCTCTACAACTCAAAGCTTGTGTCTTGATGGCTGGCACAGAGACCAACTGTTTTAGAGAAATCCCCTTCACTCTGAGGTGAAGCTTTCATTTCTTTTAATAGGCCATTACAGGCATACAGAAAAATATAAATACATGTTTTTTTCGGTGAGCTATGTGTTTCTGGTGTCATTCTAAACAACTACAAGTCATTTGGGTCAAAAAAAAGTTCTGCCTGTAAGCCTGATCAAAATCTGGCATTTTGTCTGGACTTTTTTTCATTAAAAATAAACCTAGATTGTTTTTCAGGACTTAAAAAGAGCTTTGAAAAACATCCCAGATCAAGAACGACATTAATCAAGGTCTAGATGCAATTCAATAGAAGCTTTACCCTTAGAATATATACTACAAAATTCAACATTTTTTGATTTAAATTGTTATAATTAAATGCTACTAAGTAGCCAATTGAAATTATGTGACTGCTCAGAGTGTTGATATCCCAGTGCTATGGGCAGTTTGAAACTTGGGATGAGTCCTTTAAAACACTGCTGATGTTCTTGGCCACGCACAGTGAGGAAACACGTCCTGCTCCTGCACAAACCCTCTGCTTGAATCATCCTCCAAACCTACATGAAACCACCCAGCGATGAGAAGGAAAATGGCAACGGCACAGAAAGTTTGCCTGACTAATTAATGCCTTTTTGTGGTGGTTGGAAGTCTAGATCTTCAAATACCCACACCTACTCAGCCTACATACTTGTGTCTCATGGCTCAAATATTCCTCCTTGTTAGCAACAGTCATAAAACTCACACAGTATATTTTTTTAAATGTTATTGCATAACTACAATGTAAGATGAACATGTCAGCATCTCATCTGAAAATAGCACCTTTTTTCTTTTTCAGCAGTGAGTGGGACTCCAAGATGAACTTGGGCTGAGGAGCGAGGGAAGTCTTGTCAGTTCAAGATGAGAGGTCAGGGTCACGATTTAAAAATCTTAGCTCAAGTTGAACGCTCAGGTAAAGCATTTAAAGACCAAATGAACTTCAGCCTCATTTGCAACACTGCCTGCATCTTCTGCACAGTTTGTGTTGTTGGACTTTCCATTTTATTTTCTCCCTGGCTGGAATACAAGTATCATCATCTGTAGCTACAACCCTTTGAGAAACTGGGAAGTGCAAGACACCAAATGTGTATTCTCCAGAACATCATTAGTATTTTCATGCCTGCAGAACTTAACTCACACTACAAAGCTTCACCACACTACTTATATTGATTACAAGCAAATCTATTTATAAGGGATAAAGGCCAAAGATAAAATGTGGCCCCTATGGTCTCTGAGAAAAGAAAAAAGAAAATATCCAGACTATCTTCATCTGAACTCCAAGAAAACCAGGTGGCAATTAATTTTGAAAACACAAAAATACTGTAAAACTTTAAAAGCAACTCTTCATTCAAGGAAGTTACATACTGAAGCAAGTCTAAAATTCAGTCTGAAATCCCAGGGTTTATTATTGATTCTACTACAAATTTGCTTAGTAAATGAAGCCACAACTACTTAAGAAAAATATTTTGAAACAAACAATGGTGTTTTCTTACTTGATTTGCTGTATTTTTGGATTTCAGTTGGGCAGCCAATAGGCATAGATAGGGTCACAATTTACATACTGTGGGGAAAGCAAGGGACACCTTTTTAAATTCACCATTTCATTGTGACAGTGATTCAATCAATTCTCAGATTTTAAAAATGAAAAATAAAAACTTCTAAGAAATCAATTACTCTAGCACAAAGTTCAACTGCAATGTCATTTTTAAACATAATCAAGTATTGTATGAGAACTTGATATTCTTCATCACCAACAAATACCTCGGTCCATTTTTTCTCAGAGCAAACAGGATTAGCTAATGACATACCTCTTACATAGCTACTCACTTAAAAGGAATTAAAAGAGAATTGTAAAAATGCTGCCATTAAGCATCATTTGCTTGCTTGCACAAGAGAAAAACAGTGCAATCTAATTGCAGGCTTGACTTCTTTCCTGTCAGGCTCCTTCCTCATTCACTAAAAACATTCAAAAGTGGGTTTATTTCTCATAATTTTAATATGCATCACTCAAATCACATGATAAGCAAAGTTAATTTCCCAAATTCTCTGGTGCTGTCACATTAGAAGATATACTTTCCAGAAGCTAAGTCTTTACAACACTGCTTCTCAAGAGTCCTAATTTCATGGCTAAGAAACCAAAAGATAGGGAAGATTCATGATAAAACCACTATGGGAGGTTTCTCAGCTATTTTAACAACATTACATTGTTAAGTGCTCAAATAATAGTTTAAAAAAACTCCATTAACATCCATGAGAACTCACATATGCAATGACCACCTTTCCATGGTTTGATTGAAGTGACTTACCCTGAACCACGTGGGAAGAGGCAGAGGCAGGAAGAGATTCCTCTCAGGCATTCAGCTTCTATGAACATATCTGCATCTTCTCACCTCTTTCACTACTTTTCCTACTCTGAATCAAATGAACCAAGAATTTGACAGCCAATAACTTCATTCACAGGGCAGACTAAACGCCCTCCTACTGATCAGTCAAATCTATCTTGTATGCTGCAGGAAGGGGGTACAACAGAGACTTAAAAATACCTCCTAAGAGAAATTGTTAAGCTACCACCTTTACCATTATTTTTCTTACACAGACAATAATTGTATAATAAATGTGTGCACAAACAAGATCCTGTCTTTAACATGAATGTACATTTTCATTTAGAACTCCATCCTATTTCCAGACTTCTCCACTATAAGCTCTCTACTGTTCTAAGAGGGGCAGGCCACACAAAAGCAGGGCACAATAATGGACCAGACTCCACTACAGCCAAAATTTAAAACACACTTCCTATTACAATATTCCTCATACTAAAATACAAGTGATGGCTCATTCTGAGCCCTTCCTATAACATCTGGATATAGAACTATCTCATAACACATAAAAAGCCTGCATAATTGTGTATATGTGAGAGTCACATACTACAAACAGTCTTGGAACGAGATTTTCCATTTCACTTCTTCAAACTATGTTCCATTTCTTAATCCTTTCTGCTTTAGAACAGAATCTGCTTTTATAAATTTCCCACAGACCAAAAGCTTGAAAACATTTGTAATTTAGTATGAAAGAGCTGCTCCTGACAAAATTAAAGGGTTGGGTATGATTGGTGGTGTGGAGTTTTTTCATTGCACAGAATTTAAAAATTGAAGTAAAGAGCTGGCTTGAAACACCAAATCAGAGCTAGGCAGGGCACATTTTCAGCTTAGCAAGACAGGCAGGAATAGAGCTGAATTTCTGATTCAAAAGATAATGTAATTTCCCACACGTTCATCCGGATGTTTCACTTTCAATGAATGGGCATTTTTAAATGCAAAAACACCCCATCATAAGATTTCCAACCAGTCTGAGTGCTTATTTAATAGACACATGCAAAATTTAATTCCTCTCTCTTGTCTGTCAGGAATTACTTCCAGACACATCTTATTACCTCAGGCCTTCAATCAGCTGCTTTTCAGTTGCAGAAACCTCTACATGTAAAAAAAAGCTCCCTGCAGTATTATGGACATGAATAGAATTCCATTCATCTTGGGACAGCCATTAGTAGGGCACAAAAGTCTATTTCAGTGAAGAAAAATAACTAAAATACAGTCATATTTAAAAAAGAATAAAAATCACAAAATCCCAAAAGAGCCAAAATTAAAAAAATAAAACCAAACCAGCAATGAAAACATAGAACATGCTTTAAAACAACAAAAAAAAGGCCACCAAAACAAAAACACCCGACATATTTTATAACTTTTGCTATCCAGTGTGTTCACAATACTGAACATAGAAGCTTTTACCAGATGCTAGGAAGTTTTTGCCAGGATCTGTTCAAATGAAATTACTTCCAAAATAAGAGACAATCTGGAGGTTAATAAAAAAACCCAAAACCCACCACCTTCGTTATGTTTCCACAAATAATAAACTTCAAACATCAAATAATTTCCAGCGATCAAATATTTCAATACCCAATTTACGGTGGCTTTTTTTTCTGAGGCACATTCAGAGAAACAGCTAAAAGGAACTGTAATGGCCTTCTGGGACAGGAAGACTAAGGTTTCTGTAAAAAATGTTAAATTAATTTTTATAGTGATGCAAAGGCAGGGAAGGGTTGTTAAAGGATGGCCTCTTGCCACAGGGTGGAGTTTTGTTATGGTATCCTTTTAGAGCCTGCAGGTGTTTGGCAGGAGCTGAAACCGGGGCCAGCTGTGATATTTCAGCTCCGAAATTTCCCTCCCCATATTTCTCAGAAGTGATGCAGCGGGGTGATGTCTCACACCTGATGGGCTCAACTTGTGTGGTATGACTGCAACTGCTGGGGGAGGGCATGGTGAAAGGACCACTGCATGGGGCTTCAGTTGATTTTCGCCTGCCAACATTCATAGAGGGAAAATCCATCAGTACGAGCGGATTTCAGCTGGTAAAACATCACATCGCTCATTAAGCTGCCCGTATTTCTGGGTTGTTTTGTTGCTTCTTATATATGCTAGCCATTTAATTAAAGAATACTGTAAGAATGTTGAAAGAAATTGCATTGAGAGCAAAGGGGAGAGCAATGTTCTAAAGGAAGAAAAGAAGCAACCTTTGGTCTCCTCCCTCAGCCAGCAAAGATGTTGGTTCTTGCTCGCTGCAGTACAGTGCGTACCTGTTCTTGTTTGGTTTTATCTTTTGGGAGAATGTGAATCGTTTCTATTAAAAATGGTATTCTCTTTTAAGTTTGTTTTGGTTGGAAAGCCCGACACCATGTTGTATTTCACACACGTACTCCCCAGGGCGTGCTAAATGGGACCATTCTGAGGTCATTCAGAAGGTTTTAAAACGTTTTAAGAATTCTTTTAATGTTTGCACTATCTTGGCCTGGTTAAAAGCACACAATTTTAAAAAAAGAGTCTAAAAAAGCTTGACTATATAAATTTCCATTAAAATAGTCTATACTGTACTATTAAGAGTTTGTAAGAACTTTTGCAAACATTCCTTTTTCCCCCACACACACATTTTTAAGAAAACTGTTCCCTTAACTAGTGGATCTTCTCTGTCTCTCAGCCTTTTTATCCACAAATACACACACACATCTATCCACAGACTGATTGACTTAGCAGTACAAATGCCTGTGGTATTCATTTTAACTTCACAAATGAATAAAAGATTATAATCAGTGGGAAAAGTGGACATTTCACTCCATTCATGGAAAAAACAGTATCACCTGGCACTCCAACTTAGTAAAAAATTTCCTGTTTTTTGGCAGCTCACTTGGAGCATGATTGAAGCTGTTAATGGTATTAACAAAATGTCCTGGGATCAAAAAATGTGTTGTTTTATCTCAGTTTATAGATGTTATATAAACCACTCTCAGCCCCCAGAGTCCTGAGGTCCTTTAGTTAAAATAAAATTAGAGAACACAACCCACCTGTAGCCAACTGAGCTCCATCAGACCATGTCAGTCATCCCCTCTAATTGTCTTTCCCCCTATTTCCTCACACTTGCTGCCAGCCATCCCCTGCATCATTCCAGCCCCTTCCCAGGGCTTCTGTCTTTGTCTGGTACCAGCACCCCTGACAGCTGAGCTGAAACACCCTGTCATAATTGGTGACATCCTTGGGCACTGCTGGTGCAAGGCTGCACTCACAGGGATGGGTGTTCTTGTTACGGGTATCAAAATCCAAAGACCAAAGAAGATGATGGTGGTAATAAAATGAAGCAAATAAAATGTAAGTAAATGAGAGTAAATAAATTATTCAGATCTAATCCTGCTGGTAACACCCAGAAAAACCTATACATTATCCATTAGAGGTAGATGGAAGTTTGTCCATATTGAAGCATCCCTGGGTTTGCTGTTTTTCTGGAGTCTTTGTAAGGGCTGAAAGCAAATGGTGATGAAAAGCAGGTTACTGAGTTATGATAAACTCTTCAATTTTACATCCCACTTTGTGCATGTCATTATGCAGTGTTAGCATGTGTGGTTATTGAATGCAAGCTGAGGGACATCTTTCTTAGAAATGTATTTTCTGATCTAAATTGAGACTAAAAACCCACCATATTATAAGGGGAGCACTGAGGAATTATTACAAAGTTCTGCTGTGATAGGACAATGGGTTGAGTAAATTTTAAACTGAGGAAGGGGCGATTTAGATTAGATATGAGAAAGTATTTTGCAATGAGGGTGGGGAAACACCAGAACACATTGCCCAGAGAGGTGGTAGATAGCCCACCCCTGAAAACATTCAAGATCAGGCTGGATGGGGCTCTAAGTAACCTGATCTCGTTGAAGATATGCCTGCTCACTGCAAGGTGGTTGGAGTAGATGGCCTTTAAAAGGTCCCTTCCAACTGAAAATATTCTATTCTATGAAAAATCTTGCTGTGGTTACAGTATGTTTTCGGTGGGTGCTGTTTCTTTCCTGTTATAACTGGGATTTTACAGAACAGAGGACACCTACGTTACAGACTGTTGCTAAACTTCTTCCCCAGTTTTAGACATTGTCTCAAAATTGGTGTCTGCTGGATAGCCTCTCAAATATTTTATTTATATTTATTTATATTAATTTCATATAAGTGATTTAAGTAAACAACTTGCCACAAGAGCAATACCTTAAAACATCAAGCATTTCCTATATTTAAAAGAAGAAAGAACTGCAATCTTTTTTTTCCTGCTTCCTTTGAACTGAAAAAACCTGTGAGAAAATGCTTAAGGAAGCAAACAGCACCAGAAATTAAATAAATGTATAACATGTATTGCACAAATATTGACATTCAACTCCCAACAGTAATAAGAACCCAATGTCTGAGTGCAGAGAGGAGAGTGCAGGAAAGACAAAGCATTTCAGTGGTTTCATGAGGAAGAGAGAAATTAGCACAGCCCTTCACAGGAAAGTATTCCAAAAAACATGCCTTATGGTGATGTCCAACTGCAAAGCACTCTGACACCTCTTTTGGATGGGCAAACTACATCAAGCAATGACCTGACAGATATAATATATATGTAACATCTATAATTATAATATAGGTGTACAAATAACCTTTAGGAGAATTGCAACAAAAGCAAGGTACCAAGCTAACCTTTTTTCAGTTTGGGAGGTAACAGCCACGCCAGGATTTAAAATGTTTTAAAAAGAAGTCTCTTTCAGAGTGGATTCACCGTCTTAAAATTCACAGCATCAAAAAAAAGCAAAGACTATTTTTCCAATGTTGCCCCAAGTACAGCCAAGTCTGAGGAAAATACTCTTGCTGTATGTTCTTCAAAGCTCAACTTTAATGCCTGTGAAAGTTATGAAGTGAAAACTTTGGCCCATGCAAACTTTACAGCATGATACTACATCATTTCAAGGAGAAAGAGAGTATTTATTGAAGAAAAAAATACCTCCTTTCCCTGCAGTAGCTTAACAAATATTGGCTTAAGCCTCCAAGAGTATGATAATATTTATAACAAACATTTATTATAAACATATCCCTTTATGATAGGGATTGTTTTGCCTGTTTTTATCTCCCAGAGACTACAATCACAATCCTGACAAACACTTCTGACAACAGACACGTACAAAATTGGAAGAATAACCAAAAAAGCAGACAGCGATCAATCATTTTTCTTGCTGCTCTCATTAGTGAAGTTTAACTTAGAGGAGATTCATCACACCATAGAAGAGCCACAAAATACTCTTCCACTATAACTCAGTTTGTCTTGAGCCCTTTAATCCATCCTAAGCCAGAGGGTAAGAAGAAGGGGAGGGATCAGGGAATATGCAGATAATATAACTACAGATATTCAAAAGCAAAAATACCGTTCATAATTAAGCACAGAAGTAATTCAGTAAAAGATTCAAAATTTAAAATTGATACATAGATGAAAACACTTCAGGTACTGAAACCACCAGGCCAGGAAAAGGTTAAGCTCTTTCTTCATATAACTTTTGTGCTTCTTTTTTCCTTTTTCCAGTCAAAGAGCTGCCCATTTTTAACAAACAATATTGATTCTGGTTATCCATCCCCCACAAACTAGTGGCTTGTGGGCAGCAAGAAAGGTACTTCTGTGCATATTGATCTGACAAAATGCAATTACATATTATATTATGGTTTCTTCCCCTGTTTTACCAGCCAGGAAAGATTCTATAGGAGACACGGAATACCTATGGTTTAATTCATTATGACAAAATCTGCATTCCCAGACACAGAATTCATTTAAGGATCTGTATTTCTTTTTTATCATGCCATATCATTGGCTTAAACTCCACCCACCATATAACTCAAATCCCACTTTAAAGTAACCCAAATCAGGTCTGAGTGGCAGAACAAAGCAATCATTTCTCAGCATTTGTAAGACACGTGTAATAATACATAGAAGAGACTTGGGGAGAACCCACCTGAGGGTCTGAGAACACTTGCTGCATGTTGTTGATTGGGCCATAGGGAACTCCACTGCCTTCAAAGAGCTGCAGCCATTCCGTCGTTGGTTTTTCCAAAAACCTAAGAGCAAACAAGAAGCACGTGGGTTCAACACTCTGCTTTCAGACTCTAAACAGTCTGTGTCCTCCCTCTCTCCCTTCCACACACTTCTCCACTGATTTCTTCCCAGAGAGTGAATAGCAGAACAAAAAAAGTACCTACATGAGTTCTCCAGAAAAGCAAACCCCAAAGACACAGGAGGAAGAACATTGCTGAACTGCCTTCTATTTCTATCTGATCACCTGAAGCAATCCAAGACTGATGTAAAGCTCAGTTTATCAGCACTTCCAACTAAGAATCAATGAGTTTCCTCCACTCCTTAATTACACTAATGTGCTTCACATTTGTTTTCTGTTAGGGACATAGTTAACAACAAAAAGATAGATACAGTGCAAGTTGAGTTTAACACACAGTTCTGCTCATTAAAAGCTGATGCAAAGCACCACCAAAAACATAGATTTGGTTTAACAACCACATTTTCGGTCAGATTACACTGATTCCATATTTATTTATTGTTTCATTGTATAAGCCATCCTAAGGACAGCCAGTTCAGCAAATATGCACTGTGCCTGTTGAGCACATGGCTCCCTGTCCTTGGATCACACGCAAAGCTCAGCTCCTTGGCTTCTTTCTTTCTAAGCATCATTCAGTTCCATAACTGGTAGCACCACTCTATTTCTCCTGTTTTGCCAGATACTTCTTTCCTCACCTGCCTAGGGAGGAAAATACACTCATGAAGCAATACCAGTTGTAATTTAAAGACCTGATGGAAATGAAATTAATAGGAACCTTTATAAGGGTTGTTCAATTACTGGTGTTCTGTAGCTGACCAGTCTGGAGTTCCCTACATATAATTTGAAACATTGTCAGTAACATCCAGCTTTTCTTCTAACATGCTATTATATAAAAAAAAACCAAAACAAAACAAACAAACACAAATAAACCTAATCTCTTCCAAGTTTCTGACAAGAAGTTGAGACAAAGCTCAAGAGCACAAAAACCTGAATCAATACAAAGCCAAACTTTGTAAACTTCTATTTTAAACTAATGGAAAAAAACCCCCTAGCAGTGGTGGCAAGTTACAATTATATTAAGGATTTGGCATAGGTGTGAATCCAAGCTTCACAGTTACCATCTTTCTCTTTCTGCAGGAATGACTTATCCAAACTTTTAGGGAATAAATCCTATACCAAACACATTTTGTAAGCTGAATGAATAGCACAATGCACAAGTTTTGCATGGCTCTTCCTCAGAACCAGAAGCTTTACTCCTGAACAAATAATAGTAGTAGAAATGGAAGGAGCAATAAAAAAGAAAAACCAAAATAAAAGGTTTTAAAAGGACAAAATGTATGATAAAATGAAGCATCACTTCTAAAGAAGAGATATAAGATTACTGCACAGTCCAATTACACACAATGTACTTCATTGAATATTAAAGTGATTTCATGGCAAATATGAGGCAGAAGCAGAGCAGCCCTGTTGGACACATCGAGGGTCCATCTAGTTCAGTTCTCTGTTGCCAACCATACCTAGAACCAGGTGCACTACAGGAAACTGGGGGGGAAAAGGCAGCTCTGGAGAGACAGGTAACCTACCTTCCTCAGTGACTCAGAGCGTGATTTTAGTCGAAAATATAATTTGTATTTCCCTTCAGTACTCTGTTTAGCAACAATTCTCATAATCCATGTTTTCTTGTTACTCAGAGCCTTTTATTATGAAGGTTTGGGGCTCAGTGTAAATATGATCCACATGAAAAAGTGTTTCCTCTCAGTTCCTGGTGCTGTTTATACCGAGCCAGGCTGGTTCCTGCTGGCAACTGAGATGCTTCAGAACTCGTGGCACACGAACAGCCCTGTTATAAACTCACAGCTTTGTTCAGCTACTGCTTTTTCTGACACCTCAAAGTCCACAACCTCATTTCTAACAAAGCACAGAACACCTGCCAGAAGAATCTTGGACTTCATAACCATGGTGCTGAAGCCATCACTAAGAAATTATTGGAATTCTTAATATATGTATCAGTATTCACTTGGTCTGTTACTAATGAATAAGTCCTGCTTTGTTATGGCCCTGCACTTCTTTTTAAGAAGGAGTTTATCAATACCTTCCTGAGTTTAAAAAAAGCAAATAACTTTGGCATTTAAAGGTTAGCCTGAAAAATGGGAGTGGCTATAATATACACCTGCATAGTCAATGTGCTGCTTCCTGATGTCATGGTAAACCTGAACATTTTTCAAGACATACATTCTTCTTCAGTAACATCATTCTGATTGACTCAATACACAGTGGAGTTGTCTATGTATGTATATGCTGAGCAAAAGTTCTATGATTCTATATTAATTTCTGCAATTTTGGCTTGTGCTTAGATTTTTCCTTCCGATATAACAGGCAAATAAAAAGAAAAATCACAATTTTATAGAAAACTAGAGATTGGCTGTTCTTAAAAGTATCTCTTTTCAACAGAACCAACATTTGTCTTCATCTTACTCATTATTTATTGATGGCAGGAAATAATTTCTAAAAGGTTTAAACTCAATGAAAGAACTAAAATCACACATTCTATCATCCTCAGCACAACATTTGCTCTTGATCTAACCCTGAGGGAGAATGGCTTCCTTTATTTGTGTTAAAAGAGGCTGCTAAGAGCATATTGTTAAGCAAACTGTTTAAAACCAAAATAGAACATTCCCACTGCCAATAAAGGTCTAGGATTCAGATTTGGAGAGCAACAGCATGCAACTATTTTTCTCATTCAACTGTGGTTTATATATTGGATCATCTGTTGTACACCATTAAGGAAGAAACACTGTTTCAAAACCTGATAAAAGATAAGATAGGGATAAAATAAGAATAAATCACTTTTTACCTCTCTTTTGCAGCTTGTCCAGCTGACATCACTTTGATTTTTTCTAATTTTGTTTTGCCAACCTGCAAATCTGTGTCATTCCCCCAACTACATACAATTTTTGATAGTACTTACACAAATAAATACCATAAACTTTGCTAGCAGCGAAGGGTTGATGTTTAAGTTGCTAGACATCCATTAATAAATACTCAGCACTCCAAAACATCAAGAGGAGACTTGCAACAAAAACTGCCCAAAGAAGTAAAAGACTGACATTCTTTCCTGAAAATGAAAGCTCTCTGAACAGGAATTTAGAAGGTCTGTCAATCCTTTTCTTCTTAACACTTAATTTAAAACGTATTTCTATGCTTTGACATTGTTTTTATGCACATCCTACTTAGTGTATAATTTCTTTTTCTTAACTAAAAAATTCAGTCTCACCCCACAGTGTTTCAGTCTTTCTCTATATCTTCATTTATAAATGAAATCCCTGCTGGGAACACACGTAAGGCTGAACGGTGGCACATCTTCCAAACCTGAGCTAGTAAAAAAGGCTGCACAGCACCTCAACTCTGGAGCACGACCCCTGCCAAAGAATCTTCACCTCAGTAACACTCAGTGACTGCAGCACAGCTCAACCCTCTGATTCAGATTCTGAAACATTTAACGTGAAATACATTTCACGCTTAAAAAAATATTATAAGAATAAAAGGTGTAGCATGAGCTGGACTAATTGAAATGTTATTTCACTGGAAGAAGTCCAACTAAATCTATTTTTCTTCAATTAGTAAATCTAGCAGACATCATTAAATGGAAATACCTAAATTTAAACTATACACTCAGTACATTCATTACAAACATTACAGCAGAATATTAAAAAAAATCCTCCAAAAAGCAAAAAATTAAATATAAAAGAAAAGTAGTTTACACCTTGTTTTGTTACACAAGCCACAGGTGTGGTTTTTGCCTTTTAAAAAGCAAGATGGATATCCCCTTCTGCTTTCTAATAAATTCTAATTAAAAAAAAAAGAACATAAAAATAGATCATTAAGTGTAAAACACAAAGAAAACGTCTCCTTGACTTGTGCAAGTTGGATGAAATTGCTTTAATGAGTTAGAAACACACCCAAGTGCTATTAAAAGTTTCTCATCCTAATAATTATTAATGTAAAGTTTTGGGGGTTTTTTTGCAATATGCTGTCTTTCAATGAAATAAAGACTTCTGAGGAATCTTGAATGAATCCACTTTGTGAAAATTCCTTGCCTATATTCCATTTTCCATGTTTCCTGGGAAACCTTCAACCCTTGTTATCTCCTAAGTGGAAGGGCAACCACTTTTCCCTAATGGATAAAACCATCCAATTCCCCACAAAGTAAGTTTAGAAGAACTACTGAAGCAAAATACTGCTCTTTTCTATAGGAAACTTATGGCAATTAATTTAGAGAAGTAATTTGGACAGCTACCAAATGCAGATGGAAGAGCTTTTTACATGTGGTCAATCACAAAAAGCCCCTCTGTTCCTGCTCGAGTCCACAATGGCATTCCTGTGTTTTCCAGCACAACCCAAGTTTCCATGATAGCTGTTGCTTCAGTTTGTTCTCTCAACAGTCTCTTTACTTTCAAATACCTGCAATATGTTTTCTCTTCACTACTAAGCATCACTATAAAGGTAGTTAAATGAGGAAGAGTTGGTAGAGTTTCTTACAGTAACATTTATGGAAGACACTATACCAAATAGAAGTCATAGGAAAAGAATTATTTGGAAAATCCAAAGAATGGCTCACTATCCCTTAGCATACAGTCAATATAAAATGTATACTATAGTATTTACTCAATACTCTGTCAATATATCTGTCAGTGTCTAGTCTTCTCTTGGGTAGTGATGAATCACTTGGCAAACCACAACAGACAACATATTCAAATATTTGGAATCAACAGGATTGCACTGAAGGAAATTTCAACTCCTTTAAAAGATGCCACATATTGTGGATTACATGTGGTACCTACAAAAACTACTGTCCAGATATTTGCAGGTACCACAAATCCACTTCTTTTATATTTCTACGTAATAAATATTGTTACCACTTTAATAGAACTATTAATAGAACTCTTAAACCTTCACTTTCATTTACTAAATTTGTGCTAGAAGTGAATTGACATTCATGTTCCTTTTGCATGCTGTTTTAAAACCATGTATGACCTTTAAGGGATAGCATACAACTGAGAGACAAAAATCTTGGAAAATTTATTTCTTATGGCTCCTGAGAATTTAATCCAGCATGTTCCAGAACAACTGCTTTTTGTATTCAGATAATGTTAACCTACACACATTAGAAACATACTACCTTTCCCAAGCCTTCCTCTCTTTTACTCAAGTACCCAAAAGGACTGTAACTTCCACAGTAATGACAAAAGAAGCAGGTAAACACACATGAGTAAAAGCACATTGACAACAGTGGAAAGCTGCATTGATTTTGTTGCTGTTTTTCTTTTAACTCCTCCACAGGATTCAAGAATTAACAAGAGTCAGGTCAGAAAGATCATTTAAAATCAATTAAAAGACCTCCCTTGATTTCAGCAGCCTCGTAGCTATTAAGGTATGTCACCAGAAAAGAGACAGCATTCCCTTTTCAGGGAGGATCTTGAGCTTCACCCATTTATGAAAACACTTCAAAGTTCATTAAACAGCAAAAAAGAAAACCACAGAAAATACACATCAGCTCACCCAGCCCAAAAATCCAGCGCTTGAGACATTTTGGATCTCTCTCAGCTACATACACAGAAACCAACATAAAGGTGATACCCACTTGCACCAAAGGCTTTTAAAGCAAACTGGGGCCATTTGGCACAGCTGAGGCACCTGTGCCCTGGTGGGAGGGACAGGACACATGACTGGGGAGGGAACCCTTACCAGCTGTGCCACATTGAGCTCCATCCATCCATCCATCCTCTGGCAACCTGCAGCCCCCTGCCCTGCTGGAGCTGTAAACACCCAGACACCCGCTCTGGAATGCTCTCAGCAGGCACTTCTGTCTGCAAGGCTCTTGGTTTGGGAGAGGAAATGGTGGGGGGATAGGAAGGAGGTTTACAGACACTGGGTGTGTCTCACCAAGTGTGAATTTAACAATGCTTCTCATCAGGCGTATTAAACATCTCACAATACACTTTCCCCCTTAGGTGCCCTCCTCTTCTGTTACTGGGTGGAAACAATTCAGCCCCAGCCCCATTCACTGGGGATCAGGTTCCTCTGTGCTTCCTTCCTGTTCCTTCCTTTCCCCCTCACATGCACAACATGCAGCTGTGGTGCTCAGGCAAGGATAAGGGCTTTAAAATGCAAGTGCTCGGAAGGGAAGTTCCACTGATTCGCTTCCAGTCCTGACACTTCTAAGTCTACAATAATTTAGTTGGAGCTGCAGGAGCACTAATCATGCTGAATTTATATGTTCTTCTTTATGTGAACAGCTTGCCTTTAAAGGCTGAGGGCATGGCTGCTATTCCCCTTGCCCCTGCACTCCTGCACTCCCATGTGCCCTCTTCCAACCACGGGGTAATTTCCCAAAGTACCCTGGAGCACACCTTTAGCAGCCCTGTCTTAAAATGTGTCTGCATTACTGAGGTGCAGGGTGGGATTAATGTGCAAAGTCTGGAGGAATTTGAAGAAGGTCAGCAGATTAAACCCCCCTCTCTTTGCAGCTCCTCTTAAAACTAGTATTATACTCGGTTTTGCACAGATGCATCTCAAATTTCATGTGGACACTAAGTGTGTCTTGACATATGTATGTATATATACACACATAAAAAATAATCTGCATTGTGCCTTGCACTATTCTGTTCTAGTGGAAACAAAGGCAAAAGTGGAAGGAAGGTGGAGGGGGAATAGAGCAACAATTAAAACACGGTTCTCCTGGATAGATGCACATCTAACTCCCAAAGCAGAGGTTTCCACTGGAAACATAAAACACAGAGTGCTCTGTAGTCTGTCACTTCTCACATGAGCTGTGAGTCCCAGGGGCCCCTGTGGTAGCCATTGAACATGACCTCCACCCAGGTAGGGTCGCTTCAAATTGACTCTTGGCACAAGCACGAGAAAGGAAAGCAGGGGTAATTTGCTTTTGTCAGAGCTCTGCCTTGTTGTCATTTCAGGAAAATGTAACCTAAATAAAGAGAGAGATACAGAAGGCACTGAAACATCCTCTTGTTTTGTTTTAAAGCAAACAGTAGGTGTGCAAATGTCAGTAGCAGGAGGAGAAAGAGGAAATAAGACCCTGGGGGGACAGGGGGGCCTGTAGGAAGTGGAGGAAAATGATGGGAACAGGGAAAAACCCAGCATAGGAGGAAGAGGAACAGAGGTGGAAAAGGGACAACACCACCAGTAGCAAAGCCAGTACAAAACACCCCATAGGTGGTCCTTGCAGCATTTTATACATTTCCCCACTGAATGTGGAGCTGAAAAGCACTCCACCTCTCAGGATGGCTGGGACAGGTTTCTGTAATTCCCTCCTGCTCCAAGGTGAGAGCTGGCTCTCCCAGAAGCAGTACACCCCTTCACAGTGCTCTGCCTTCCAGTGGCTTTTCCTGAGAGCTGACAATCTCTGCACACAAGTGCATTTATTCTCCCCTACCTGCTCCCCATGTCTCTCTTTCACGTGTACCCTATATAGGGAGCTGAGATTTATACAACAAGCAAGCTGCATGGAAGGGGGAAGGACAGGTGTGCTTCACTCTTCATTTCTGTCAGGCAAGAGGGAGGATGAGCAAACTCTTCCTGAAATGAATGCAGCAATTCCCACCCCTCAGAGCTGTTGCTTTAAGCTGCATATATGTCTCAAGCCATGTTCATCTCCATCTTGTATTCTCACTCGGTTCAGGACATCTGCCTGCGATGAATCGGTCACTTCACACCTTTCTGACAAGCCTTCTGTTTAAAGGTGAATTTCTTCTAAGTGCTGTACAATCCCCATGGTTATCTAACTGCCTTGAAATCTGGCACGGTCACCAAGGCGGTGAGTAGAATTATTGAGCTAAATTAGGGGTCACTTGAGTCAAGAATTCCCAAGAATTAAAAACAAATCCAAAAAACCAGCATTCCTTAACAATGACCAATGTTTCCTTTGTGCACACATCTAGGATAAAACTGTGACCAAAGAGTCTCAGTTGCTCAATATTTACCCCAGCAAATGAAAGCCATAAACTGTCTCCTTGGTATTCAGAGTTCAGATGCTTTCAAAAATTTCAGCTCCACACATGCAGCGAATTCAATGCTCAACACTTCAGGGGGCCACTGACCCTTTGAGTAAGTCTGAACATCTCCTTCCATTTCTATATAAATTCCTTAAGAATCCTTCTTTCTGCACTTACTAAGTGTTCAGAAGTTAGAAATGAATTGCAGGTAGATCGTTTTGGAAATTAAGAAAAAACAGACAAGAAAAGGTAAATCATGGCTCTGGAAATAGTTCAAAAGGAATAAGAGGAAGGGGACAGACCAGACAGGTGAATGAAACCCTTCTCTAGGCTCTGGTGGTGAGATTAGAACAGCATTAATAGCTTGGAAATAAAGGTATGAATATATCTACTGTGCAACAGCAATGCTATAGGAAAGCAAGTGCAGAGTACCAAGGATCTACCACAGGAATGGTGCTTAAAATACCAGTGACTTGGTGGGACAGGCAGGATGTATGAACTGAAAATGGCAGCAGAAGAGTTTAGGGACAGAAGTGAGAGAATGGAAGGGTTTGCAGGTGTTTCTTTCCAAGTAATGCACCTCGGGTTCTATTTTCCATGTGCTGGAAGCTGTAATACTACCAAGCAATCAGGGATTAAATTAAGGTATCTTTCAGTGAAATTCTGTCATTACTATTTTGTCATTTCCCTTCATTTCTCAGGGGTTGACATTGTTCAGCACTGAGAAACTATTCATTTAATTCTCTAAGTAACTTTGAAAACAAACCACATATAATTTTATAAGAAAGTGTGAATAAAAAATTAGTGAATAAAAGCAGAGTTAGCATGGGATGTGTATGGAAACATCTTCAGCCTCCATTAGAATGCCTAAGGTGTTTGCTACAGCTGGTGTTTTACAGCTCTATGCCACATGAATTCACAATAATATGAAATAACAGAAGAGTGTGGAAATGTCTACTCCAAAACTGTGTATACATTCACACACTTGCATAGAATATGCAGAAATTCAGCCTAAATGATGCTAATAAAACAGAATATAAACTCTGAATAACAAAAAAAAAAAGAAATTAAGCAGTAATTGAAAGAGCAATGGGGTAATCTCATTAACTAATAGCTACAGATATAAAATCAAACTGAAATTCTGGCAATTCATTCAAAGAACAGCTGTTCCTTGAACTTTATCTTCTTACCCAGATATTGCCATAGGAAAAAAACCAACCCTTCATTCAAAATTAACCAGAAACAACAAGTTATTAAATAAGTGATCTATGGATGGCAAAACAGCAGATAAATACCACACTAGACGAACTCCAAGGGATAACCCATCATGGACGAACTTTGAAACTAAGACTATGCATCAAGAATGGAAGAGCTCAAAAGTAGGACAAAAGATAAATTATGGCCTTTCAGGGGCTCAAAACGTATAGTGAGAGTGGATTCATGTGTGATATCACAATGCATTTGTTAATCTGAGGTAAAATCCTTGTCCCTACAGTCGTTAATGACAGATGATTCTGGTCCTCAATATCCCAAAAATGTGTGGGGTTGGTGGCCCGGGGAGGGGGGTGGATGAGCCATTGAAACCCTTTTCTTGGATGAAATTAAAAGGGAAGACACCTGATTTAATGTTCCAAACCTCCCTACACCCCAAAAAACTGCCTGAGTGATACCTGCTATGCACTTGTTGACAAAGTCTCATACAGGCCAAGTGCCAAAATGACAGTGTGGCTTTTCTTGAATCATTGCCCACAGCAGATGTATATATTGTCTCTTCTGCTCATCCCCCAAATGAGCCACTTTGGGGAAGGTTTACACAGATCAGATTTTCCCTCCATCACCGAAATTTATCATCCTCTCTGTTAAATAGAAGAGCAGTCCACAGGAACAAGGGCTTCTCCAACAGAAGGAGGGAGATAACTGAGCTGTTTGAATCTCTCAAATAAACACTTCCCAAGCTTCCTCTTAATAAAACTTCAATTAAAGTATTTAATAGGATGATTCCCAGATAGCAAACTAAACACACATCCTTTTGATTTCCAAAGGAATGCCCCAGGGAGAATCTGGGGCACAGAGTGCCACAATACAGAACCAGCAGCAAGTGGAACTGCCTTGGATACAGCAACACGCAGTGAAAACTTTAAAATCCCAGTCACAGCAAAAGCAAAGGGTGCTTCAGCAGTTTTGTTTTTTTTTTTCCAGGAGCTACATTCATCCAGGAAGCAGAAAGCACTAGTTGTTCCACTAAAATTGAAGTTAATGTTAAAAAAGAAGTTAAAACAGTTTCTGGGAACTTAAATCTGTGGTCCAGCTTCTTGTTAGTCCACATGAGAGTCTGGGTGCAAAAGACAAGATATTCAACATCAGTAAGCTTTCTCAGTGTTTATTTTAAAAACTGGAGTATCTCAAAAGAGTAAAATAGACTTTTCACATGATGAGAGCTTGTTACACATGACTATTTGCATTAGCAGATTAAATATCATTTCTTCCCTTAACTTACCGGGCTGACAAGATGTCAATAAGTTCTTTTCTGTTCTGGACTCTGAGTGTATTAGTTTTGTATCTGGAATCTTTACTAACTTCAGGCAAATTCAGGATCTGAGTGAAAATAAAGATGATAAGTTAAAAAATGTGCTCAGTAGGAGATATTTACATACCTAACAAAATAAACTACTGATTTAAAAAGAAAAAAAAGTCAGTGATTTCCAATAACCAATATTTCTCAGTAATCTTTTAATAGATAAAGAAATTAAAAAGTAAATTGCTTTTAATGCCTCCTGGTTAATATTACATAACAAGTAAAGAACAAGAGAGAAATTAAACTGAAGATCCAAATCTTCATGATTAGGGAGGAGAAATTCTTATTGCAGAACACTAAAAAATGTGTAAGTTATTCCCATGAGGTTGGAGGGATGTGTGGGATTCTCCTGCCCTAAGTTATATGTCACAGAATAAGAAGTATATCTGTACCTCATCTGCTACACTGAAAAAAGCTGTGCCTAAGAATATTTCTTTCCACTTCAGTAATCCCTGTCAAAAAGAACTAAAACAAAAACAAACAAACAAAAAAACCCAAACCCAAACAAGTCTTTTTCTATTCAAACATCCTTGGGGGTTTTTTATTATTTTTTCCAAATGAATTAATAAAGAAAACTGCTGGTATAACCTCTAAGAAAGGGGAAATCTATCTTCTCAATGTAACTCCCACATTAGAAACTTAAACATATGTAACTGCCACGTTAGAAGTTTAAACGACATGGAAAGGCAATAAAGACAATGTGAATTATAAATGGAATTAAATGTCCAGAATGAGCCTTGAAATTCTGTAGAGGCATTTGTTAGACAAAGTAGCTGTGTGGCCAATCACCAGCATTTATCCATTCATGCCACAATGTCTTTCTATGGGCCATAAATAAGCAGAATGAATATAGTGGCTCCAAGCTGCAGTCCCTGCAGTCCCTACAGCCCATCATCCTATCTCTGCCTGAGCTGATGCTTAGGAAGGGCTCAAGGACAGGGCCAGCACATACAACACTGCCTTATTCTTCATCCAAACTCCACGGCTCTTCAGACCAGGGCATTTCTGAGTTGGAGCTGTTTTCTATATATATTTAGTAATCAAGAATGGATTTCTAGTTGATTAATGTATCCAATCGCTCCCTGAATCCACATGCCTGCATGAGGATACATAAATAGGTGCAAATCCCTCAGATATTTGCCTCAAATATAACATTCTACTAATCCCTCTGAGGCTGGTCCAGCCCAAGGCCACAATCATTTATTGACTCTTAACTTTGCTGGAGTGCACAAGGATGTGGCTTCCCTTACAAGTGAATGTATATTTATTTATATTTAGAGATATTTTGATATTTAGAGCTATTTAGATGTCTAGAGATATTCAAAACAGATAATCACCTCTGACATAGCTGTCACCTACATTGACAAAACTAAATATGGAACCCCAGGTATCCCTAAGTTAGGTTGTAACAGTGATGATGTTACAAAACTGTCCTGCAGATTTTTATCTGCATTGTGACACAAAACATCAATCTAGCATCTTCAATCCATACTTAATTCACAGCCTATTTTCTTTTCCCTCTGTGTCTATACAATCCAGTTTATGAAAATCATAAACCATCACCATTTAGCTTTAGAAAATAGCTAAATTTTCCTGTCTGGGATTTTATCTTGGTATCCTTTAAAATTATATCTTTTTCTTAATACTGCTATTTTGGAGTTATAAATCACTGCTTTAGAAGAAAAATAATCACGCAAGGTTGTTCAAAGTCAATTTTAGCGAATACTTATTTATGAGAGCTTAAAAAAACCAAGAAATTAATCAGAAAACTGTGGTTCCTTTGATGAGTTATATGAAAAAATGATCATATGGAGTTGCTCACTCTGCTGTTTTAATTAATGTTACTGACTTCAGCTTTAAGTTAATGTCCATCTGTTGTAAAGCTGCATGTCTATATATGTTCTTTTCAATTTTTTTATGACTAACAAATGCACACTTGAGGAGATATTCATTAATGTACCATTCATCTCTCAGCATCACGATGTCATTTACTTCACGGTGACCATTTGCAGTGAAACTGTTCCCTGTCTGGGCCCTTGTTTGAGCCCTGAGATGCACACTCCGAGTGGATTGATGCCCTCTGTGCTTTGCTCCAGCAGCAAACCTGTTGGTCCACAAACCCTCAGCCTTCTGGAGGCTCTCCCTCAGTATTTCCTACTGAGACAGAAGCAGCCACAGGTCAGGATGTGCTGCTCTAACACTTGACCACAGTGAAATGCACTCCAGCCAGCAGCCTTACAAACTTTTTCTGCAACTATCCAAAACTCCCAAAAAAGCTACAGTTCGTTGTCGTCGATTTTGAAAATATCCCAGTGAATTATTCCAGGTTTTTCCTTCTGCTTGCCTGAAAAGACACAGTAGAAGCAGAATGTTTGCAATTGTTTACAGCTCGAGCCAGCTGTTCCATCTCTGAGTGTGTGTCTTCAGAGCCCCAGCTCTGTATTTTTAGCACCAACTCATCTCAGAAAGATTCCCTAACAGCGATTCCAGTGTTTGAATTAGTGGTCTCTGTATCCACTGAGGTTCACTAGGGTGTTGCAGGCCTTCCTGTAATAAAGGTCTTTCCTTTATTGGCTCTCCCTCTTCACAGTGTGTTAAGTTCCAAATCACCTTTGATTCAGCACAGAGCACACCTCGAAAGGGTATTGTGCCATTTTTTAAAATACCATCTAATGCTACACGCAAAACTCCCCCTGTCCCAGCTTACACGTTGGGGTCTTTCATTTGGACTGTTGATACATTTTATTTAGAACAATTTCTTTTCCATTTCAAGATTTGTTCTTCCACACCATATCTGCACCACTCCAAAGCCAGCCCATGGTCCTGGGACATTTCTTTTCTAAGAAGTGCACAAGTTCCTCTGTGAGCACAGACCAGCACACACCAGTGTTGCAAAGGACCAGTGACCAAAGCCACACGAGAACAATCCACCCCCAGCTTTGCTTTGTTAATTCCTGTGCCTACTGTGTGTTTTATGGAGAAACAGTGCCACGTTCCTTCCTGAAAAAGGCACTAGGGTGACTCATGAAGGTCCTTAGGTTGTTCTTTTCTTTTTAAGCTAATTAGACACAGGCTTCAAAAGGGGCACAGCACCCTGAAGTTTTGGAATGGAGGTGTTCTGAATTCAGGGGCGAAACACAAACCCCATGAGAGACCCCTAAGTGGTCAGGCAGAAGTGCAAGGGTATAACTTATACTCACCATGTATTTTCATACCAAAAAAAAACCAGAAAAAAAACCAAACAAAAAAGCAAAACAAAACCAAACCAACCAAAAAAGGCAATCAGCATCTTCATTTTCCTGGTCAGAATGGAAACTAGAGCACCGTTTCTTGCCTAACACACCTTGCACACCGTGACAAACTGGTGGTCATTGCCAGCTCCCACCACGATGTAGCCATCCTTGGTCTTAAAAGCCTGGAAGAACAAAGACAGGTGATGAGCTGTGACCAAACTACACAATATTAGCACATCTTTGCAGTGGAACTTGGTAAATAATGTTCAAATGACTTCCCTAAACATTTCCACTCAGACTCTCTAGTTCATAAAAGTGGCTCAAAGTCATCCCCAAAGATTGTTTTTTTTCCTAGAGTTGAGAAGTTATCTTGATTAACAGTTTATTTGCACCCTGAAACTTTGCAAATGTGTCTCCCAGGGACTAAGGATTGCCACAATAATGCTTATTTCAAGGAGCTACTTATTCA
>JAWWMO010000083.1:50153419-50201410 GCA_035047845.1 Dendrocincla fuliginosa | reverse complement strand
GTATGTGATCCTATATCCTACTCAATAAACACAGGAGGGTGAACCAAGGATGGACTTCAAGTATTTCAACCTTGACTCTTCAGTATCCTTGATTTGTGGTTTCAAGTCAGACTCATTAAGGTTTGGACTGGCCAGACATCTGGGACATTATTTAGAGTCCTGAATGTATGCCAAAAATTTTAATATGTCCAAAAAAGGTCAGAACTCCCTTTCTTCTTGATTTTCCTGTAAAGTTCTATTAGGTTTCCTCAAAACTAAAAAATTCAGACTTCTGTTTTTCTCCAATATTCTTTTCTTTATCACTCCCCTTCAGTCTGAGAAATACTGGAATTCAGTATCACGTTACTGCCATTACAATTGTATCTACATCAAATTTGGCATTATAGCAATTGCTACAGTTTGAACATCACTACAATTAGAAATTAAAATGTTATGCCTTTTGTTAACTTAGTATCTTGCTGGCCAATATTTTACCAATTCTCCATTCTGTCATCTAATATGTCGAATTATCTGCTGAGGAAGAGCTGATGAAATCTGCATGCTTGTAGCTACTATTTTGGTTTTTCTCAAAGATCTTTACATCTATGGTTTGTGAAAAGGCCTTTTGCATAACAGATATAACTATCCCTTACAAAAGAACATGTTCTCGAGAGGCAGCACAGCAGAAGTGTGATTCTATTGTCACGGCCCAAAATCTACACCAGATTTTGTCCACCTTTATGCAAAATCATCTCCTTGCATCCCTTGCTGCCCCAAAAGTCTGATGGACATAGGGTATGACAGTAAAACTGTGGGAAAATGCAACAAGGGGAGACAAAAGGAGGAGAATTAGAAAATTCCAGCTTTCAAAAAAGATCCCATATTTTTCCCAGAAAAAAAACCCCTCAAGTTTCCACTTACAGGTACAGGACTCTGTCCTTTAACAAACACCCCATTCTTACTAATTGTTAGGTTTATTTCAAGGTTTCATCTTGCCTTATCCTGCCAAAAAACTTCATAAGGGGTTTTTTTGGCTCTGGGTGGCCGAAGAGCAGCTTCTTTCTCACACCAGACAGTGTGAACACCCAAATGACAATTCTGATTGAATCATGGGGGAATCATAGGAGTCTGGCTTATTTAGGGCAGGATTCTGACTCTAAGGACCACCCAGCACCACAAGGTCTTAATTTCCTGGCATGACCAGCAAATTTACTCTCACTGTCAGCCTAAACCCTTACTTTTCACTTTCTTAAAGAAAAGCCCAATTGTAACCTGAAGTGACAAATTAAAAGGTTAAGGACTATGACTATATGTACCTCTGCCAAATGCTGTGACATCAGGAGAAGTGCAAAATTACTACCTTTTTTTTTTTTTTTGCCACAGGTAATTGCCATAAGCTGTTTATTTTAAGTTAGGAAAGTGCCAAATTGTGAAACACAGCCAATTTTTCACCCCTTTAATTGTTATGTCCTCGTTGGCGTTTCTGCTGCTCTTCGTCAGCATCGGTGCTAATTTGATTCCTTGCCCTTCTCTGTTGACTGGTTGTCAAGAAACTCAGATTATCCCACTCCGTTTTTTGAAGAGCCTTTCTTTGCAGCAGGACAGAGCACTGTAAGAGCATCCCTGCACCTCCATCCACTCGCAAGTGAGCATGCACATGCACTGCTTCCACTAGAGCCTTCAGCAAAAACCACATTTGTTTGACATATTTGCGTTCTAAACCACTCGCAGAAACGAAACCAAAGCAAACATACATAGCAGTGTGTTACATTAGTTTAATGAATTAGCCACATGTAGTCAAAATAAGCTCAACGCTACCCAAGCTACTGCTTTCCACATCCCATAGCCCAGCCATGTTCCAGCCTACATGCTACCAGCAGAGACCTCCAGTAAGCGAGCATCTCACCGAGGGCTGGCAGGGCTTGTTCCAGAAGTGATGCCGGCTCTGGAGGGGCCCAGGCTGGCTCTGGCTGAGGGATGGTGCCAGCGAGTCTGGAGCAGCAGCCTGGCACCTGACCCTCAGCACGCTCTCGCCTCCCTCACTGTTCAGCCGGCAAAGTCAAAGGGCTGCTCCCCTAATGATCCACATGGCCTTCTGGTGACACCGGCGTTGGCAGCAGATGGGCGGCAGCGAGCCCAGCACACAGACCTGCCATTGTGCTGGGGGCACTCACAGGGGCTGCTGGCAGCAGCCTGGCCTGTCCCTGCACCCCTGGCCACAGCCTGAAGTGCTGCCTGCCCACTGTTCCCTGCGGAATGACCTCCCACAGCAAAAAGGGTCTTGTCCCTCGATTATATGAAGCTGATATCTGATTGCCTCACTTGGGGAGGGGGAAGAAGGAGCAAAGAGTGAGAAGAGGTGCATGGATTTACAAGGGCACTCTTCCTCGCCCCGGGATGGTGATGAAAGCATTAGGATGTTTTATAGCTTCCTTTATAACACTGCCCAAAAATAGAGAAGAGTAACGAAATGCATTTAAACAGTTATATTAATTAATAACAGAGACAGCTTTCAGCAACACTGGGACACTGGTATAACTAACTTCCTTCCAATATACATTTCCTTTCTCAGTTACAAAGCTTGGGCATTTCATTAGACATTGACAAAGCTGTGCTTATAAGTGGGAAAGATCACTGCTAGAGAAAACTACGCAGGGAGGCACACCAATTTTCACATCAAGGTACGTCCTGAAGCATAAGGCTTTGGAGACAAAGAATGTATTTCTCCAGCTACTTGATTGCTCTTTTTCTTTTCAAAATCTGCACGAGTTGGAAAAAAATACAGCAAGTAAACAAACAAAGCAACCTTCAGCTGCCATAAAGAATGCAAAATCAACTGACATAAGTTGGACCACACTGGACTGCAGCTTCCAGGTGAAAATGAAGATCCTGTAGAAGATTTGTATTCTCTTCACATACAAAGAAAACCTTGATTTTCAAAGGTATAAAACAGGAGGACAGCCTTCCCCTGCAGAAATTTAAAGCCCACTCAAAATCGTTTTGGTCTTAAAACCTGATGAAACAGAAAAAAAAATCAGGGTGTCTATGGCAGCATATGATTGCCTGCCCTGAGTGTTTTGGCATTTCTAGGTTTAGACTAGACTATAGAAGAGACTGCCAACTCAGGGTAAGGATAACTTCCACTTCCAGTGGAAGGTGACCCAGCCCGTGGCAGGGAGGTTGGAACTTAAAGGTCCTTAAGGTCCCTTCCAACCAAAGGCATTCTGTGATTCTGTGACAACTGACTATGCATTTGTCCTGGTTTTCACTAGACTGCAGAATGTGAGCTGAGCCCCATCGTCCTGAGCTGCTACAAGGACTTTTGAAATGCAGTCCAGAATGAAAACACTGCTAAAAGCACCCAGGCTGGGTCCTAGGGGTATTCAAAGATACCCACTTGTCCCCTTTGACCAGCAGTGCTCATCTCCTACTTAGATTTCTGAAAACCCCCTGCTGCTAGTCTGCTGTTGGCATCAAGAATCATGAATCAGACAGCACTGAGAAGATTCCCACTGATCATTACTACATTTACACTGCTAAAAATGTACAAAAAAACCCCAGTCTGCAGGAAGACAGACAGCTTCAGGAGGCACACTTAGGTTCTCCCTTTCTTATATCCATTAGCAGAATGGAAACTTAAAGATCAGAAAGCGGTTCTGTCACAAATGTGTTAAAACAAGGGTCACACACGAGGTGGTAGAAGGATCATCCTTGCTCCCATCCACACAACAACAGAAGCAATGGATAGTACAAGTGAGATGGCCATTTTTTCTGGACAACTCTTCTGCCCAAAACAGCTCTTCACATAAGAAAGGGAAGGAAGGAGGTGGTGGGAACCCTGCACAGCCCAACAGCTGCAGCTCCAGTCCCTGTGCTGACCTCTCCACACATTGTGCTTTCCACATGAGTGTTTTGTGGATACAGACCAGCATCAGTTGAATTATGACAGACACAGAAGCTCCTAAACTTTGTTAGATACACAGAAGTGAGCAAACACCTGACTCAAAAACGGTGTACTTACTCTAAAACTGACAGCTGATTTAAGAGTTAGATCTGGGTATTTTGGAAGAAAAAGTAAAGAGTTTAGATGGTGAAAAAAGAACGTTTATGGCAGTTCCAATTAAACTCTGAAACAAGAACAATCTGATCTGATGAACTGTTGTTTTACCTTCTGAGGGACATTGTCTGAAAATTACTGTTTTGTTTTAAAGTATTCCAGTTTTCCATCTGTTGAAACCAGCAGCAATAGCTGTAGAATTAGGAGCAGCAGTGACTTGAGGGGTAATTATTTTAGCTATTGGCATTTAGAGAGCATGTTAACACAAAGAATGCTAATGGACTTAAGGGAAAATTAGATAAGTCACTTCATAGAGCACGTCAGTAGTCTGAAAATCAGCCACAGTTAGATCATCTCCATCCTGTCATCCAAACATCTAGCTAGTTCTGACTGGTATTGCCATCCTAACACTGCATTTCTTTAACCTTCCCAAGCAAAAACACAGTGCCTGACTTTCCACAGAGAAATGATCTCTACATGCTCTTCAAGCTGTTCTGTACCCTACTGACTCAAGCAGATGAATATAGTCTATGAAAAAGAGCTAAGGAACCAAAGCCCTTAAAATGGCACATCAGGTGTGAATCGAGGAGTGGATGAACAAAGATTGACCTTTTGGGGGAGAATTTGAATGCCTTTGTTGTCTGGAGTAGCACAGGGGTGGCATGTACCAAACAGGAGCACGGGAGAAAATGCACCATCATTTCAGAGCTCAATGTGGCTCTAATCACAAACCTTGATAAAAAGTTATGGTAAGGTTCAGGAGATCAGTTTGTTCCCTTGGCCCAACTGGCCAAGGTGGAAGTAAAACACAAACTCTAACACTGCTTGATTTTCAGGATGGACATAAACAGCCACATCACAGGCACCCATCCTGCCTGAAATCCACCTCTGCTCCCCCTCAGATATTGCACAGACTCAGCAAGTTTCTAAAGTGAGTACACACACACAGGGACTTTATTGTCAAAACCCTTTGCTGGCCATGACATTTTTGCTCAGTTGGCCAAGTCACACCAACAGCATGTGTTTGTACACTGCTGAGAGCACAAAGGAATTTCCTGCTGCCAGGGGGTCTCACCTTTTGCTTCTTTTTGAGGCAGGGTGTCTGAAAACTGCTGCTCCCTTAAACTATGGACCTAGTGACTCCACAGGTGAGGCAGAAATAAAGGAAACTGATGGTAAGTTTAAAAATAATAAAAAATATGGCATCTCCAGGTTATGTCTATGTCATAAATTCTTCTCTCATATCCCCCTTCAGGGGCCTTTTATCTGGATGACCCCTCAGGCAAATGATGAAGGTCGGGCAAAATTGTGCCTTCAACAGAACTCTCATACTAAGCTATGTGTCTTAGTGAAGTACCTGGAGAGCTTTAGGTGCTTAGCCCAGTGCCAGGGCAGGCACAGGGCTCTGTCTGACACGCACACTGATTTACAAGTAGATGCTCCATGGCAAAACCAGTTTACAGGAACTATGCCAAAAAAATGCGAAACCAAACCAACTCCCCCCCCCCAGAAAAAAAACCCAACACACAGAACAGCTGGAAAAGAGCTACCATCAAAAGCAGGTGTGTCACAACCACAGAAAAATAGAATAATATGAATGAAAGAGATTGCATCAGAAAAACAGAGGGAAATCCCCAGTCCTGGAACTTGCAGTCTCAAAGACAGAGCAGGAAATCAAGAGATCACGTATGAAGAGTGCAGGATGGGCACTGAGAGGAAGAGGGAGAGGTTTCCCTTCACCAAGAGACAATCCCAATCAATGCTTCACTGAAGAGATTACAGAGCTAGAAGAGAGAAGGGACTGCCAAATCCCAGGCATGAAAGCCCAACACTCAGCAATTCTCTGAGGCAACGTTTTGATGGTTGAGCTGTACTGTGGGTCTGCCCTGGTACTGTAATTCTACACAGCTCTTTTCCACGCTCTTCAGTGTTTCACTATCCCTCATATTCACAAAGCAGTCTTCCTTCTCCCTCTGTCTCCAGACTTTCCTTTTCCACGTGTAAATCTTCTTTAGCGATACGCTCGGTTCTGCTGATGAGCAAAAGATTTAGTGCAGAACACTCCAGCTCTCCTGTCTCCTGGGCTGTCATTTTTCAGGCTGTGGGTCAGGGCCCTTTCCATTTCACTGCAGCACCCAAGAGACTAGTTTATCTGCAATGTGAATTTCCCATACCTTCAGTAATTTCTGCTCAAGATAAAAAACTGGAACTACCGTTCAGAACTGCCTAGAGCTCCATCTGTTGTGAGAAAGCTACAGTATTTTAGGCTTTTGCCTCTTCAGCTCCCAGCTCTTGTCCACTGAATCCCTCCAAATCTCAAACAAAGTCAGAAAGGGTGCAAGTGGCTTAAACGCTGTCGAGGTTTCTTCCTCCGGTGAAAGAAGTAAAAGGACTCTGAGAAAACCACAACCCTTCTTCTCTCAAGTCAGCCTCGCCTTGTCAGATATCACCTTTTACCCTTTGTTTGGGGGGTCACTTCTGGCTTTTCAAGTGCTAAAATGTCAAGGTAAGGCTTTACCCTGTTGCCTGTTCTCCCCTGCATTTTGCATCCCCAGCCTGCCATTCTTTAAGGCAGTTTCTGCTGCCCTCATTGCAGTTTCCAAGAACCAGGGAAGGAGTGGGACTTTTTAAGAGAAGCAGGACAGAAATACAATTAATTGCAGATACTTTAAAAACTCTGCAATACTTTCATTATTCTGTGTTAATAGTACTATTAACTACTTCCTTCATCAGTTAAATGTGTGTTTTGGTGTTTGGTTTGGTTTTGGGTTTTTTTTTTTCCAACAGAGCTTCTGCAGAATTATAGCCATTATAACTTAACCACAAATTTTTTGACATTCCTGAAATCCAAATGTGACACCAGCTTCTCTTCACAATTTCCCATTTCCACTTTAACAGAATGTTATGCAGCAGGATTGAAAGGATAACTTTTGGGAAAAAAAAATCCTATTTATTAGGATTTTTTTATTATTATTTCAATTGGCAAGAAGACACAAAGCAATTACAACTGCTTCAAAAAGTCCATCCACCAAACAAAGAAAAGCATTAAAATAAAATTATTGTTCTGGTTTCAGCTGCTAAGAGCAATATAACTCATCATTCAGGATCAAACCACCAATGTCTCGTCATAACAGGGTACAGTTATGTAAAATTAAGGCTGGCACTGTGTTGTGCCCAGATACTTGAGGTTTGGATCCTTAACTATGAATTTCCTTCCTTTTATGATCTTAAGCCAGAGAACAATAGCTGTGTTTTAATCTTGCCTTTTGTAATTTTCTTGGTCTGTTCTTTCAAGTGTTTGTATACAACGATAGAGCCCTGAGTGATGCCACAAAGTAACACCTCATCCCAATCCAGCTGTTTACCACAGATGATGTGATATCATTCAAGGTTGAACAAATCTGGGGGTTTTTTCCCATGGACTGATTATGGATTCGTAACAAAGAAGTGGATTTTTTTTTTTATTGTCATTCACCCATGTCTGCATCAGATGACATGCTTATGATTAAAGGCTGCAATATTATGATTTGCCAAACTTATTCTAAATTATTCTCAAATGGAAAAAATAAAAAAAATATCTGGGAAGAACCTTCAGCTGCATTACCAAGTCCCTTTGTTCTTCTTGTACTATAAAGACTACATGACTGGAATTCTGCACCAGAATCCCTTCAGTCATTGCAAATTTCACAACAAACAACAACACACCATTTCATGAAACAGAACCAAGCTGAACAAGCTAATTATCTCCTTAATCTAATATTTTCTTTTTTCTACCCTACTGCCCACGCAAAATACAGGTGCAAGAAAAAGAAAATTTTGCAGATGAAAAAACTCATCAGTTATTAGTGAGAAACTCTGTAATACAGAAGGTTTTAACACTTCACAAATGCCACAGGAGTTTGAACAAAACTGTGAGCTTCTAGTAAGAAAAATACTTATAATAAATATAAGGAGAGGGACTTCTTTTGCTAGTCAGGCAGGAACACCAACACACCACCCTTCTTCGAGCATACCTCCTTTCTTCCCAGAGAGACAAAGGAACAGACCCCTAAAACCAGAACTTTACATTCCAAATGTTAAGATATTAGTCAACATCATAAATATCTTCATGATACTTCACTGTTGCATTAAGCCTGTTGGCTCTGATGCTCCCACTGCACTAAATGTAAGTGCATCCCAGAGGGATTCCAGGTGCCCCAGTGTGGGCAGTGCCATCCCCCAGCAGGGATCCAGAGCTGTGCCACTGGTGCTGGCCAAAGCTCTCTCCCTGCTTTATTTTGCAGCTGAAAGTTTACCAGCAGCTAAACCAGCACCCACTGCAGAAATCCTCATTAAACCAGCTTTTGGTCAGTTCTGAAACCACAGTATAAACAGAGCAGCACCTTAACCTGCACAATTTCCTTTAAGACTATATATTCTATAACACAACCAGACCTTTGCTTAGATTGTCATTCCTTCATTTGGCAGCCAGGTAAATCTCTGGGTATGTTGTTTCAAATCCTGTATTTTTAAACAAAAGACACAGGTGCCCATTTCTTAAACCCCTTTCCGTGGCACACACAGGGAAATACAGCAGTGTTGTCACCCCAGGAGTACAAAACCTGCCAGATGTTGGAGGTCCCCACAGTGCAGCATTCCCAAAGGGGAGCTGGGGCACAGGGTGTGTTTGCCCTTTCAGGAGGAGGCTCCACCGTGGTCTGCACACTTTAGAGGAATACAAGGCTGGCATTCAGATCAGACACAATCACTAAATCCGTGTTGCATTTTCAGTGCTGCCCTCAAAATCAAATCCATTCCCATGCTTGGCTTGTCCTTGATTCCACCAGTGTTGTCTGGCCATCTGTAGGGTCCACACACACCCACCCACCCCACAGTCTTGCATATTCCTACTACTGGAACAATCAGACATAAAGATTTTAAAGGCATTCGAAAAAACAAGATGGCAAAAGGAGATGTCTAAACTTTAAAAAAATGAGCATTGAGACCTGGAAGAGCTTTTCTTTTTAATTTTTTCCTACCTTCCACTAATTTTTATTTATTGCTGTCAATATATTATTCTGAATCACAAATGTTCAGAATAAAAGGCTAAGCATTCAATACAGGACACAGTAAAGAAATAATAGATTATTGCTGCACAGTTCATATATATTTTCTTTCAATATCTGAGTCCCATAAATTAATAATGCTGGAGGAGTAGGCTAAGAAAGAAAATAATCTACATAAGCAAGTCCCACTGTATTTTCATTCTTCCTGGAAAAACAAGCTGATGTCTTTGGCACTGCCACTTGCTTTTCAATACACAAAAGCACACAAAAATACAGATTTGCTTTTCTCCATACATAATGCTATTGTGCAATGTGAAACACAACATTTCTCTTTTTTTTAAGTAGCTATTTGTGAGGGAAGCTGAACCTAGCATTGAAATTAAAGTGTCCTTTCTGTCTCCAGAAGGGTAAGGTAAGGCCTTTCCACACAGACTTGGTACAGTCAACCCAGCCCCAGAGAGACTGTATTTCCAGGATAGAGGACATCAATAGTCACAGAGATTCATGTCATCTCACTACTTAGGAACCTTCCTGGGGAAAAAAAAAAACCCAAATAAACAAACAAACAAACAAAACCCTGAATGTTTTTACCACCCTTTCAAGCTATGCTAAACAAAAGATGTTTAAAAAAATAGCTGATCAACAGCTAAGCAGAAGAATTCTAATCTAACACAGCTTCTCTCATCTGCTGCAGGATAAAATTTGTAGTCTTTCTTCTTTCTTTTTTTAACAAGGACAACCAACGGTTTATGTGGCAATCCAAATTGGCAGGCAAATCTAGAATTATTTCTTTTTATTAAGATAAATGGAGCTACAAACACTTGGCGGTCAAGACGACAAGAAGAATCTAGAGGAAGGCCCACTTCAAAATTCTTTTAAAATACATCCCTGCTAATACTTTCAGATTTTGTACAAGAATATGCATCTTAGTTAAAAGAAGGCTTCCATAATGAGTTAAAGTAATTAGCCATAATCTAGAATGACCAAGGGTCTCCTTAAAGTTAAGGTTTCTTTCTTGAAAAGGATCTCTTGTTCTTGTTTAGCCTGTGAATCTCTGCTCCTTTGGGCAGAGGAGGATCCAGCAATGCCAGGGGGATCCAACAATGCCAGAGCACACCTGATCACCCAGTTTTGCTTTCCCTCAGAGGCCACTGCAGACCCGTGCAGGGAATTTTCCTGGTGGAGGAAAAGTCTGCACTGTCAGAAAAGTCATTTTGCTGGTACAGTTTATTTGGGCTCCCAAAGACAAGGATACCCCAGGAAGGCAAGCCCAGGTCAGTGCAACTCCCCCAGCCCAGCTTCTGACAGTGGAACTGTGATTTTCCCCACCCTTCTAACCAACAGAACTAAGTCAGCAACAATTCAAACTCAACATGTGAGGCAACTGCAAAGATGCTCTTTTTCCACATCTCCATGTGATACGGGTTTTGTGTGAGATGGAAGGGTTATTAAAAATCTCTCAACCCAAACTCTTGTTTGTCAACTGGAGGAAAACACCACAAAAGATACACAGAACAATAGTCAAAGGAAAATGTTGCTGCATTTTCATCATAGGAAGGAGGATTAGGGGGTGGGCAGTATTTTTGATTTTATTTTTTCTTAATTACTAATGTCTTGCTTGCATTAATTACAAGAAACATTTGAGTCAACTGTTCCTGGCTTGGATTAATTTCATGATTCAAATTATCCTGAATTTACAACACATTTGTGTATGTGTGTTTCATATTGGGACAGTTTTAATCTTAGCAAATTAAGAGCTTCAATCTGCTACATTTGATTCTATTCTGCCACACTTTGTTCTCATGTAATCACTACCCTTCACAATTCAAAAGGCTTATCATTTTGATCTGCAGCCAGAAATAAAAAAGGCTGACTTCAGTAGGGGATGAGACTTAGAGCTGGATTTCCTGATGCTCTTTAGTCATGAAGGAACTACCAGCCAGCTTTGAGGCTGCTAAGCTTTACATGAGTGCCAGCCCTGATGGGAAAATGTCCTGAATGTTTTTTCCTCCTGGGATGTCTGTCAGACACAGAGGACACAGAAGAGGTGTCAGTTCCTTGACACAGAATAAACCAGCTCTCTGCAGCTGTAACCTGCAATAAACAGGACTAAAGGACATACATGGCCCCAGGCTGCTCCAGGGGAGGTTCAGGTTGGACTTTAGAAGGAATTTCTTCACAGAAAGGGTGATCTGACATTGGAAGGGGCTGCCCAGGGAGGTGGTGGAGTCACCACCCCGGAGGTGTTTAAGGGAAGAGTGGACGTGGCACTCTGTGCCATGGTCTAGTTGAAAATGTGGTGTTGGGTCACAGGTTGGACTCAATCTCAGGGCTCTTTTCCAACCTAATTAACTCTGTGATTCTGAATATAGACAGCCACAACAGCAAAATTGACAACCCAAATTTATCTGTGTGGATGGGTCTTTCCTGGGGATCATCCTGTTGGCTTCACACACATACTGCTTCCACCATTCCCAGAAACATGATGGTTGCAAAACAGTCTCATGACTGTTTTCAAGAGAAAGGCAGGCCTTCTTTGAGGCTAATTCTTGTATCACTGGAGAAAATCCAGTCGTGAATTGAATCAAATGAAATCTGTCAGAGTAAAATGTAGCAGTTCTTAAATAAACAAAAGCCTAGACATACAAATTTGAGGATGAAACACCCTTTACACATTCTTTTCTCATTATTTGCTCTGAAAAACAAGTTAGTTCATTCACTATGGGTCAGATGCCCAGGAACTCACACAATCAGCACATGATACAACTCATAAGCAAGACCCAGGATTGCCACAGAAACTGAGACACTTCAGGTCCTGAGTTACCTTTACATTTGCAGATTATCATCAAATCTTGATGACAAATACTTCCATGACAGTGATTTTTGTACAGCTGTCTAAACTTTTATGAAGACTTAAATGCTTTCTGAAATATAATTAGGCCACTGGATCAAACTATTTCACATATACTCACCATCTTAATCAAAGTTTACCTGTCACATTTAATCATGAGCCAGCTTTGATACACACATTTCATCAATCACAGAAATATCCACACCATTTTATGAATTCCTTCCTCTGTCATGAAACACTATACATGACTGTAACTTCAGCATGGACTGGAAACCTCTATGCACACTCTTCCCTTGGGGCTGAAGAGACTTATCATGAATGATTTCACCCCTGTATTCTTCTCTCCTGGCACAGCTGGCTCTGGGTTAACAAGTCAGACCTGACTGCCTGTCTAAATCAATTCAATCAGGGCTGTGACAATGACATTTCTACTTCGGATGAAATAATTTGTTTATGAGTTGTATTTTGAGAATACAACTATGCAATGAGATGTATTTTAAGAAAATCATTCTCCCTTATAAAAGCAATCAAAAAACCAGTGCAGTAGTCACTCCTGTGCACTACCAAGACTCTAAGTTACAGTGTTTTCTCTTATAAATGTAGAGAAAGGACTTAGCAGCGTTTTCAGTGTAGAGAACTGTGCTATGTTAGGTCACATATTATGTGGAACCAGTTCCAAGGGCCTGGACAATTCCTCTGCAGTCCTTTGGATTTAACAGTACAGTGATAAAATGTTCTCCCGCAAAATATTACTCTCTGAAGAGCCTCATAAATGTTTATCTTGGGCTCTTTCCCCTTCCTGTTTAAACAGTATAGTTTCTATACATATTCTGGTTTAAATTTAACGTTTTCATACCCAAGCTTCTAACACTTCTATGCTTTCAGAATTCATTCTGTTGTCTGCTGCAGCTACACAGATGTCACCAGACATCATTACTGCCTTGACTCATTACAAATGTAGCTGTTCCTGAAACACCTGGATCACACAACTCTACCAGATTAATTTAAAGTTCATGCTCACGTTTTATTTCACCTTGCAATACAGTATCTGTAATGAATTGCAGCAGGCTGTGCACTCTGGATGAAGTCTACATGTAGGTTTTTTTCAGACTGACAGGTCTTATTTTATTTATGAGAGTACAAAAGTTGCTCAGGACTCTTTAATTTGAGACAGAAGGACTTTCATGATGTTTCAGCCTCGCACATCTTTGTGTTTTCCACAGGGTCACCAGCTGAAAACCTTGCACTTTTGTACAAAATCTAACAAAATTACTGAAAATGACCGCAAAGAGAAAATGAATGCATCTTAAATGTATTTTAAAACAGGAGAGGGTCCAAATAGAAAAAAGGAAAATAGGAAAATGCATGTAAGAGAAGGGGCAGGTTGTAAGGAACAAGAACAGAAAATCTATTGCAAATAATAAAGTATATTGGGAAAAAATCAAACAAGCTCTGGGGAGGGAAAAGATAAGTGCTTTGAGGACAATAGTTGCCTAGGCTGCAGCTTGACAGGGTCCCCCCTAAGTGGCTGCAGAGCTGATGTGCAGGGTGATGTGTGCTGGGGTGTCCCCACCTCAGTCCCAGCACACAGGCACCCTCAACACTCCCAGCTCACCCCCTTCAGCACACTGGCCAGTGCTGCTCAGGGGAGCCCAGCCCTTGGGCCCTTTGGGAAGTGAACTTCCTCTCACCCCCCGTGGGTGCAGATGGGAGCCCTGGTGACTCGACAGCTTCGAGACAACTTCTAGTGGCTGTCAGGTTTTTATGAATATAAACTTATGTTTTCAAGCTCTGCCTTCTTTCTTCTTCACAAACGTTTCTATTCCGAAACTGGTTCTATACTAGTACAGCTCTATACTTACTCTGTTTGAAACACAGTACTAAATAAGCCAGTTACACTTGTGAAATAGTGCTTAAACTGAGAGGAAAAACAAGATACATTTGAGCATATGAGATAGGGAGCTGAGAGAAAAATGTTGCAATGGCTGCAAAGCAGCTGACCTGTGTTTTGGGGTTTTTTTAAAACATCTTTATCAGGAGCTGTGTTGACCCAGCTGGGTAGGTATTTTTTTCTGCTAACCCTGGTTTATTCCCTTTTTCTGCATGTATGCTTAGGGTTACAGCAGTAGTTATCTGATACATCTATTGATCAGGAACTTCTGGGATTCACTATAACATGTAACATCAATGAGCGAGATACATTTGAGACAAAAACTGAAATCAAAAGTTGCAGCAATTCAAAAATATTTGTGATTTTGGCTTTTTCATGGTTAAATGTTTTCGTTCGGAAACAAAGGTCCATTTCAGTTTCCTTTACATGGCAATATATGCAACGTAATGGGAAAAGTACAACCAAAGTGAAACGTTGTTTCAGTTGTTTCAGCTTGTGGAAAATGGGTTTTTATTTGGGGGCAGGGACTTAGGAGAGGAGATGGGTCTTTGCTGTGCTTAGACAAAAGAAAGCCTGAAATTGTAAGAATCTCAGCACATGAAAAGACCCAGTTTCTGCACCACTGCACACATTAAGTGATAAATTGCTATAAGTAAGGCACAAACCCAGCGTGACTATAGCAAAGGGTGCAGGAGAGGGGAGGCAATGCCACCTTCCAAGCATGGACCCTCCAACCAACCTGCCTGTTGGAAATCCCCTTCCCTGTGCCCCAGCATGTGTCCCTCCCTGCAGTTTAAAGCTCCCAGGCCACAGAGCTCTGTCACACACTCATTGCTGAGGCTCAGCAGCCCTGCAGCACTCACCTCTGCCCCACCAATGGCTTTCACACCACCCTGTGCCGAGCCAAGATGCACGACTAAATCACAGCTACGCTGGTGCAGGGCTCTGGCTCACACCTCCACTAACTCCTCATCTTTATTGCCCCCTTTTTTTCCAAAGGGCTGGAGTCACATTCTTATTTCCCATTTGTTCCCTATAAATACTCCATTCAAAAATGTATTGCCGAGGCATTGTCATGGAAACAGTAAAGGCTAAAACTTTGCTTTAGAAACAATCTTAAGGAGTTTTAAGCAGTTGTTCTCGGATCACAGCTGCTCTGTGTTTTCAGGCAGAGCCACAGCAGATGTCACTGCTTCAATAAGGTGAACAGTGATGCAGAAGGATGGGCAGGCTGTGGTCTTCCTCTTCCTTTTCCCCCCTTGTCCAGTGTTCCTGCCTCCTCCTCCCTCCTAACAACTCTTTCCATGGTGCACAGAATTTTGCTGCCTTTGCCACTCAGCACCAATTTGTCAAACATCACAACCACCCCCCACTGCTGCTGGCACTGCAGTGATCTTCCCTCCTCCTGCTGTTCCACCCAACACCACTTCTTCATCTGAACCTCTGACCATTGGGTAAGTCAGGTTGGAAGAAACTTCAGGAAGTCTGCAGTGCACCCTCCTGCAGGGACACCTGTAAGATCAGAATGGGTTACTTGGGGTTTTATTGAAGCAGGTTGTGAAGACTCCAAGGGTGGAGGCTGCACAGCCTCTCCAGGAAGCTTGTCTCACTGACTGTCCTCCTGCTGAAAACATAATTGCATTGGAATATCCCCCTGCTGGAACCCCGAGGCTAAACAATCCCCATAAAAACCATAAGGAACACAAACTTATTCTTTAAATATCATGCACTTGACCTTACCAAATGAGAGGTAGTGCTGCCTAAAGAAGAAAAGCATAAAGCATACTTTTTGGGTACTTCTAATAGGACTTTCAGTGCCTGGTGACTGACTTTGAGCAACTTAATTTCTGTCTCAGGATAATATATATGTATATTATAAGGTATATATTTATATTTTTACATATATATGTAATGTATAATGAGATTTACTTACTCTGTAGAACCATTTTATGTAGATTTTAAAAAGTGGTAGAAAAAGGTAACTTTGACAATGATGGTGCAAAGCAAGTAATTATTATTGTTAAAGAAAAGTAGCAAAATATAGGGGGGGGAGCTTTATATCTATATATATTTACATGTAGCTCCTAGTATAGCTATAGCCACTCCTATCAGTAACTGCCTCTGAATTATCCTCATCTAAATCCTATAAATATACAGGTTCACAGAAATATAGACAGACAGATAGATAAGAATATGTATTTACATATACATGTATGAATATATATATATATATATAAAAATTTATTCAGCTTTGTATGTGCATATGGATCTCCTCACTTAATTTTAACCTTAGCTCTACACTGTGATGGTCCTAGGAACAAAGTTGCCCTTCCATGAGACAAATTTCTTTACATTCTACACTCCCAGCAAATCCTTCAATTCCTGTTATTATTTCGTTTCCAAGGCCACTGAAAATACAGAAACTGAGTAGTTTGGTCCGAATTCCACAGCACTACTCTGCCCTTATAAAGGTGAGTGTTGAATAATCTTTTACAATCATCCCATGGAAGACCTTCCCAGAGAGCTACTGCAAAGTATCAGACAAGCTAAACCTTCAGAAGGCTGAATATCTAAAGCTCATGGGATGTTTTGATTCTAAAAGGGGCTGAAGAGAGGATGATCTGAAGAAAACATCAGCTCCTTTGCAGCTCGTCCAGAAAACTCTTGCTTCCCTAAACGAAGGTTTCAGTGGGAAGCCAAATGAAGCAGGCAGGTTATTAAAAGACAGAGCAGTGCAGCTGAAACCCTAATTCAATGAGCAGTATGGAATCACAGTATGGGATGTTAACAGAGGCCATGGAAAGGACTGCTCTCCACTTAAAAGCATTGCTTTATAAGGTTACCACTGAAAGTGCACTTGTACATTCTGGCTCCAAGATCTAGTCAAGTACATGGCACAGATTTCTTGCCAACTTTGCTACACAGACCTTATTATAGAACAGAAATATCCCACCCATAATCAACAAACACTAGACATGCTGTACCATACTAATGATGTTCATGCCGAATTTCCCTTGGAAGAGTCCACATTCCTTTCAAGAACATGTATTTGTACAAAACTTATAGAGTGATCACTCTTTTAACCATTAAATTCTTCATTAAATTGGATGGTTAAATTGACACCTTTTATCCCCCTAGAGGGACAAGGAGAATTTTCTGTAATGACAGGAAAACTTTAGTTAGTACAGATAATTTATCTATCTATCTATCTATCTATCTATCTATCTATCTATCTATCTATCTATCTATCTATCTCTCTATCTATCTACTTAAGTGTGTGTATATAAGAATGTGCTTATTGACCAAATTTCCACTATTTTCTTCAAGGCTATTGCTGCATTGCTACAGGGATAACAATATCCCCACTGTCCATGCCCCCTTTCCCAGTACTGAAGGAAAACAAAAAGACACCACCCACTGAATTGCTCTCCCACTCTGCCAAGCCTGTAAACCTCCCCCTCAGATGGAGTCCCAGAAAAAGAGAAGAGGTCAGGGGCAGGAGGACGGAGTCAGCTAAGGGAAAAGGCATTGCAGCCTTTGTTTCTGAGTGTTTATAACGTGGTGCTGTCGGTCAAGCATCAAAGAACACACCACCAATGTAAATAGGAGGAGATACCTGGATTAAGCCAGTAGAATAACTAAAACATCAGACAGAAACCCTCATCCTGAGAAGGTGTTCACAACAAATAATGGAGCCTGAAGGTGGACACCTAATTAAAATACTGTTCCCCTTGACAGTGGGAGCAGCAGGTACTGAGAGCCTGGGAAATTTAAGCCATTTTTATTGAGGTGTTTAAGTATGGCACTCCTGTTTGAAAACGACTTCCATAGGAATGGATCGGTTTGATTAAGTATAGCAGATTTTGGACACGCCAAAACATTTTGATGAATGCTTCCCAAAAGGAACGTGGGGACAAAGAGGGAGTTTAAGGGAAGCTGTGAGAGAAACTCAGACTGAAAGGCAAGGGGAAAGGAAGGACACAGGGCCTGAGCCAAGCCCCAGTTACTGCTTTTAACATGTGCCTGGAAATGTATATATGTGAGTATAAGAGGGAAATGAGCCAGAACAAATAAAATTGCAAAGCAAATGCTAAGCATGTTTTTCTTCCCCACCTCATGGGAGAATAAATATTTTATCCTGCTACAGTTCTATTATTTATCTTCTTCATACCACATCCAATTGGGAAGTGAAACTGTTAAGACTTAATGTCAAGGTTTAAGGGAACTGTTTCATTTTGAGTTCAAATGCTACAGTTTGGCAGCAGAACATCTGCTTCAAATGTTTCAAAGGCTCTTGACATTTACTACACTATGCCCCAAAAAAATCCAGCAACTGAGAACATCACTGTGTACATCGTAAAACTGCACATTCTTTGCAGCGTGTCCCCTGCACACTCCATGTGATCTCAGGGCAGAAAATCATGTACCATTCTGCATTAAGAATTTTATTTCAACAGCGTAGTAATAACACACTTTTTATTAGAGAGATAAGAATATCCCTCATTTCTTCGTATAAATAAAGATGACAGGTTATACAAAAGAGAGAAAGAAAATAGAGGGGGAAAGAATGAAAAAAAAAGAGGTTTACAAGAACCACAATCTGCTTTCAGTGTCTCCCTGCAGCATTTTCTTTGTGTGTCACTAGTTGTCTGGAGTTCACAGTTGTAATTTTTCCGCGGTGAACCCCAGTTTTAAAAAAGATTTAAAATCATGTCTGTTCATACATCTGATGGGTGTTTCTGAGGTTACGAAACAAAGAAGAAGAATGGAATTCTCTCATTGTAATAATTTTCTCATTTGCCTGCGAGTGGCCCCAGAACTCATAAATTTGAAAACTGTAGAAATACATTCTAATTGAATCTCTGATATAGCAAAGGCAGCCAAAGACTCTTAGCATCAAAAGAATGCAAGAACTACTTCAAGGCCAAATTTACAGTATTTGCTTACTCTAAATAACAAAAACCATCATGTGAAAATTCTTTGTCTTTAAAGGATAATAAACACAAATCACATGTCAAAATGATAACTAAAACCAATCCCTTCCTTAGCATGACAAAATAAGTAAAAGAACAAAATCCCACTCAAATGTACATGTCCCATACAGAGTGGGTGGGTCAATACTAGGTATAGAACTTATTTCAGGAGAGCAAGGTTGAACAGCACCTGTGGGATGCTCAGTGGTCCCAATAAATACCTCATTTACAATCAACAGTGGTGATACAAAATAGCAAAATTGAGTCCCAATTAATTTCTACTCATCCATCAACTCCCTATGAAAGTCCTCAATCCAAACTGACACTCCATGCCAAAAAATAATGTCGAATATTTTCTGGGCTACTCATCATTTGCAGATTCCTTAAAATCACAGCAAGAAGAAAAATATACATACATGAATATGGTCTTTGGACTTAATTCACTTCGTTGTGTCTTTTGTGGATCATGAGACCATCAATGGAAGACATGAAGTGCTAGAAGGATATCAAAAGCAGGCAGCTTTTCCCTGGCAAATGATGGCAGCAGGTCATTTTAATGGTACAGAGTGAGGAAGACACACAGATGAAGAGGAATATGCTTCCATTGCCTAGAGAACAGTGCCCCACACTTAGTTACAGTGGCATTGACACATGATCACTGGAATAAAAGTTGCTGCAAAAGAATATAAAACTGGTATACCTGGCCCAGGCTTTAGCTTTCCAGGATGAAAAGCGAGACCAAAAAGTGTATGTATAGAAACTTCAAGTCAGCACTAAATTTGGCCTCATGTTGTGCAACCAAATAAAATGGGATATTTTTCACACTCTCAGGCAAATGTCATAGCAGGGAAAAAGATGCTGACCAGGATGTGAAGGATGCCAAGTCACTCTTCCAGAGAACTCTCCAAAAACGGCTTCATAAGAAGGATTCCAGTTTTCAAGCACAGATGTTACCAAAAGAGGCTGAGAAATGAGTTAAAGCTGTTGATTTAAAGGAAGCTCTGTAGACTGAAGCATCCTGCCAGTGCACTCGAAGTATTACAGTATGATAAATACACCTTTGCTTCTCCTGGTGTTCAGGTGCCCAGGAAATTCAGATTGCATGGTCAGTGCAGCTACGGCTTGCCAGAATCCCACCAAGGCCCTGGAAACAACATTCCACCTTCCCCACTTTTATACACCAAAGGTATTTTGCACCCCAGCCCATTAAAAAAATACAGCATGAGCTGAACAACAGCAGATCCTGATCAAGTCTTAGGTGATAGGGATAAATACAGGCTGCTAATGACCATTTATGTCTCTACAGCACAGAATGAACGACAGAGGTGCATTTGCTTTCAGCTTGAGACATTGTGCAGCTATTAATGCCATCTGCATAAAAAATGAAAATGTAATCGAAAATACTCTTATTTGTCCCAATATTTTATTTTTTTTTTAAGTTTGGAAATGCCAAATTTAAGCCAAATTCACCATGGGCTTTATCATTCTCTGCCATTTTGGGTCTCTGCTAAACTGTTAAATCATAGATAACACATGAGAATAAGATGGGGCAGTTTTTTATATACCTAAGCAAATGACACAATGGAAGAAAGAGATGTTGACCAGGCTGTGAATGAAGCTGAATCATGTTTCCAGAGAACTCTCCAAACAATCCTTTGTAATTCTAACTACTTCAACATCTACCATAAATAAGAATCTCAACGAGGTATAAGATCTGACCTACTTTGTGCAGGCAATGAATATCCATCAGCTCAGAAGAAAGGTACAGAAGTAAAATGAGAACAGCTTGTGACAAGCATTTCTTGGGAGCAAGCAGGTAAGTTATAGTTACCACAGCAAAATGTGAATTTCCACTCATTTAGGTCTAGATTTATTTTGTTCCTTTTCCTGTGACTGAAGAACTACAGCCAGGACAAAAGAAAGATATTGCTGTTACAGAACAAACTGGAGATTAAATACAGGGACAAGTGCTGACTGTCATCTAGATGTCACTACATAAACATTCCCCAGTGCCACAGCAACACCAACAATTAATGTGTCTTAAAATCTAAAAATCATGATCCTGTATGCTGAAAGCAAAATGTCTTTGGCCGTGGAAACAAGGGTTATTTCTTTGTTGATAAGTATCATTTAACTTCACAAAGATAGTTCTTTCATATGTCTGTTTATTGATCTTGGAACACGTTCAGGTGAATCCATGTGAGCAGTTTCTAGAGCTTTGCAAGTTTGTGATTAATTTAGTTGGACACTGTGACTGGCTTATATTTGGAGTACTCACATTGTGTTTGGAATGAACTGTGACTGCTTTGCTCTTAAAAATGCCATGGAAAATACTTCTTTAGAAGATCTTTACTGAATTCTGAGGCACTTTATCTGCCTTAAGATAAAGAGCGTGAATCCCACCCCATTGTCTAGAGTTAAAAAAGCCCTTAAATGCATTCATAGATCTATTTCTGTTCTGTGAAATACTTAAACTGAAGCAGGTCCCTCCCAACTGAAAACACTCTATTCTGAGTCTCATTGTCTTCAGAAGGAATCCATGTGAATCAAATTAAGCATGTCCATAAGTTCAGAAGCATAAGGATGCTTTTTTTAAATCAATGTTGAAATGCTGCCACTTTCAACCACCAACTGATTGCAAGAACATCCTCCTTTGTATCTTTACACCGTCAGGTTTTGTATTGTCTCCATGCCCTGAGTGCAGGGAATACACGTGTAGTCCTTATGTCTTTAAAATAAATGCTGAGTGACCCAGCAAAAGAGGTCAGAGAGCCATTATTTTCCGTCCATAAACCTTACTAAACTAAACCATTTTTTTTCAATTATTTGTTTTCAGGATCACAGTGGCCAAAATTTGTAGTTGTTGAGAACATGTAAGACTCCTAGAAGAGTAAAAAGTAACTTCATGAGAGGAAAAAGCACCTCTCTGTCAGTGCCACACTCACCTTTTGGTAACCCAAAGACACACTCATGTGGATAAATCTTATCCATGTGTTAAACCTTCCCAGTATTAGGGCAGGACACCACAAGTGTAAGCATGAGAACATGAGCCCTGCCATATGGACACTGATGACAGCAGCCAGACATCCAAAATTTGGGGAAAGGACTCGCAGAAAAGTTTGTGCTCCTTTGAATTAAGTCAGTCTGACTCAAGAATTGAGCAGCCCCTGAACAATCCAGCACCAAAGCGCTTCTGCTTAGTGTTGTTCTTTGGCAAAGAAGTTGGACTTGAAAATGGATTTTAAATTAAAAAAAAATGACATAAATCCTTAATCAAAAATTTAGGAATTTTATGTTTTTCAATTAACTTTTGATTGATACCAGTTCCATGCAATACTTACCTTTTATAATTAGCCATACACACAAACAGATATCATGTCTTCTAAAAAACCTGTACTATCACTGCCTTGAAGGATTTCAATCAACTTATTTCAAAACTCATTCTTCTGAAGTAATTCAGCCATGAAAAAGATACACTCGAGGCTGAAACCCCACATTCAGAAGTTTTAGTCCACAAGCCTTCTTTCAGCTTAATTTGGTTTAAATTAGTCTTCTCCAGTTGAAAAATAATCCAACAAAATCTCTACCATTTTTACTTTTTAGAAAAAAATGTTCTTGTTTCTCAAAGATTGCTTTGAACTTCCCTATTCTATTTGACTTGGAAGTGAATGAATATAAGTAAAATTAATATTCATTTAGGTTAATTTACCCCTCAAGCTCCCTCAGTGAAGCAAAACCAGGCTATGGTTGTCAAAGACAAATTCAGTCTGTGCATATTTGTTGATTAAGAAACTAACACTGTTGAACATGCATATCTAATTGCTACTCCTCTGCAAAGATGCTGATCATTGCTCAGTGTGTAGAGATAAATTATCCCAACAGCATTTCTGGTTTTCTCCAGCTGTGTGTCTTCCTTCCCCTCTGCAGCCTCCTGCATCTCCTGCTCCAGTGTGAATGGGCTGGAGCTGTCTGTGCCCTGCCATCCCTTCCCCATACCCCTCTGCCCTACTTGCATGTGGGCAATGGACAATCGGCAAGTCCACCACAGAAATCCATAGTTTCTGAAACCATTAAGTCAGCCTGAAATACTGTGGAAAATGAGTTTGAAGCCTTAATAAAATAACTAAAGCCACACAAGGCTTGCTTTTTCTTAAGGGGTCAAATTAAATCTTTAGGACTTGCAGCCCCGCTCCACTAGACAGAGAATTTTCTTACACCTCTTATATATGATGTAACAGAAGAATTAAACCTGATGTTAGAAAAGTCATTATTGTGTCCTTGCCACACAGTTCTGACTAAGCAGCCCAGGTTCACTGCCTGGGATGCTCCAGCTGGCAGATGCCATAATGCTCTAAAGAATCAGCCAGTGAGTCCCCTCCTTTGGCCAGTTAAAAGATTAGTGAGCACTAATATTTGAGAGAAACAATCTTTTCCCTCAGCAATCTCACATGGTTGGGAATCTGTCTGTCCTGCTTCACTTCACCTGCTCTTGTCACTTTTGTATATACAGTTAATTAAACTTAAGGATGCACCTGTTTATAATGGGATCTATCTGATGTTCCGGATTTTCACTCCTGGCATTAAAAGAAAAGCTTGAGTATTTGTGGTGCTTTCATAGTCCCAGAAGAATTTCAGCTTTATTCCCACTGGGATACACATTTCCATTCAAACCCATCTAAATTACTACTTGCAAGAACAATTTAAAGCAAAATAATAAAAGACAAACCTGTAAATTATTCCAGAGACCCTTCACATATTGAAGGGATTCTTATTCTATGTACTGAGGCTTTGCTCTTCTGATTATACTATTAAAAGTGGTACTCCTGTAATTCAGATTTGCCTCTTGTTTCTTTCTTTTCATCTGGTTTTTTTTTTCCTTCATTCTCTGTATATCCAAAAAATAAGTGTGTTACAAAACACACTCAAAACCAGAGAAAGTTATTTATTTGCTCATGAGAGCAGAAGAGCCTGTAAGTCCTCCCCCAGCAAGTAAGAGCTGTTTATCACTTACACTTTCTATAATTTTGCTTGTATTTCAGTATTTCGTTCCAACTAGGTCTAGATTTATGAATATGAGGAAGAAATCCATTTCCATCAATTTTTGCCTATACTACTTGAGGAGAACTGACCCTGACTTAGCATTGCTCCTCAAGGAGCCTACAAAGCAATGGAACCTTCCAGCAAATTTTTCTCTTCATGGAATTCTGGTTTCTACACCACTATAAATAGTCAACAATATGGTTTTCCAAGTGTCCTTCGAAGGGCCTCATTCCCCAGTTCTTCCCTTTAACAAGGCAGGGCTGGTCTTGCAGCGTGTCCCTCAATATCCTCAATTAGTGGTACATAACCATCACTTTACTAAATTTGTCTCAATTTGTCTTCAAGAGCAGAGAGACAGCAACACTTCCTCTGAAACAGGACATGGTATTAGGTAAGGTAGGGCAAGGCAGAGAGGAGGTTTCCTGGGTTGGAAAGTCTCATGCACACATGCAAGCTGCAGCTTGAAGTGTGGTTTGTAACCACAAATCTGCTTCAGGATTCCAGTATATCAAAATCATACAATCTCATATCAAAATCATATCAAAATCTCACTAACCACTTCTTAATGATGTGCTGCTATGTCAATGGGATAAGAAAATAATTCCCAATCAAGCAGTGACTTCAATTTGTCCTAATTATGCAGAGACTTCGGAGAAAATATTTTGGCAATACCTAAAAGAATATAAATATTTAAGTCTCTTGTAACCAATAATATTATGGGGTTGGTTTGCTTTTATTTCTCACAAAAGAAAAAAAAAAGCAGCTGCTTATTTTTACGTCCATTATGCCCCTCCATAGCATTCTGTCTTTTTTGGCAATGACAGCAAGACATCATAAATGAAAAGAATAAGAGGTATCATAAATACTTTATCTCCATCAGATACATAAACCTCGTCCCTTTTCCATCCATGTGCTCCTTCCTGTACACCTGGAGCACGTTACCTTCATTAACCTACTTAGATGTTCCCATTACCCAAGAAACAGAAGTGAAAATGCCAAATTCTTCAGTCTGAGGAGCTCATCAAAGGTCATCTGACAAACTGGATGTACTTACTTCCACTTAGAGATATTTCTTGCTTTCTACTTGTGTTTTTTAGAATAATAAAAAAAACCCCAAACTTTTTAAAAGCCAATCTTCTTTGTTTCATAAGCCTACTCTATGTAGCTTTAATTGACAACTACAAGTTGTCAAAAGCATTAATCATAATTCCTCTGTTTTACTGGGGTTTATAAATACCCAGATTTTCTCAGGATGCCATAGAAACCTGGCAAATCACAGTTTCCTACTTTCAAACTTATCCATAATGATAAAAGTAATCACACACTTAGTCTGAGAAGCTATTTCAATCTGAAGAGAGGAAGAAAAGGAACTGACTTGTAAGTCCAGGTGCTAGAATCCCATAACAAAAAATAAGTTTCCTAAATAAATATAAGTTAAAGTATTACTTCTGACATACTGCAGCAATACCAGATATTTGATTGCAAGTTTATTGAGGAAAGGGTAAGACTGAAACAGAAGAATGAAAAAGAGGCTGATCTGATCAAAGCTATGAAAACACCTCTCTTTTGACTAGACACAGGAGCACATAGTTCTCCTTGTAGGACACAAGGTGTTTCTGCTTAGGCAGTGCAGCATTAATGATTATGCCAGCAGTTCAATTTAGGTTTCTTTCTTTTATTTTGAGTTCTTTTATTTTGATATCGACCAAGCTGACTGAGCCAAATTACATCCTTCTGGCACATCAAGATGAAAGCCTGGGTTTTCAAGCTACATGAATGTCCCCATTGCAAACCCTTGCCTGAAATGATGTTTCACCTTTAAACCACAAGTAGTCTGAGCTGGCAATTCTCAGCTGTCTCCACTGCATGTTCTTGTGCTTCTCTCTGCTCAACACTTGCTCTCCAGGACATCAGCACACTGCACCTCCAAAAGAAATCTGTTAAACCTTCTCGTAGAGCCCCTGAAGGAGAGTCTGAGGCAGAATTATCTAATGCAAGGCACCCTTAGAACACAAAATCACTCAGGAGTGTACATAGCCAAGGAAACTCTTGGCATGAAACATCTGTACGACCCCAGATGCAAACTGCTCGTGGTATGTACCACGCCTGTAAATCAAATTAACAAATTTAACAAACAACAGTTGGCAGGAAATGCAAAGTACGCCTGCCCCTGGGCTGCTGTCCTGTACAATAAACCAGTCATTTATTAGAGACATTTAACCTACATCAGAGCACTCATAACAGCCCTCCACAGGTTCAATGCATTGTTATTTTTTTAAGAGATTGTTTGCTCTTTGGGTGTAGAGTAAGTCCTGTCCGTAGAAGATGAACACAAAACTACACAGTTACTAAGCCTGGATATTTTGTTAAGGAGCAGCAAATACACCCACTAAGAGCTATTATTGAACAGCCAGAGCAATTAAAGCACATCTACAGTGCAGGTTGGAGTTGCTTGTTCTGTCTTCACCATTCTATTAAGTCACTATTGCCTTGATTCACCGAGTTAGTTAAGCATATGTCTAATTTTATGAACATGAATAATCCCCTGAAGTCAAATGACTATTCACTCAATTAAAGTTAGACATATGCTGAGGTACCTTGATGAATTGAAGCCCGTAATTGCCTGCAGTTGTTCTGCCAATTTTGCTGCAAATAAAAAATCAGAGGTTTTGCCAAGGAAAATGTGATACTACAGTGCTTTTATCGCTGCAGAAATTAATTTTATTGAATGTTTTTTATTCTTTCAAGGCTGTTTGTCCACCCATAGTTCTAGCTAAACAGTTCATCAAAGTAGATACAATAAAGAAAATAAAGTTTTGAACGTTAAATAAATTTGAGGGTTTGGTTTCCTCTTCCATTAATTTATAGAAAAAATCTGCTGAAATGTAGGTCTTGGAAAAGGCACAGGAGATTAGCTGATTCAAGTAGCTGAGCCTGAATTTATTGAGAAGAGCCATAAATTGAAAGCACGATGGTGAATGGAATGAATACGAAGAGAAGTTTCATCTCCAAAGTTTCCCAAGATAGGAAGCTCTGCAGCTCTTGCAAGAATTAAGGTTCTGGTCTTACTGCAGCACCCTGGTAGTGAATTGAGAGAGAATTGAGAGGTAAATTGAACTATTCCTTCTTAAAAGCTATCACCTTCCCTTTGTTTGGGAAAAACACACACTTGGCAATATCTGCTAAAAGTTGTTATTTTTGATGGTTCCTAAAAAGCAGGATTAGAAATAAAAGGGAAGGGGAAGGAATATAAAAAAATGAAATATATTTATAAGCAGAATGAAATCCTTGCAAAGTGTGTTCTTTAGATCTATTAAGACCTTTATAAACACACTATTAAAAACACAGCAACTCTAAACAATGTCTAGCACCACCATTCACAGCCTTCCTACCTCAGCTGAGTCAGAAATCAGCCATTCCATGGCCATGGCTTAAATAATGTGCACAAGAAAGAGATCATTTTTAGGGGCCAAAAGGTGAGAAGCAAACGTGGTTTGTTACCCCATCTAGAAAGTCAGTGTTCAAGAATTTGCCAATAAGAGATTTTGCTGGTAGGGCAATCCTGTTGCTGATAAAGAACTGCATGGAGACGCTTTTCAAATAATAGATAAAAAAGGTTAGACTGAGTAGAGCCGGAGGGATTCTGGTCCTTTATTTTCTGGAAAACATCCTTAAATAATGCCTATGCTAAACTACAGGCAATGCTGGCCTACAGATTTCTTCCCTCATCTGATATTTCCAATTAAAAGAATTGTAAAAGCTTTTCAACTCTTCATCATAAATTATTTGGACAAATGTTTTTTTACTTTTATCCCTGCAAGTCCTAACATTTCCTTATATAAAGGCAGCATGGGTATAGCCCAATTTGCCCACAAGACTTAAAAACACATAAAATATACCCAGAAGGTAACCAGTTCTACTTCTGGAATTATATCCAAGGATTCTGAATAAAATTCCTGTTTGTATATAAACAATGCATCCTGCTTCCACCAAGATTATCCACCAACATAACTATCCACTTTAAAAATAACAGCTACCAAAAATCGCAGTATGGACAATCAAAAAATCATTTGAAAGAGGGGAATAAAGGTTAACCTGCCCATAGATATGAAAAGGAATGACTACTACTACCTTCAAATTGGTGTCTCAAGAAGTCACAATCAGAAGTCAAGTCCTGCTCCCAGACCACGGGGGGGAAATGAGAACGTGCACTCAAAGTTTTCAGGCATGTGTGGTTATAAATAAATACAACAGGAGGGAAAAATGGTGTGGGGGAGAACTGCTTTGGAGCAGCTTAACCTGCTCACCCCTCCAAGATCACCTAGCAGAGGTAAATATGTTTGTTATTAATGTAACACGGGGATGACTTCACCAAGGGGCCATTTCAGGCTGACTCAATGCTCCTGAGACAGCCCTTCCAGTGCAAGCCCTGGTACGAGCAGCTACGTCACACCCAAAGCATTTCTCACTGCAGCACAGGGTCACTTCGTAATTACCATTTTGGGGTAACATTCTTAAAATACCTCTTAGAATGATTACTGCATAAATCTGTTTGTTCCACTGGATGAAAAAAACCCTATAAAGAAATACCTCTCATTCTATTGTTACTCCATTAACTCACAGTTTGCCCTTGAGGACACAAAAAAGAAACTAACCTGGTTTTCCACTTTAAACGATGTTCTCTGAGCCACTTTAGTGTTACAACTTCTGCTAAGACTATCACTGCTTCCAATTTCCCCCCGAAGCTCTGAGTGCTCATGACCACAGTTTGTTAGAGTGATACACTGAACTTTAAACTTGGGAGAAAATGCCACAAACAAATCCAAATGCAGCAAGCATGCACCTGCTCCCATGCTGGATTTGTCCCTGCTTTTGGGGAGGTTGTCGAGCCCTCTCATTAAAGAATAGCTTGAATCACATCCTGGTTTACAAAAAAAAATTTAAATAATCCACAAATAGTTCCTTAAAGCTCTCTGGCTTTTTATTTCCAAAGTTTTATAACTAAGCAGGGTTCAACTCCTGCAGTAACTCTACAGATTGTTTCCACCCACACAAAAAAAAAAAACAACTCAGCCTACAAACTGCACAATTTCTACTCAAAACATGTAACACTGTTTTGCAAAACCCAGTTGTGTGAAGTGTGGAGTTCACGGTAACTCCAGAGAAAAGAGAGTCCAACCTCTCCTCTTCAAAGGGTGAGTGACACCAGAAAAGCTCCCAAGAAGCACGAGGGGAAGTTCAACCCTCAACTGAACTGAACAGAAGAAAATTTAGGGTCTTGAGGGGGGTGAGAGCAGAGAAGGATGTGAGGGTTCAAATCCTGCAGCATTTTTATGACAGCTTTTTAGAATTCATCCATTTCCAGATGACAAAAAGCAAGTTTGCAGACAAGGCAAGAACACCTAAAGAGGAATAAATTTGCCAGCTTTGAATTTTTAATTGTCCTCATTAGCGAAGTCCAGAGAAAGGGTAAGAACCCATAAAGGGAAAAACTAGGCATTTTAAACCCCCTCCTGTTAGATCATCCATGACCAGACAGAAAATCACCTAACTTGGAGCGTGTTTTTCTTTATTCTGAAATATTTTCATCAACTCATTCATGAGTTCCAGAACCTACACTATTTCTGCTCCCCCCCATGTCCACACAAACAGAGCCCCGAGGAAATAATTACTTTTCCTGTTTACGTAAAATAATTATGCAGGATTTCCTGAGAACATGATTTTCAAATTAGGGACAAACCAAAACTGAAGAGTCTCTGTTTCCTTTACCACAGGAAATGTAGTGGATTTGGTTTTAAACTCAATTTATATATCAATTAAAAAAGCTGGAAGTTCTTATCTGTGACTGAGTTGTGGCAACTTTTGAAAGTTGGGGGAAACAATGCTCTAACAAGTATTTAGCTGTTGAAAATATCTTCTAGAAATGTTAAATTTAATAGCTCTCCAGTGAATGTCTGGGATTTCTTTGTAATCTTCTTGAGCAATGTGTAATATTTTGGCAAAAGCCCAACCCCTCTCAGTTAGTAGTAGTAGAGAAGAGGAAAGGCTGTAAAGTGAATTTGTTGTCTCTCTTTTTTATTAGTTTGAAAAACTCGAAACATAAAAGCAATGTTGCTTTACATTAACTTCGCCCCGTCGCTGCCTTCCCCAAATTGAGAGCAGCTTTGCATGTGCTCCGTGTGTGTCCCTCCATCCCGATGTGCCCTACCTGGCCCAGGCAAGCCCTGTGCATGTGCTGAGCAGCTGTGAGCACAGAGGGAGGGGAAACAGCAGAGCTGGGGGCTTGGGAAGCCAAGAGCTGAATTTCCTGCCTTACCCTGTGGCCCACTTAATGTCTGCAGTCAGGTGACCAAAAGAGGCGAGGAAGTTACACAGGAGCAGGCACTGGATGTCAGAAAGCAGATCAGAGCCACACGATATTCCAGTTTCCTCATCACTGCAGCCTCGACGTGCTCCAGCCACATCCTAGAGTGGCAAATGGGTATGGTTGTTTCACACTCTCCGTTTCCAAGAGAGCTGAGTGTGATGCTGCAGTCCATATATTCCTTCTCCTTTTAGGAAACTGGTATTCTCAATTTCACTGACTGATTAATCTAAAAGGGGAATATTGGCTTCAGAACGTTTCCCTGCCTATTTACATGTGATGTAACACAGCTCAATGCAGTGTAATGACAATTTATACAATCCCAATTATATGTAGCTGCATGAACTATGACAGAATTTCTTATAAAGTAAAATTTCTACATGCTGAAAAGAGGCTTTTACATTCAATTCACTAGTTTGTAAGGCTTAACTTGCATTTGCAGCAAGATATGTTCTGTGAGTATCAAATACTGGCCTCTTGGATGCTACAAAATTAAAGGGAAAACTTCTAGTTTGTCTGAGTTTATCAATACCTTGTAGTACACACATTAGAAAAAAATCCAGAGAACTAGAATGATGAAAAATAAATTCTTAACTTCTAAAACTTAGATTGTCACTTCCAGCATCACTTTTTCTTTCATACATTTTCCCAATTTTATTTTCCATTGCTGGCTGATTTCCATAAAGTATGCACACAGGATTAGATTGAAAAGAATGGTTACAGTGCCAGTCTCTGCTGAGCAGCAAAGCCTAGTCCAAATGGCATGAAGATATTTCTGGTCGCTTGTTTGAAGGGCGTAGAACTCACCTGGTATTTTAAAAGTCCTATCATAGGCATTGGCAATGTTTTAATTCCTGATTTGATGCTTCCCAGCTATAGCAAAAGCTTCACTCCAGCTTGAAAAAGCAGCTGTCTGCAATATGGGTTCATCTATTCTCCTCCTCGTCTTTTATACTTCAAATATTCCTTAAAAACACTGTGCTAATCCCTCAACAGTAAAAAGCAGCCTATATGAATTCACATGTGGCAAACACAGCATCTTCCCTGCCTGAGCTGAGACTGCCATCACACCATCACTCAGCCACCAAGTGCTGCCACTTCCAGAGTGGCCCTGGAGACGCTCAGTCTGAGCTATTTCTAACTCTCACTACAACTCCTTGACATATATGTTTGAAGACATTCCTGGAGTGCAACATCAGGACAACTACAATGGATTTGAACAGCATTTTAAACGTAGAGAATACGGGGTTTGCCTTTGAGTGGCCTTTCAGGGACATCAAAAGCCTGGGGGCAGAGCCTGGAAGCAATGTTATCAGGATGGGGTTCGGGGTGGGGGTGTCAAGGGGAGCATCCCTTGCTGGAAGTACAACAGATGGTCCAGGGAATGATTGCAGCATGCCAAGCCACACGCTCAGAATCACTCAGATCTCTCAAAAGTCATAAGGCTGGCTTAAAAGCCACGAGATGCTCTAAAAGAAAAACTATCAGCATTTTTCTCTTTCGGTATTTTTGGAGCTTCAGGGAGAAGCTGCCTTCCCTTCCAAGTCCTGATGAGTTGATATGTTACTGAGGAGTCTGGTGAGTCTGATATACATAACCAAAAAAATACCATTTACATCCAGACTGTAAAGTCTTGCTAAATCAAGAACAGGGTCTTGATTCCCTCAAGGAACTGAAACCAAAGATGCAAAGAACAAATAACTGAGTAAGTTTTTTATTAAAATGGAGGGCAAAGTCTAGCATGCTGCCAAGTCAGCTTGGGCAATTATGGGAAGGAGTCAGCTGTCTTCCTTCTTTTCCCACCAAAACAATTCTTGGAACTCATAAAATAGGAGGGAAAAAGTGAGGGATGTAATCAGAAGACTGGTACCTGGGCACAGAGGACACAATTTCGTTATGAATGTCATTATTATTATTATTATGCTCCTCATAATTTCCAGGACCCAGAGCACTGATTTAATGCCAGACAAGGGGATAATCAGCACATCTGTCAATATTTAAATATTGGAACCTCATTTACACAAAATTTTATTTCCTAGTAAACTTGCTGTCCATGTAGTGTTTCCTTGTGCAAATTCATCACGTTATGGACTAGTATTTTCCATCAAACCTGGAACTGGCACATTCCTCAAGAGCCTGTTGCTTTAACTTCTGTTTCCTGGTGAAATTCATAAACCCTAACACAGAAGTTAACCAACAAGTCTTACATGTCTTTGAAGCCACACTTAACTTCCTCTTTTAAAGGATTAAATTGGATTGGGGTGATTAAGCCTTCTGAAGATGCCCAGAACATTAATCAATGCCATCTGAAGATCACTCATGACCCTCCTGATTCCTATGAGCATCCACAACCTCCCACAGCAGCCCATCTGCCTCTTGTTTCCAGTGTGCACTGTGTTCCTATTTCACCTGCTTGCTACTTGTGTTCCAAAAACACCTCCTGATTATTCTGCACCACACAAACCCTCAGTGAACTCACTAGCAAGGGTACAGTAGCACACCAACAGGGCAATACACACTGAAACTAGATTATGAAAAGAGAAGTGAGATACTAGAGATTAGAAATGTGCAGTCACATTGTCTGGATTAAAAAAAAATTAATAATAAAATCAAGCAAACCCGATGTCAGCACTTAGGTCCCAGAAGGACACATTTATGTCCCCCACCAACCAACCAGAGAAAGGGTAGCAGCCAATATTGGCTTGCAAAGTAAAAATACATTGATTCTGGGTGTCTGGCACTGCACACCAGACTATAAGGTAGGGCAGGGCAAGTTAAGTGAGGCCACATGAGACAACAGATTAGCAGCTGGCTGGATGTCACCCAAAGGGGTTATGAACTGTCAATGAGAAAAAATACTGTCAACTCTTCCTGGGTCATTTCAATATTCTCATTAAAACCCAGATACTGACAGAGGAAAGGATGCACATCAAACCTAAAAATGCCACAAAACTAGAAGGAACTGCAAGCACTGGACAGACTAGATAGAATTGAAAATGTTTGCAACTAACTGGGAAATGAAATCTAGAAGCAAGAGGGGAAAATTCAGCAGGGAAAATCAACTGGGAGGTTCTACAATTAGACAGGAGCAATTCACTGCCATGGATAATTCACATGCAAGAGAAAAGGATCCAGAATATACATGATTCACAGAATTAAACAAAGGCACCTTTGCAACAGCAAAGTAATATTAATGTGGCATTAGATCATCAGCAGAACCCTCAAGATTCACAACATTCTCTTTCTGTTGTACTTCAAAATGATAAAATTGGAGCTGGAGTCCTTTGCTACATTTGGTTCTGGATGCCCCAAAAATGATCTGTTCCAAAAAGCAAGTACAGAGAGTAGCAGTAAGTTCTAGAAAGTGTGATCTCAGGGAAGGACTATGCAGCCTGGGAATGTTTAGCCTAGAGAAGTCTGAGACATACCAGTCCATAAGGTCATAAAAGACTACTGGAAAGAGGAAGGAATGTGGCTTCTCTAATAGAAAGCTTTCCTGAATGTCTCATCTGACCTTTGCTAGCTTATTGCCTTGTGTGCCACGGAGATAATGAACAGTGAAGCACTAAAATGAACTGCCAGGGGGTTGTGGAGTCCCAGAACACAGAAAACATGGAAAAGGGCTAGGCCCATCCAAGACTGTTTATCCCTGATTGTTCCCTGCTCACACGCACCTGAATGTCTCCCTGCTCAATGCCAGGCACTCACACCGAGCAGGGCAGGAGTCATCTCTTTGGAACAGCTCACAAGCAGCTTACTGCTTAAAAAGAGACCCACCAGGAGAACAGTGGAAGGAACAGGTCAGTGAGCTCTTTTACAGATGAAGGAGGGGCACACAAGTGGCCTGCTCAAATCACAACAGCAGGAGTAAAACCTCGAAAAACAGATAGGAATGTGATGGACAACAGAGCAGCAGGAATTCTGGAAGTCACTACGACTGTCCCTTTGGGCAGTCTGGAACTGGGGATTTCAAGAAACTGCTCTACCTTGTATTGAAAATGGACGGGGAGAACTCAGCCGAAAAGCAGCATCGCATTAAGTGAGGTTGCAACAAGCACACAGATCAGAGATTTCATAGCTATTTTGCAAGCAAATGCAGAACTACATTTCTGAGTTTCAGTCCAATCTCTTGACTACACATAATTTTTAATTTGTTTTTTAATCTGACAAAGGCTTATCCGATGAATGTTGAGGAAGTTTGCACAAGATGCACAGGAAACCACTCTAAAAACCACTGGCATTCTGTTACTTTCAGCACCTGATACTTGAAAAAAGACACTATTTAACTGTTTTCTCCTCATCATTATTACTCAAAACTGTTAAATGGCAGGAAATAACTTACTTAAGAATCTCCCAGGAGTCTGAAAAGGTAACAGTGAAAAGACAGCATAATTATGCAGGAGTGCTAAGAAGTATTGCTATTAACATTCTATTAAATGAGCTACCTGATCAGACTCTTAATCCATACACACCATTCCTGCCCAAGGCCTTCCTCCTCCCTCAGGGATTAAATACATCAGCAAACACTGCAGGTATGAAACAAATCTCAGCTTATTTCAGGATTATGACAGTCACATTTATCCTCCAGCTCTGACAAAGCTGGGAATGTCCATGGGGTATGTAAAAATGGGCAATATCAGGAAAATCAAACGAAATCGCAGAATGACCCCCAAACCTGCACTCCTATATTCAAAATCCTCAAATAAAATGAAATACTGGAAGCTTCTACACAAAAGAGGAAGGAATTATTTGTGGGTTTGTGGAAGCACTAAAATAAGGCTCGGGGTCCATTTTTCTAAGCCTCAAGCTAAACTAAAATGCAGTCTCTGCCCCAATGAGCTAAGTCAGTAACTTGTGTGCACTACAAAAGGCTTTGGTGCATTGTTACCAACATTCATTCATGGCCAAGCCTCTCCAGGCACCATCATATGCCAAGGGTAAATTCAACGAGGCCAAAAACTTGTCTCTGATTAGAAGAGACACTATCATACAGACTAACATTGGTATTTGTGATATTTTGTGTTCCTTGTCTTTATTTAACTGCTGCATAGATTCAGCCAATGCTTCTCTACTTGAAGTCACATCGTCTTCCTGTTTGTTTATTATTATGAAGAACAACTAATATTAACTAACTGCATGTAAGTTAGACAGCAAATTAAAGGATGACCTTGTGCCTGCTTTTTATTTTCATCTAGCAAAGAATAGCCTTTCCACTGAGACAATTGAACTTCTGCTCTTTACCCTGGTAGCTTTCTAAAACACAAAATGTAGAAAATATAAAATACAAAATATGAAATACAAGTTGGATCTTCCATATTGTTACAAGACCTTTTGTAATCTCAAGCTCCATCTACCCAGAAACACCCAGGAAGAGACAGATGACTAATGCTGTTCTACACTGGCAACTAAAGAGGGGAGAAGGAGGAGATACAGCAAGGGTGACACTGCTAAAAAACTCAAACTACTCTCAAGTGCTTTAAAACCTCGTGAAAGCTCTTCATGTTACTCAGAAACATGAAGAACTCACCTAAGACACCTGCCAGATCTAGACACACCCCTGGAAAAGGTAATTGAAGTGGAAATCATCTCAGAGATAGAAACCAAAAAAGACAAGATGTTTTAAAAGATGTAACATTGGGGGATACCTGACTGAGCTGGCTTCACACAATGCTGGGATAAGAACACTGTAGGTGAGCTATACATATGTTTTATATAAGTAAAAACTTGCTAGACACAGTATGGCAATCAACTGCCATAACACACCACTGACAGCATAGCCAAAAACCTCTCCCTCAATCCAGGTTTGCTATTGAAAATGGAATTCTTTCTTTTTAGTCCTCTCAGTGGGCATGGAAAACTACCTAAACAAGACTGCAGTGAGTACTGCAAAACTTCTGGTGAACAGAAATTGGAAAAAACATCTGTCAAAACTATCCTAGATATACATGAAACCAAAGGTGAGGGGCTAGACTGGATAAAACTGGTTGAGATTCCCTGGGGGATACAGATGTAAGATCAATTTCTCTGGCTTAATTTGTATTAGAAGAGTAAATTCCAGTGAGTGCTGTGTGTTTGAGGTGATGGGCAGGAAAGGTGGGTTTGTCAGAACAGAAAACTACTTTTAAAAAATTTATCTCTCACCTTCACCCTTATCCCTCTCAATATAACTGAATGCCAGACTCACAGCAAAATTCCTACTTACTAAAAGGTAAGGAAATTAAAACAATTTTGGTAATAATAAGGGCTTCATAACACACAGAGCCTTAGAATACAGTGTTTCAGTCTTTTTACCCTCAGATTTTATCAGTCAGAGTATTTGTAAAAATACCTCTTTTAGCATCATGTACCATATCTGAATGTAACAAAGGGCACGAGCAACAACATTAAAAAGCACTGCACATTTAAAGCTAATGTTCATAAGTAGAATTAGCATTTAAAACTACAATACTTTGGGAAGACAACAGGACTGAGACTTCTTAAGAAGAGAAGCTCTCTCACCACCCTTCCCATGAAAATTCCCAGGAGCAATGGTGTATCAAATTTATTAGCAGACATCAGTGCTTGGAAATTAACTTCATGATCAAATTTTCATGGCCTATCAGCTCACTGGGAAAACAAGGGCTCATCCTGCAAAGCAGCAATCAGGCTCTACTCCAAATCTTTCTGAAGCAGTGCTTAATACCAAATGTGTCTAGAGACACCGACCCAGCTTCACAAACTCCACTCAAAGACGGAGCTGTGAACATCCTCACGGCTCTCCCATCAAAGAAATGAGAATAGATGGGATTTATACAGCAACTCCAGTTATTAAACCAGCTCTGGATAGTCCTGCTTCAGAGCTTCATGGAGATAAAGCAGAGACTTCAAAGAGATGCATTTATTGTGAGCAGAAATGCAGTTCTCATGATGCGAGAAGGAAGAATGTGGTGAGGAGATGTGGGGAACAAGCACTTTTTGGGGGGCAAGTAAGGGGTATGTGAAAGTAAGGAGTTTACATTCTTGAGGACAATATGCAAAAGAGTGCAACAGCTTTGAACAGCCTTCTGTCTCTGGTGGCAGATGGCTCCCTTTTGGCTGAGCAGTGGCAAAGGTTCTTAATCAGGCCTCCAAGTACAGTGAACCTTCACGTTGCTGCAAGAGAAGCATCACTCCATTAAAAGCAACTTCATAAGCAAGTGTTAATCCCCATGCAATGTAACATTTATCATTTTTCATGCAAGTGCTCATTCCAAGAGGATTATCACTTCCCCATCCTGCCCTCTGGCTGACTACACAGGGCAGAGAATTCCTTTATTCCATATGGAAGGGGAAAGGGAGGTTGGAGGAAGCTGTGATCTCCAGCTTCCAGTTTCACTGTAGCTGCTCCAAGCTGAAAGAGGGAGAGAGCAGAGGCCAGTGCTGCAGCAGGAGCTCTGCAGTGGGAGCATGGATCCAGCAGTTCCTAAGAAACGTGGGTGGAGAGAGGTACAGGCTGCAAGAACTCTTCAGTCAGTAAAATCCTACCAGCCAACCCAACTGAAAGGGCAGAGGCACTTTTGACTTGGCCACAGACAGGGGATTTTATTTAAGCTCCATTAAAGTGATTCTATACCTCCCATAGTACTAAAGCACTGTAAGCATAGGTTTATAGGTAAGATATGTGAGTATATAAATCCACTTGTGGAATTTTATTAAATTTGAGTTCCCTTTCCTGATTAGATATGCACTTTTCTAAAGAACTGCCCTTTGAGGTGTAAAGACCTTAGAAAAGAACTTATTTCAGGTGGAATTATGTTAATTACATGATATTTTTGTTTTCCTTTGGGCGTAATGGCCTTGCCTCTATATTCCTCTCTCTTCTTGCAGAACAGTTACAGACTACATACAGCTCACCTGGGGGCTCTTATATAACACTTCTACTTGTGCAACAACAAATGTCATTGTAGGCAAAGCCAGCTAAAGACACAAGCTCTGGACCAAGTGGTGACAATCATAATATTATTTTGTAACATGCATAAAGTCAAAAGCACTGCATATACAGCAACAGCTGATAATGCTCATGATCTGGATCCTCCATCCTGCATAGCTCCTCAGAAATAACTGCTGCAACAAAAACTAGATTACATGAATGACATCTAGTGGACATACACTTCCATAACAATCGACTTTTCCAGCCCAGCACAGAGTAAAAGCAGGCACCTATTTATATATATATATATGTGTGTGTGTGTGTGTGTGTGTGTGTGCAGGATGGTTGTGTCAGGAGTCATGGAGTGAAACTGCTGCACACTTCCTCAGTTCTCTTCCAGACAGCATAAGGATGTGTCAGTTTACCAGTGGTTGCACAGTATACAATACAATGACTACAAAACACATGCCCAGAACAGGAAAAGCAAAGCTTATTCTTCTGCCTTGGCTCTGTTAGGCAGATTAGAAGTGACCCTGTTGCAGTCAGTATCTCCTCTGCAATGCCAGATCCTGCTCTCATCACTCTCCAACCAGCTACAAGTGGCACAGCCCTCTATTGGTCAGGGCTCTGTTACACTGCCCTTCCTAAGAACTCCAATTTGATGTGGATATACAAATCCATAATGCTCAGTAACCCTGGAACATGTCTGCTGTAAATAATACAAGTGGCATCCCTCACCCCAGCAAGGAGAAATGGGGAGGAGACCATGAAAAATATATATAAAAGAGAAACATGTCCACTAAGGGACACTGACCATGAGTACACCTGGATTCCAATCCTGGTGCCATCAGAGTTCTTCTCATATGGCCACAGACAAGTGAGAGACTAATAAACTTAACGTGAGCTCAGTTTAAATGGGCATAAATAAACATGTAAGTTCAAAGATGTATATAAGTACACATACAAGAATAGTCTGTGACATTTCCCAGGACATCAAAAGTCTCATTTGTCAACTATCATTCTTTAACAATAATCGTTATTATCCATATCTGTTTTGCAAATTCAAGGGATAAGAGACATTAAAAAATATCTTGTGGGCACTGCTTAAAGTAAAAAGGTGCAGGATGATTTCCTTCAGGAAAAAAAAAGAAACAGTATCAGGTTTTCAATCAAATATGCATTTTATGTCCATCTGAAAAGTTTCTGTGTACAAGTAAAAGCTATTTTATGTGCAAACACGGTCAGCTTCTTTAAAGTGCTGTCTCTGTGAGAATTTGCATTTATATGAATGAATTTATAAGTACATCTCACATCATACACCAAGTACATATCTAAGTTTGCCCAAGGCAAACCTACTGAGTTGCTTTAAAGAAAGAAAAGAAAAAGGGAAGGGAGAAAGGGAAGAGAGAAAGGAGAGGGAGAGGGAGAGGGAAGAGAAAGGGAGGGGAGGGGAGGGGAGAGGAAGGGAGGGAAGAGGAGGGGAGGGGAGAGGAAAAGAGGGGAGGTGAGGAGAGAGAAGAGAGAAGAGAAAAAAAAGAGAAAAGAGAAAAAAAAAAAAAAGAGAAGAAAAAAGGAGGAAAAGAAAAGAGAAAAGAAAGAAGCCCTTTAGATGATATACCTGTTTTCTTGCTTTCTAGAATCCAGGCTAACACATGCTTTCCTGGCCTCACTCTTTCTTGTGCCTTGTAAGATAAAGATACAAAGGAAGCAGCTCGTTAAAACCCAAACTTGTAGGGAAGCAGTTCAAGGCCACTAAAGTACTGGGCATCCATCATATGAGAAAAGCCATTTATCCTGAGGGTGGCCAAACTGTTCTTGGGAAAATGAATCCATGTGGTGTGAGAGAGCACAATTTGCTGCCTGAGAACACCAAGCTGCTATTCAGTTACCTGTGAATACTTTTAATTTAGTTATTAATTATCCCATTGAGGCTTCATTGCAGAGAAATACAGGGCAAGGGCCCCCTTGGCAGGCTAAATAGTCCAGGGGAGTACGATGTAGATTATGCTCACAGAGTAAGAAGAGTCATCTGCATTGCCTTAATTTAAAACTTCCTCCCCTAAAAAACCTGTATTTTATTTATTTCCTGTGCTTAAGGTCCATCTTCTCCTAGACTGGGCTAGTACAGAAAGATTTTCTTCCATTTTGGATTTATTCAAGGAGAGTTTGGGGCACAAAACAAGACTGTGCAAATAATCCAAGTTCTATTCTCTGTTGCTTTTGATTCCAGGACTCATTAACTGCAGAAGTATCCACTAAAACCACATAAAGACAGACAAGAAAATGACTACACATCACCATTCTTGCGTGGAATAAGCAGCTTGAAATTTCTAAATGATTGACATTATTCTGCTGTCCTTTCCATTTTTTGGGGGGTGGGGAGGGAAAAAAGGAGATTAAAAGTTCTGAGAGATTCTCCAGAGCTGAGCTAGAAAAATTGGGGCACACTGTGCCTTTGTGTGAAAAGCATCTCTGTCAGACAACTCAGGTAACTAAAAACTTAATACATTTCTCTGTTCCTGTGATGAGACACAAGTGATGTAAGTGGGATTTTCTTTGTGAGGCTCCTGGACAGTAGGAAATTCCACAGCCAAAAAGTATGAGATGCATATGCTAAAAATAAGGCAGAGATATTTATATCTATGACCATCTTCATCTTCCTAACACCTCATACCTCACGACCTTATATTTTGGTTTTCATAACATGATATGCTGCAAGTGGATAATTTCTCATGAAGGTTTCAGGACTCAAAAAGCTATTTCTGACCTGGCTGATAAGAGTTTTTAATTTGTGGCACAATGCAAAGCTCACCTCCATTGAAAATCTATGCCAAACAATAGATTTTATTACATGTCTTATTAGTTTCAGGAAGGAGAAAACCCATCTGCCCATTAGTGATCAATTTTTAGGTTTTTAAAAACAAGGAAAAGTACTAAAGGTTCAATGTAGAGAACACATTCAGGGACAAATGATGCTTCCCGTTTTTCAGTCAAGAAGCAACAGGGAGAGTCAGGGACATAACAGGGATTTAGTCCAATAGGCAAAAAATTGAGCCATTTGCAAAGATATTTGGAATAAAATTATTCAAGTGAAGCTCAATGAAATAAAAGCTGCAGCTACATTCAGTATAGATTAGTAAATGTGTCAAGTAGAGCACTTACTGTAACAATTGTAAGCCAAAAGGTACTATTTATGTACATATTTAGAGTATTGTAATTTAGAAATTTAGAGTTATGTACATATTTAGAATAAACATTTTTAACAAAATGTTTATTTTGGTCAGAACTCTAGTGTGACTGATCAGACATCTGTCACACTGAAATATGATATGTTATTTTGATTTTTTCTTTTTAATACCTATAAGAAGAGCTCATGTTTACCCAATGTTCCATGATTTAAGATAAGCTGACACTTTTTAACAGGCTCTGTATCACTTCATAATTTATTACCCATATAAAAACTCAAAATTAGTACAATAGCAACAGTGAGGGTTAATTCAAGTTTATGAAGAGCTTTGCAATCTAAGTATGGCTTATGTTAGTCAAGGGAAAAAAACCTCTAAAAACCATAATATTCTTCTGGTTACAATCAGAATTACAACCATGCTCGCTGATGGAATGTTAACAGACAAGCCATAGACACACACAACTCCACCCATAGTAAATCCACCCTAATTACTGGGTTTTGAACAAGAAAATACACATTAAAATGGTTTATAATATTGAGGTAATATTTCTAATGCCTACTATAGAAACAGCATACAGAAACATGGGAACCATGGCTTAGGCAGGGTATTTTAATAAAAAATATGAGTTATTTACATAATGACTAATCTAGATTAAATGAAAAGGCAGCTAAAACAATCTCCTCCAATTTTGTATATGTGGAGAACTGTCTATGGAAAAAAAACACATTGAATTTCCCTCCCTTTCTCCCCAAAGAAAGGAGATGGCAAAGAAACTCAGCAGTGTTTAGGTGCATTCCCACAGCCAAACACTGGAAAGTGCCCCTCTCAGGACTTGAAGGACTCTGGCCAGGAATTAAAAAATACAGGTTCTGCCTAGCTAGCTGCAAATATGACAAAAAAAAACCCCGAAAAACAACCAAACCAAGCAAAAAAAAACCTGACAAAGAAATTAAAAATAGATTTTTTAAAATTCAATGCATGCCCAAATCTCCATAAGTGAGCATGATTCCATCAAGGACACAAAACAAACACCTAGAAGAGAATAAAGGGTTTGTTCACTGGAAGAGTTTCCCCTTCTGGCCAAAAGTAAGATAAACGTGTCAGTGAGATTCTTTTTTTCCTCTCCTGTGCTTGTTCATGTGATAAAGGTCACGTTATTTTAAGGAATTTCCACCCTTCACAAGATGTAGCAGGGTGTGAATTCTGCTGAGGAGATCTGAGGTCTGGGTAATTCCTTTTGTCGAGCTCTTGTCTCACCGAGGCCGTGATTTGTGGCAAAATCAAGAGAAAATGACAAATATGTAGAAGTGCCAGATTATCTTGGTCCTTTAGACTGCTCTTGTAGACTCACAAGATAAAACCTTGCAGACTCACAAAACTCAGAGGGAAAAGATTTCCCTTTCTAACTGGTAGGGAAATCAGGCAAGCCTTCAAAAAACCACCAAAAAAGGGTTTCTCTGTCAGGTGCAAACCAATCAAGTCATCATGTTAGCTTTCAAGTGGTCCAGTTTCAGCAACACCTTTGATGTGTGCCAGTGTTCTGTTACTAATCCAGTGCTGATGAAGAAATATGCAAAATGCAGGAATGACAGGGAACAACAGGACCTTGTCACACCCAGACACAGACACACCACCCACTCCAGCAGCTCATGGGAAAAGGCAGCTCTCCATCCCATGACACACCAAAAAATGAATTCCAAGAGAATAAACCCCCAGTGCTGGTGCTTACCTGATATGGAACAATGCTCCCATGAGCAGTCCCCCAGCGCTTCGCCTCCAGTTTGCAATTCAGGTAATTAGCTGCGACGTGAGTGAGACAGGCAACCTGGGAATGGAGAAGAAGTACAGCATTGGGGAAAGCTGCAACTTCAGTGCCAGCCTCTCTGAGATGTCTATTTCTATGTGCTTGACATATAGAAGTTAAAATATTTATGGCACAAAAGTATCCTTTAGATGTTTATATATTATGTGCACTTTTTAATATTAAAATAATTCAGGCTACAACTATGTCATGGACGTGCTTGTTTAAGTACAACTCAATAAACTCAAAATTGAATACATTCCCTCTAACACTAGTAAAGCTGGACACATACAGCATTAAACTACCCTAAGAGATAAGATGGCATCACCCTAAATATTTTGCAAAATGATCAACTGCAGCAAATTAAAAATCAGTGTCTTGTCCAAAGTCTAGTGGGAAGCATGATGGATTTGTGGGATGCAACTCACCATTTCCTGCACCTCAATCCCAAGCTTAAATCACAAAGGCTGTTTCTCAGTTACAAGATTATCTTTCTGTTCTCTCCTATGCTTCTCATTTTACATGTCCAAGCTATGGAGAACACTTCTCAACTCTTCAGCTCCCCACATGTTCTGTAATATTAATTAAGTGGTAGGCCTTAATAAGTCATCTGTCATTAGAAGACAAGGAGAGATTTATCAAGTTATTCGACAGACAAAACTGGAAAAATATTAACTTTGGGAAAAATATGGCATGCGAATTTACTAACCAGAATTGGAGGGGTTTAATATATACCTTGTAAGCATGATTATATCATAGGAAAAAGAACATTTATGTTCTGCAGCAATGCATGAAAATCAGTGGTTCTGTTGTAATCAAATGGAGATTTTTATTCCAAATTCTTTGAGAGGATACAGCGTGGGGTGATATCTGAAGCCAAGTACCCCAATAAAGCATTGCAGTTACCATGCAGGGTTAACACTAATTCACCACACACAATAAACTGGTTTTATTCTGTTCACTGGTTGCACCAGTAAGTGCAAATATTTGCCCAAACAATGGGCAATGTGATCAATTTCTTCTGAAAATATTATTTTCTCCACATTTTTCCCCTGGATGGAAGAAATTTGCCATGATACCGAAGTGTTTACACTATTTTGTGCATGCTAATCAGTCTAATCTACAGCAAAACATGCAGCAATTAATTCAGAGTCCACCATTCACATTCCAATATGTGAATTATATCAGAATTTCCAGGAGAAAAAAGAATGCCATTTCATTTTCTCCTTTCTCCATATATTCTGAACAGGCAATGTGAATGGGTCACTCTCCCATTTAAAGCAAACATTTAACTGTAAATCAGCAATGCAGTGATTCAGTAGAGCACAAAACCCAGGAAAATATCCAGCAAATAAGAGTTTAACTGCTGGCAAAAATTGTATTCATCTAAACTGACTACAAATAAAACTCCTTATCACTGAGTAGTGCCAGAAACCCTTTGCTGCAGTTTGTTATAGCCCAGGGTCACTTCACTGGGCTCAAATGTTGAACAATATCCAGCCTGTCCTTTGGTGCCCAGAAAATCTCAGCAGTTAAGGAAATGCATCTGGGAGTACAGAGAAAACCTTTTCTGCTGGTTTAACTCCCTCAGCAATAGGGGGTGAAACACACTGTGATTAGGGGGAGTTCAGTGAGTCACAAGAGTGTGCCATTTATCAATAACCCTTTGTCCCTGTCGTTGCTCAATTTGGGGTCACACTCTTCTTCTTCTACCCCAGCAAACGGCTCTGCCAAGATGATGAGATATTAATCATTAAATAATCTTCTGTGTTTGCATGCACCACTACACAGTTGCCATATTGCACCCAAATTCCACTGACAGGTGACATGCATCCATTACAAGGGGCTTTTCCTTCTAAAGACACAAGAATCTTCTCCTTCAGCATTGAGCTTTCCACATTTCTGGAAGTAAACTCTACATCAAACTTAACTCTGGGAAGGACATAATGAATTAAAACGTTGTGTGATGGAAATCTTAAAAGAATTAATTTTGAATCTAATGGAGCCAAGATTTCATTCCAGTTGTTTGTTTATATTCTGTGCTGTGGAAATAGGCATGGGTAGCAGTTTCAAAACCAAAATTATTCACAAGAAGTTTCACGAGAAAACTTCTATCCTGAAAAACGTATCTTTTGGACACAGTGCTGCAAATTGCTTCAGCTTCCTTGATGGGATGAATCGAATCTTTTCAGTAATGGCAAAAATACACAACAAGATTTCTCCAAAGCACAATAAGGGAAAAAGAGTTAAAACATAATACTCACTAGATACTCAAAATGCACCACTAAAGCTCCTGCTGAAAGACTTGTCTCAGGTAGAAAATGCAAAGGGAATCAGAGGGTTAGTAAAGACAGGGATTTTAGAACTAAGAGTTGCTTAGACTCTTATTTCAAGGTCTCAGTTTAACTTGCTACTTCATATGAAGAATAATTCCATTCCACTGCTTCAATGAATATGCCCATGTAGCCTATGAAAGCAGTTTACTTATTATTTTCCAATAAATCATGAAGCAAAAAGGCTTTGGGCTCCCTCTGGCTTCCTTCTCTGAGTTGGGTACCTTGTTCACAGTCAAATTAGCCAGCCAAAAAGAGCAATTAGCAGTAGGCACAGTATCATCACCAAACAAATAAACTTATGCAGACCACATCAAAGTAAATATTTCGGTGTTTTGTGTACAAATACACTTAGCTGAGTGAACTCTTAAGCCTTCTGGCCCATTTATAATAACCCTCTGACGAGTTCAGCAAATTTAAAATGAAATTCTGTTTCTACTGTCCCATGAAACTGTTATAGACATTCCCAGGACTACCCTGCTTTTCCCTTCTCCCTCCTCCTGGCTCACTTCATTCTCTTTCTCTCTCCAAAGATTTAGTCCCACTACAAAGGCACTACCCAAAAAAACCTTTGAGCATAAACAATTTATGTCCTTAATTAAGAACACAAAGAATCAACCTGCCTATATCTCAGAGTTGTTAAGCAAACTGCTGAACTATAAGTGTAAAAAAGATATCCCGACTGAACATTCCTACTGACATTATATCTCTTAGAAATAAAAAAATTAACAATGCAAGTCTCTTTCTCCAAATTCCCCTGTAACTCCAGACTCAGGACCTCACTGCTCGAGACTCTTCTTGCAGGAGGAGTATCTATAATACAATCAATCTCTCAAATGGAAGTTCAGGTACAGCTGTATGACATATTCAGCTAAGTATTTTTAAATCTATATTTGAAACCACTTTCCTGAAACCCTATAGACCCATTTCTTTTCTCCTTTAATTAAGAACTAATCCTTAAAAGTAACCTTTGAACTTGTAACATTAAAGCAGACGTACCACAATGATACAGACACCTCTGTACTCCTTTGCTTGCAGGGACAGACCTATGCACTGTAAATATGTATTATCAAATATCTACAGATAAGCATTTCTTTATTTCACCTCAATAAAGGGAACACATATTTCAACATTCCTTTCTAATATTACTGTTGATGGCCAAATCACATAGTTGTGTCACAGACTTACTTAAACCAGAACAAAAAGAGAGCTGCATTAAGGTCTGAAAAGTTATGCTCAGCTTATGATGGAATCAGACAGATGGGAAACAAGATATTAAAAGCCACAAGGTCAGCAGACAAAGAAAAGAGACAGAATTTCAAAAGATTTTTTTTCCAAGACAGCACATCAAACATAATTTATTACAATGAGTTCGCTGAGTCAATCAATCGTTTACATGCAATTTCAGCAAGTGTATATGAATAACCAAAGAAGACAGGTAAGTGGAGAGAGGAGAAAATAACATTTTAATTATATTCTTTACTTTCTTCTCCCTCCAATTTTGTGTCTGCTATCCTGCCACGTATCTTAACAAGGCTTTGACTCTAAGCCAAGTTCACTTTCTTCTCATTCTTGTTTACTTTTTCTTAAAGTAACCATGTAGACTGTCTCTTAGGAACTTTGAGACAGGCAGTTCTAACCATGCAGGTAACTTATTGTATGCTATTCTAAGAACTAGCAACATAAATATTGATTTATAACTTTGTAGGAAAAAGTCACTCCTGAAAAGTCCACTGCCTTCTGTTGTGCAAAGGCCAATAATCTTCCACTTACACCTTTTACATACTTCTGGTGACATGGGAAAAAACCTTTACACGAGAACAATGTGAACATCACACCACAATCCACATTTGGTGCACACTAAAAAGGTCTCTTAAAATCACTGATCCCGTGCTAGTATTCACCTAATGACTGATCTAACATGTTTTGGCCATCCCATGTTGCAATAAGTAGTTTGACACTAATAAATCAAACCTCAAGCTTCACTGATTTTGCTTCTGCAGTTATCCCCTGTTGCCCTTTTGGAAGCTGCTTCCATGGACACAAGCATGGGGTGAGTCCCACCTCTTGCTCCTTGAGTCATTCCTTCATTTACAAAAAAACCCCAAAACAAACAAACAAATAATAACAAAAACACAGAAAGAAAAAAACAAACATCAAAACCTCTACCAGGAAAACCTCACTTGTTTGGCCACGTAAGGGCTTCCCATCTAGCCTGGAGTGAGAGCCATGCAGGAGCTGATAACCAGCTCAAGAGTGACCCAGGCAGGGCAGGTGATCTCACCAGCAAAGCCACTGCCCAGAAACCAGCAAGATTTTACTGTTTTATCAGTGGTGTCCCCACATCTGGGCGAGGCAGCAGAATTCTGGCCACCTGAATTCACAGCTGTTGTCCCATAATTCCATAATCCCTCCCCACACAGCTTTAAGGGCCAGTGGTACCATAGCTGAATTGCAGGAAAAGATCATGAATTCACCCTTCACAAGAAACCTCCTGGCACTGGAGCATTAGTAAAAGGCACAATCCCAATCACAAGTACAATCTTGCAAAGATAGAATCAAATCTTTAATGAGAAATAAC
>JAWWMO010000083.1:50099963-50113203 GCA_035047845.1 Dendrocincla fuliginosa | reverse complement strand
GAGCCCTGGGGAGGATCAGCTGCAGTGCTGTGTCCAGCGCTGGGCTCCTCAGCACAGGAGGGACACGGAGCTCCTGGGGAGGGTCCAGTGGAGGGGGACAGAGATCCTTAGGGGACTGGAGCATCTCTCTTATGAGTGCAGGCTGAGGGAGCTGGGCGTGTTCAGCCTTGAGAAGAGATGACTGAGAGGGGACCTCATTAATGTGTAGAGATATCTAAAGGATGGAGTTGCCAAGAAGATGGATCCAGGCTCATCTCATTGGTGCCAACCACTAGCACAAGAGGCAAAGGACAGAAACTGATGTGTAGGAAATTCCATCAGAGCATGAGGAAACACTTCCTCTCTGTGCAGATGACCAAGCACTGAACAGATTGCCCAGGGGGTTGTGGAGTCTCCCTCACTGGAGATATCCATGAACTGTGTGGATGCAACCCTGTGCCATGTGCTCTGGGATGGCCCTGCTGGAGCAGGGAGGTTGGACAGATGACCCACTGTGGTCCTTTCCATCCTTACCCATTCCGTGGTTCTAAATTCAATTTCTTTCATGCATAAAGACACCCAAAAGTCTTTACAGCAGTGGAATTCCCTTGGAAGGCAGAAAACATAAGCAGAAAACATCTGTATCCCAGGAAATGAAATGACATCAAATACTGAAACAAGAACTTGTAATACCACGAGCAACATACAAAGCAACCTGCATATGATACATAACATTACTGCCTAGAAAAGGAGGAGACAAAACAACCTGTGTAACACTACCTTTGGTAAAACCTGTACACAAGAGTCATCACAACTCACTCAAATTAGCAGAGCAAAGGGCTGGGGTAGAGAACATGAGTAGCTTTCATCACTTAAAAACAAACTATAAAATTCTATGAAAACATCTTCCCTTCAGAGACTTTGAGAAAAAAAAAATACTTTGATTTGAAAGCCATGTTGTCCTTTTAAACAGTGCCCCCTCCTGTCCAGGAATAAACTGTGACTTTCTCAGTGATGGAATTACACAGACCATACAGATATGGGCACTCCCTTGTGACCTGCACACGATTTCATTTAACCACCCAATTTTCCAGAACTTAAGCCACCACAGAACTGTCAGAATATATTATATTTAGACTAGTTCTATGATTATTCTCATCAGCAAGCCAATTTCTGAGTGAGAGCAGGCAATCTGGAGCTCAAGTGAGTTCCAAGCATCCGGCTACATTGAGAAATATTCTGAAAATCCTCAAAATCAGCCACTGCACTCCATCAGAACTGTTTGGACAAGAAACTCAGGTTGCCAATCCTGACTTCCCAAATGCCATAAAAGAGACAACACCTGGCACACCAATGCCTAAACTCTTCACCTACACATGATCCTGGGCTTTCTTTTTCATTTTCAATTTCACTTTACTATCACAGAAATTTGCAATAGTCAAAAATTTAGAGAGGCAACTCCACACAAAAATTATTCCGGTATTTAAGAAAAATGGTCAATTCTACTGAAGTTATAAAGTGGCATCACTTCTAAGGAGAAATGCTTCAGTAACAAAAAGTGTTTTATGTAATAGAGGCCAATCTTGAATTTCATTCCCAACTCAGTGCCTGGAGCCCATGGACCCTCCTTCCAGCCCTTCTTGTAGGTGGACATCACACTGGTTAACCTCCAGCCATGTGGAACCTCCCCAGTCTGCCAGGACTGATGACAAACGATGGGGAGTGCCTTGGTGAGCTCCTCTGCAGCCCCTCTGTGCTCCTGGGTGAGCCCCCCCAGCCCCATGGAGTGTGAGTGTCCAGGTGGCACAGCAGGTCACTCACCCAACTCCTCCTGGATTGCAGGGGGTCTGTTCTGCCCCCTGTCGCTCTCTGCCAGCCCAGGTAGGTAACTGGTCTCTCTGGTAAGGACTGAGGCAAAGAAGGCATTAAGTACCTCAGCCTTTTCCTCAGCATTGGTTGCAGCGTTCCCCTTCACATCCAGTAAAGGTTGGAGATTTTCCTTGGCTCTCCTTTGGTTGTTAATGTATTTAAAAAACCAAATTTTTATTATCTTTCACAGCAGTGAGAGACACTTTGCTGACACCCTTCCTGACTTCACTAAGAATTGAAAACTGTCATTTCATGGTCACTGTACCCCAGCCAGCCTCCGACCACCACATCTGTCACCAGCCCTTCTCTGGGCCCTGCTGGGCTCACACACCAGCTGTGTCAGGTTATCTTCCACACATTCCAGGAACCTCCTGCACTGCCTCCCCTTTGCTGCATGGAGTTTCCAAGACACATCCACAAAGTCAAAGTCTCCCATTTCTTGTTCTTCAAGTGCTAGTGATCACGAAACGTCAGCCAGGCACTTAGAGGAGAGTTCACCCACCTCCTCGTCCTGGCTGGGTGGGCTACACCAGACTCCCACCAGGATGCCTGCCTTGTTACCCCTCCCTGATTCTTACCCACGGCCACTCAACCTTAACCTCATTATCCTTGAGCTCCACACAGTTGAAACACTCCCTAATGTGTAGAGCAAACCCACACCTCTCCCTCCTCCCCTGACCCTTCTGAAGTGCTTTTAGCCACCCATCACAGCCCTCCAGTCTCGTGAGTCAAACCACCACCTTTCTGTGATGGGCCTGGGTAAGGGATGTTACTGGGAGACTCCCTGGGCTGATGCAGCCCTCTGATTATTACCCACTTCTGCGTGTCCAAGCTGGCAGTGAAGAAGTTGAGGATAAAGTCCTAGGACAATCCAAAAGGCCTCTGGGCAGTGGCATGATTGACTGGAGGGTTAAGAGCACAGGTGGTGTTTTTCTCAATCCTTTCAGTAGCAGGGAAGAATGCTGAAAGGAACAGAAGCCCCCTGATGAACACATGGCTTAAAGGCTGGTGCCATCGGGGCAATTTTGGCTTTTTGGGTCATGGGACAGTTTATCTGCTCAGCAGATGGCTCAGTTCCCCTCAGGAAGGAGTGACCTACAACAACTACCCTTCTTTCTTCCTTAACAGCTGTACTTGTAACATGTCTGCTTGACTGACTCACTCCAGAAAGACCTTTGCTATTATTTGCCTGACCCTCGAGTTCCAGAACCTCACACCTATTCCCATCTTCCCAACTCTCTTTGGAAAAAAAAAGGAAAAAGAAAAAAAAAGGCACAAAAAGTTATTAATTGTAATATCTAGATTTGGGTCTTTTAGAAATCAAGCAGAATTCTTTCTTCTTGCATCACTTTTCTGCCTGACTGTCCCAAAAACCCCTTACTGTGTCAGTGTCACCATCATGCCCTCTCTGTCACAGATGGAGATTTGGTCCTGGTCTGGTTGCTCCTCTAAATATGCTGAGGTTGAAGCTTTGCCATCCCCTGCCTTGACTTAATGGATTTCTGATCTCAGCAAGCCTTGAATATAATTGCACTTCTCATCTCCAGACATTTGCCACACAAACGTGATAAATACGTCACAAGAGACTAAAATGCTGTTTGATTTCTATTAAATGACATCCATAACCAGTGACTAAAGAGCCAAAGCCATTTATTCTTCAGAAATTCAGAGGTATAAAACATCCATAATTAAGATTTTAAACCCATCTAAAAACTTTTTATAATTATCTGTAACTTCTGGTTTAAATTAATTTCATTGTGATATTAGAATTTTAATTTTGGTACTTAATCAACATTTTTGGGGTAGTTTTTGTTGGAGTTTAAGTGTTTTTACAGGCTTAAAATTATTTTTAGATGTATGCAGTTCCTGATATCCATATGTCTATTTTCTTTTTATTGTTTGCAGCTTTTATAAAGTACCTTACAAGTCTTCTACCATTTCAGTTCCCAGGCAATAGATTCTAGCAAAGTCATGGAAAGCTTCCATGAACATGCAACTGCACAATTCTGGAGAGAGTTCAATACCTGGTTTTGAATTGAACAAACTCAGTCTTTCAATTTCTCTTAACTGACATGGAAATAACATACTTTTAAGTAACCACATGATTTTTATACAACTTAGCCTGGAATAAAGGAACCAATGAACGAGTATTTGGAAATAAAATACCTGTTATTGAACAGTACACTATGTGAGGAGCAATCTCTTTAATGTCTTCGTACCCCAGACCCATCTCAGCCAGTTTCCCAGGGATGTAGTTTTCCACAAAAACATCAGATGCTGCTGCAAGCTTTAGAAAAGAAGAGTAAGATTTGTTAATTAGCTTCCAAAAGTTCAGTAAATTCCTGTGTAACTTAATTTTACAAACTCACTAATCAAAATGGCTCCAGTCATTCTGAGAAAAGAAAACATACAAGCCTAGAGGTATTTTTTTGCCTGCTAGGCTGTTCATTTCTGCAAAATACATATTAGGGATGCTGCATATCTAGAAAGAAAACTCTCAAAATCCTAAAGTGATTACACAAAACTGGTTTATTATCATTATCCATCAATTTCCTGTGGCTTGACAATAGTTTACAGAACAATCTTCACCTACACACTTGCACTTACCTTGAGAAAAAGGGGGTAGAAAGAACATAACTTCATCCCTCACATTTTCCCTACCTTAGAGATAATTTTAATTGGTCTTAATTTTCAAACCACTGATTACAATTATCATAACTCCAACTTCCTATTTGTAGATGCAGAATAGGGAGCCCAAAAATGTTCGGCTGAAATTAAGAATTTAAATTTAAGAATTTAAAGTCACATCAAATACAATAGTGCTGTCAAGCACTGCCATTTGACTTTCTTCTTTGCATCCAAATGAATGACCTAGTCCCAAAATCCACTGATGTTAAGACTAACATATAACCTTGATTGGCTTCAAATTACATCTTTTCTTATAAAAGTTAGAGATACATACACAAGTTTCAATAAGACTAACACTAATTAGTAACTCCTGGAGCAAAATTAAAAGAAAGATGTATACCTTGGGGGGCTTTTCTCCTTGGTTGGTTGGGTCATGTGTGTGTGTGTCCCCCAGAGGACTTTAAGCAATGTTCCCTGACAGCTACACGTTTATGCACACATTTTTAAGCATAACCTATATATTTAATTTCTTAATGCTATTTGTCACATTGTCTGAAACTACCATGCCCCTGTCTCATTAATATATACAGTGTATTAGGCCAGCTTCTCTAAACTAGTGTCATCCTAGGAGAAATCCATTTTTGTCCCAGCACGAAGGCTGCCCAGCTGAATTTAAGGCCAAAGAGGCTGCCAAAGCCTGCAAGCATTTAACAGGAAAGACAGAAACTGATTCTTAATCAGACAAGGCAGCACTCCAGCAGAAATGGTTTCATTTGATGCACAGGAGAGACATCAATAACATTTACAGCAACTACATGTGGCACATGGCAAAGGTGAATTGTAAAATATGTCATTAAGTATTTTTAAAGTGGCTGTGTCAAGGACCTGTAGTCTAAAGTGAAATAAGAAACAGACTCCAGCTCCTTAATAAGGGGAACACATCTGAGGCAAGCTGTTAGGTTTCAATAGTACAACTTTATGAAAAATAAAGGTAAGGAGGTTTTATTTTCTATTTAAATCCATCACAGTTCACACATAAATACTTTCTGAACTGGTAATGCTGCAGCCTTAGCCTAATTCACTCAAAAGACAAAATCTGTTACAACCTGTGCATTGCCTACAGTGGGATTTCAGAATCTGTGCAAATGACAGTGTTTGTGTGGGCTCAAATGATTTGAGAGCTGTTGTCCATCTCATACTGATGAACCATCATGTCCTACAGGCCACTGAGGAAGAAAACATGACCCACAGCACAGTAACACCACAAGCACCACAGCCCTGGACTTGGCCACACAGTGCTAAGTGAGGATACAACCCATTCAGCAGGGTACATACCCTCAGAGAAGGGAATTCTCAAGATATCCTACAAGCCCTGTGTCAGCTCTGCAGCTAAAGCTTTCAGGGCACTTGGAAACAGCCTTTAGTGCATACAGGCAGCAGTCTAAGCATGGTAGGTACTTATTTTCATGTTCACTGAACACACAATTGTGCCATGGTGGAAAATGGATTCACACTCTGATCCAAACAATGTTCTTAACACTCAAAGATATTTTCAGTCTCGATGGGGGTTTAAGTCGATTATCAACTGAAATGTCACACTTCATGCCCTACAAATCATCTCAACATATCACTTGTATTTTGGCATCATCTAACAGAGCACTGCACCACAGCCCTGAGCTGGAACACTACCTCTTCCAGGTAGGAACTGAGGTGCTCAATATCTACGCTTCAGGAAATAAACCCCACATCACTCAGGCCAAAATAGTCATTATATTGAATAACAAATAACGATGCTACAACCTCATAAAGGAAACCATACATTCCTTTCAAGTTTTATTTGGATTTTTCGGTGGGGGGGGTGTTTTGGTTTTTACAAGAACTCCACAGAGGAGAATGTGCATACACAAACATATAAATATATATCCACATATTTTGTGTGTGTGTGCATATATATGTGTATCTGTATGCATAGTCTGCTTTATGAAATAAGAGAGCATGCATGAGATGCATTGACCCATCAGCTAAAAGCAGTGGAAGAGAAGAAGCACCATCAGTTCCCAGTCAATTCAATCCTCCCAAGTTCTTCAAGAATAAACAGAGAAGGTAATTAATTAAGGCTACATACACAGGACAAAAGTAACCTCTGACAATAACTGCTGAATGATGTTCTAAAGAGACACTGAGCCATATTACTGCAAAAGGATGTCAGAGCACACACCATCATCACTGAAGAGAAAAGAAACTGTTTTCATTCAGGAAGGCACACACACATTTAGGAGGCAGTTAAGAGTGAGCCAAAAACATCAGAAACAAAGACAGGGCTACAAGTGACATGGAATAGAGAAATTCAAAAGAAGACTCAAGAAGAATTTTGGGGACATCATGTAACATATGAAAGAACAGACCCTTGAAAAAGCATTTTGTAGTGCTGTGCCAAAGGATGAAAAGCAGCAAAGGCTCCTGATTAACAGATTTTTTCAGCTCATTTGATATTACTGACTGAATTATCAAGTCTGTGCTGTGTCATATTCCTGGAGACTCTCTATCATGTTAAAAACAGGAGTTCTACATTGAGATTTGTCCTCATCTACCTATATAAAATTTCTGAGAGAGGGAAATACAAACTATTCTAACCATAGTACCTTTCTTAATTAAAAAAAGCATAACTTTGTTGCATTTCTTTGTAGTGTATAGGCTTGGGACACAATTCATATTTGAGTAACTGGTGTCACAAACTTGGTATTTCTACTTTCCATCAGTTACTTTACAAACATGAATGCTACTTTTCCTAGTAACAAATACAGTGCTGAACCATACTCAGTTCTATACACATCTGGCCTGGTGTGTCCTGACAGAGCAGGAGACAACTGGAAACAAAAGCCTGATAGGTAACTTCCCTTAACACATATTTTTGGACAACACCCCAAAGAGAAGTTCCATTTGAGATGAATAATGGAATGTCAAGACCTCTGCAAGAAATGCTTTCTAAAGATATCACTCTAAATCAAGCAGAATGATGGGCAACTCGAGGGACATTTAAATAAAGCCTCATCACTTCAGTGTTCCTGTATCACAGATAGGGAGGCCACTGAGCTGAGGAGCAGAAATCTACAGTGACAACTAAAGCAACTTTATTAAAGGATAGAAAATACAAGAAATTGCTTTGCCACAGGAAATCTCCTCATTTTCACAGCTAGTGGGGTAAATATTCAACAGCTGATGCCATTTTTCCTCCAGCTCATCCTGACTCATAGGCCCAGCTGCCTTTAACTCTTCAAACACCTCCAGCCCACACATGTGGAATCAGTGGACACTGCACAGAGGAGTTTTTCTTTCACCATTTTTAAAGGTCAAATAACTAATTAGTCTTCTTACACGAGAGGAACAATTTTTACAGTGCTTACTTAGAATATGACTAGTTCATCCAAAAAGATGCCTGTGTCATACCATGCAAAATTAGTCCAAACGACCATTTCTGGTTCCATATTTTTTTAGAAGATAAACACACAGCTTTATCACAAATCAACAATAAATGGTTCTGTTCTGCAAAAAGAAAAGGCACTGCAGAACCCCTGGCTTATAAACTCCAAGGATTCCCACATGAAGTCCCTTTAACACAGATAACAAGTGTCAGAAAAACTAATCCATTTCCATTTCCTGCAATATTCCCAACAAAAAATACTGCCAGACAAATTCCTCTTATTGCACAACACACATGAAAAAGTGGTTGGGACTGATACTGAAGCAAACAGGAACAGAATGCAGCTGTTAGTGCTGCAGGGCTTAAAACTCAGCACAGCATTAGGTCTTACATTCCTCAGCAAATAATAAAGGGATGACAAAGCACAAGTTGCAGAGTGGGGAATATGATGCTTTTATCAATTGTTATATAGAAAAATGGATCACCATAAAAAGGCAAATAAAATAACATCAAATGCTGAAGAATAAACTAAGTTTGATGTAGAGTTTGATGCACAGCATCTCCTCTTTCTCAGCTGCTCCATGACTTCATGAAATCAGTCCATCTTGAATCTTTCTAATGGAATAGTACAGCAAGACCAACTACAGCAGCAGTTAAAGGAAAGCAATAGCCTATTAGACCATTTCCTGATAATAATATTTCATTTGAAGATTTTGATGATGTGTTTGTGCAAATTTTCTATCTAAAATCATTAGAAGTTACACTGAACATTGAGTCCAAAAGAGGCAATTTACCAAACTTACTGCACACAAGCATGCTTTAATTATTGGATACATGAAATGCAGAGTTTAATCTTCATTACTCAGGGTCATAACAATACAAAATAGGCACACTTTACAAGCTGTCAAAACCTACCTCTCTTATTAGCTTTGCTCCTTTTGAATCCTTCATGTTGATAGCTATACTCTGGGGATTAAAAAAAAAATAAAAGAGGAATTTATGTGAAAGCCCTTCTGGTGAGTATAAGCCTCTTCTAAACCTAACCAGCAGTCAAATATCACACTACAGCTAATTTGGAGAATTAAATTTTAACATGCACCCAATCTCCTCCTGCCAAAACCCCCAAATTGCTTGGTAAAGCAAGCTGAGCTGTCAGCAGTGGATGAGACAAGCAGCCAAACAAGGCTGACAGAAGTGCAGCTGGGAGCTGCACTGCACTCTGTGCACCCCAGGCTGGCACAGGACCTGCCACTGCAAGGGCACTCCACAAACACTGGCTTCAATGGCAGCAAGCCATTGAACAAGGCAGGTGTGCCACAAAACTTCATGTTAAACTCCAAAGTTTCACAGGCCACCTTTAGCCAGGCTCACTGTGGTGTAATGTCAGCACTCCTGCAGCTCCAGGTGCCCCCTGAGCTGGTGCACCTCTAAACACTGATCCTTCAATTAAAATAACCCTAATTGGCAGCAGGGTTCATGTGCAGTCTGAAGACTGGCAGGAGCACTTTTGCATTTTGGATTTGCCTCAGCTGCCCATGGCACCACCACAGCAGGAATCTGCAGCCTCTTTTGTTCAAAAGAGTTCTTGGGTTTTCTCCTCAAATTTATCCATCCTAACTCAAGGCCAGTGTAACTATTGCTGCATTATGTATGTTAAGAATCAAAGTAAGAAGTGTTTTATATTCAGTTGTAGTTACAGAAAGCACAGGCTAATGTTCAACTCCACACTCTGTTTACCTTTTTATTTCTATTGACACTGAGAAAATAAATACTTTCTGTCCCAGCAAAAGGTGGGCCCCAGGCTCTTGTGTCATCACCAGCTCCTGAAAGAAATACCAGCACATATTCATAGTATCACACTGCCAAAAAGTAAAAAGAATAAAAGGCTTTCCTCCAACATCCCATTTAAGTCACCTAAGGAAAAATATTAGTTTAAAATGTACATTTTCAGTTATTAATATCAAAAACCACCTAAAAGTGAATGCAACTAAGCAAAGTGAGCAAAGTGTTTGCTGGTGCTGGGATTACATTTAGTCACTACCATTGATGCTTAATGTCCAGTTTTAAACCTTCCTTAAACATCATGGAGACTCACAATCTATTTTAATTAGAATTAAAGCTAAGAATTTGAATGAGAATGAAAGTAAAATTTAAATGCAGATATAATCACCACCCTGAGTGCTAGCAAGCATGCACATTCCTATATCTATTTGAATACCTAGGTTTCATCTACTTGAGTGAAAGCTTTCCTTAGAGGCAATCCATCATGATACACACCACAGTAACACAAAGCCATTTAAGGGCAAGCGTGGCAAAAATCCTGCAAACACACAAATTGCTTATCAGCATTTGTAATGTTCAGTATCTCAGAAGATTATTTGGGTTAAAGCAGGAAGTTTGGGGGAATGGGAAAATATCTTCTGTGTGTCAGTACTTCAAGTCAAAGTCAAACACTTCAGTAACACTTTCCATGTAGCTCATCAGTGTGGCTTTTTGGGGTACTACTCCTGTGAGAGCAGACACAGAAAGAGACAATTACATTCTAAAATTTTTGAAATTTAGAATTCTGAGGCTGCCCTTCCCCTTAGTCACAAACAGAAGTTCTAAGAGCTGCAATGCAAAGCTCCAAACCCATTACTGCATATTCAATCACTGACATTGCTCCATTCCTACTGCCCAGATACCTGGAATGCCACCACTGTCAGTCTAATCTGGGATTAAAAAATTGATGGACCTTTGCCCTGTCACAAATGTGAAAACATTCATAACAATGGTCCGTAAATAAGGATGGCTGATGGGATAAAACTTTTGGTTTTGTCCAAACATTCAGTATTTCCTATGGCAAATAAAATACAGGGACTGAAATCTGCTTTAGTATCTCAAGTGTATCTCAATGTGTGTTATAAATTATTATAAATTGTTATGTTATAAAATATAGGGAATGTAATATGTTTTAGCATCTCAATTACCTTCACCAGCTCTTTACAAAACTAATAATAACAAAAGAGAGAAACTTAAAATATGGAAACTTATAGAAGGGAAAAAAAACACAACATAATCTGCAGCTGCTGGGGCATAATTATGTGCCTCAAATGTGCAATGATGCATAAAACTGAGAGCCAAATGAAGGGAATATTTCTAAAAAAAACCCCAGAATGCCATGAAATTTGTTACTCTGCTTGTATGGTCTTACAAACCAAAAAGTGTAGCCATAACTTAAGAATGAAGCATTTTTTACCATTACCCAACTCATAACAACTTTTTGAGTAAGAAGTGCATGTACTGAGTGGACAAAGAAAACCACTGTATTAAGTGAAAAATACACAAAATTAAAATAGAAACTAATTAGCCAGAGTCCAATCAGGCTCAGAAAGAGCTACAGAAGTTTCTCATCTGAAAGCAAACACTCTAAGGTTGGTAACCTGACACTTTCAGCACCAGCATGAAGATTTTTCAGGCAAATTCAGAAGTTTCCCCTTTCTATGCAGAAATACCAAATGCTGGACTTTAAAGATACAACTGCCTCATGCAGAAAATAACTGTTGTCCATTTTGCACAATTACTAAGGAAGATTTCTCCAACAAGGTGATGTTTAATTAGCAACCTGAACTAGAAGATTAACATTTTTCTCAGGAGAAAGTTAATATTACATGCCAGGTCACCTCGTGCTCTACTAGGCAAAATTCCTGCCAACCCCACTAGATCTGTATATTATCACACAAAAGCAGTGCCAAGAAACAACATATCTATTTTAAATGCTCCTATTGCCTTTCTTCCTCGTAATAATTAAAACAAAAACATCAGGTGGAGTTTCTGTTTCCAGAATTAAAGTGCCTGTCATTTCATCAGTAATCTAATCCTGAGCAGTCAGATGTATTCCTGTTCAAAATGATCTACATCATTTTTGCTCAGGGGGAACTGAGAGGAAGATTTTGAATTCCTAAATGAGGCAAACCACCTTTTTTGTAATTATTATGTAACTAATGGCTGGAAGGATTTGTGTGTTTGCAAATTCTGTATGTTACACACTACATTTAAGAGCCTGTTTTAACCTTCTTACCACACACCAAAGCATTCACAAACCCAATTTAAAACCTAAGTAAAGTCCAAATAAATGACAAAAAAATCAGTTTAGTTTTGAGCAAGGGACTAAGGCACTTTGGAAGTGACGACTCAGTAATGTCTTGTGCATTAATATCTGAAAAAGCTGCCTGACCTTACAACTTCAACCTTCTCACACTCTAAATATAGACATGGACTATTTCTGACCAAAACACACACACATGGCACACAGTGTTAAGCTTAAAGCAAACAGAGCATGCATGTAGAAGCAAACCTACTAATAACTAGTTCTTTAACACACCACAAAGAGTACCAGGATGAAAAACCCTCCCCAAACCTGAAAACAGCTATTTCTGAGTACAATACCATCCCCAAACTGTCACCAAACACACATAGTATTGTCTATTTAAACATTTACAAAAGTTTGCAGTGTTACATTTTCAGTCACATGTTACTTAAAACACATAAATAGCTATTTGTTAAACTGGCCCACATTCTTGCTATATTTCAAACAGACAAATAGAAATCTGACCTGGTCTTTCCACTTTGATAACTTCAGCCCCTAGATCTCCCAAATTCATTGTAGCAAAGGGCCCTGCAAGCACCCTGCAATATTAAAAAAAAATTGGTTTTTGGTTTTTCCAATCAGAATATTTGCATCTAGACACACTGTTCCAAATTACAGACAAAACACAAACCTTGTTAAATCAAGAATTTTCACACCATCCAGTGGCTTTACATTACTAGCACCTGACAAGAAACAGAAAACAGTGACTTTTACCTTAAAAAAGTAAAATAAAATTCAAGAGTGTTACTCACTGCTTTTCTGAAACACTTTTTATGGCACTCTCCCACAATCTGCCCTCATCCCCCTCCCCAGATAAAGGATAATAAAGTTTTCTGAACAAGCTGATTATTAGAAGTATATTACATTAGTAGAGCCTTTCTAAGTTGGAAAACCTTATGGATGACATTTCAGAACCTATTCTAACCCCCCAGCAATATCAACAAAAGAGCTAATTCATGGAGGTATTTTTATATGTGCCTTCCACAAACACTCAAACAGCTTTTAAAGACTAATCTGAAGAAATATAAAATAAAAGCATTAGCAAGGAACAGCAGACTGACACAAACCAAAGGTAAGGACCAGCAGACCAATGTGAAGCACAGTAGCCTCACAAAGTGTTTTGACTTGTGTAGACCTATCTACTTGCATTACACACACACACACAAATCCCCATTTATAAAAGGGAAGGGAAGGGAAGGGAAGGGAAGGGGAGG
>JAWWMO010000083.1:50071659-50093414 GCA_035047845.1 Dendrocincla fuliginosa | reverse complement strand
CCCGCAGCACGCCGCGGCCTGCGGGCCCTGGCGCGGCCCGGCCGGGCTGTCCCCCCGCGGCGCGGCCTACCCCCCGCACACCCCGCACCGGGCCCCGCCGCGCAGCCCCCGCTACCCGGCCCTGCGCGCCGCCGCCTCCCCGGCAGGGCCGCCCCCGCCGCACAAGCGCTCGCCCGGCGGCTTCCAGAGGCACGGCCAGGTACGGGGAGCGGGGCACGGAGGGAGGGACGGAGGGAGGGAGGGAGAGAGCGGGTGCCGCTTCTGCCTCGCCTCCTGCGCGCCGAGGAGTGCAGAGAGAGAGGCCTGCGCGGCTCCGGCAGCCGTGGGATGAGGGCAGGGAGAAGGGAAGGGGGCCCCAGCCCTGGCTTGCAGTGTAGGCACAAGGACTGGCAGAAGTGCAGCAGTCTCTTTCGTACTGGAGAATTAAGCATCGCCCAACGCTGCAGCGAACACCTCTTTTCCCTGTGCGTGCCTCCCTTGGATCAATTTGCTTCGATGCAGTGGTGAAGCACTCCGTGCTTTCGAAACATAGAATCATAGAATCGATTGGGTTGGAAAAGGCTGCCGACATCATCGAGTGCAACCCTTGATCCAACTCCACTCTGTTTACTAGATCAGTGCCACGTCCAGTCTCATCTTAAAAACCTCCAGGGACGGTGAATCCACCCCCTCTCTGGGCAGGCCATTCCAGTGCCTGGTTACTCCCTCTGTAAAGAATTTCTTTCTAATATCCAACCTAAATTTCCCCTGGCAGAGCTAAAGCCCGTGCCCCCTTGTCCTATTGCTGGCTGCCTGGGAGAAGAGACCAACCCCACCTGGCTACACCCTCCTTTCAGGGAGTTGTAGAGAGTGATGAGGCCACCTCTGAGCCTCCTCTTCTCCAGCCTAAACACCCCCAGCTCCCTCAGCCTCTCCCCATAGGACTTGTGCTCCAGTCCCTTCACCAGCCTCGTTGCTCTTCTCTGGACCTGCTCCAGCACCTCAGTATCTTTTTTGCTTTGCCTGTGTGGTGTTTCATCACGGGAGCTGCCCTGTCCACACCCAGAGCTTTCCAGGTCACGGCCAGGGGAAGGGAGTGCTTATTATAGAGAGAATTAAGCTGGGGTTCCTTTAAGCAGAAGAGAGAGCACCTGTTGGGATAATAGGCTGTCATTTCAAAGTCTTTGTGTCTGACGCTGAAAGCTGCTGTTTGTATAAAGTCGTTTTCCTGGGAGCCATCAACACGGCCAGAGAAAAGGAATGCTTATTACAGAGAATTAAGCTGAGGCTCCTTTAAGCACCTGTTGGGATAATAGACTGTCATTTTAAAGCCTTTGCATTGCACTCTGAAAGCTGCTGCTTGTATAAAAGTAGTTTTCCTGAGCAGGTTCTGTGGGTTGGTTGTGCTGTGTGACTGGCAATGCACACAGGGATGACAGTCCTTGAGAAAATACCAACTTTATGTACATAACTTGCTATTACAGAAGCCTTAAAAGTGTAGCAAATGCAGGTGCAGGACAGACAATGATAAATTTTCCAGGTGCTCCTACTGACACTTTAAGGATTAAAGTGTGATAATGAAGTCAAATCTCAACAGAGATTAGTCAAACTTTGATGTGCCTGCACTGCATTGTCATGTTCCCATTCAGAAATAGTATTTTGTTAACATTTTTATGATGCAGTTAACTATCTTACAGGAATCTCATGGTTGGTGGAAGGGGATCACTATGAACTTTTATACATTTTCTTCAACACAACAGCAAAGACTCTCCTGCTGTGGAAGCCAACAGGTGGCTTAACCTCTGTACCTGTTGAAAAGGCCAAGGATGTGGCATTTCTGCTGCAGATTCTGGAGGGACAGTTTGTCATCAGTGTCTAATTTCCCATCAAAAGATCACTCTTTGGCTGTTCAGTTAAAGCTTGCCTTAAATCAGTGGAGCAAAAGAATATGGAGGAATCCTTCTGTCTCTAGTTTTAGTCAGAACTGTTTCACGTCAGGACATGTTTCATGTGGGCAGGAACAGTCCCATAGGGGCGTTTGTGATGTAAGAAACCTGACGTAAAGAAGGTCCAAGTTTGAATCCAGTCTCAGCTTTTCCCAATATTTTCCCTTCTCCCCTTTCCTTCTGTAGACCCTGTGAGTACTTTAGAAGCACTGGCCTGATGGTGATGCTTTCAAAGACCCAAAGGGTGTGGTGTACCTCTGCTCAGGACTGCAGGAATTCCTGTGTGCACCAGCACAGTGTACACAGGGGCTGTTTTGCCTGGGTGGGCAGCAGAGGCAGTCACAGAGCAAGGAAGTCTCATAAACCACGAGTCCTCATTTTCTTTGGTGTGGAGAAGAATCTCTGAGGCCACAGACAGATGCAGGTAGAAGGCCTTTTTGCATTTTCTGAGCATCAGATTTCTTGTGAGCCATGTGTCCCCCTCTCTTCTGTAGATGCTGTTAGGAGACCTACAGTGCTTTTGAGTAGGATGCTGCAGTCACTTTTGAGCAGAAAGTCTTAAGTGCCCCCTTAAAATCTCCTCAGGAAATGCAATAGACAGTTTATGTTTACTTATTAATGCCATGTCATTAGCATTCTGTGCTCACTTTGTGCTTGAAGACTTTGATTTTTTTGAAATGAACAGAAAACAAAGAAAAACATTGAGAGCTTGTTTTTTTCTGAAATTGCTGATGTAATTTTTATGTGCCAAAATAGTTTACAGCCCTTTCTGTTTTATCCACAGAGATGCATCTGCTGTATATTTTATGAGAACATGTTTACCAAACCAGTGACAGGATGAGGAGGAATGGCTTTAAACTGAAAGGGAATAGGTTTACATTGGATATTAGGAAGAAGTTCTTTACTGTGAGGGTGGTGAGACACTGGCACAGGTTGCCCCGAGAAGTTGTGGATGCCCCTGGAAGTGTTCAAGGCCAGGGGGTCTGGGGCTCTGAGCAACCCAGACTAGTGGAAGGTGTCCCTGCCCTCAGGAGGGGAGTTGGAACTAGACGATCTTTAAGGTGCCTTCCAACACAAACCATTCTCTGATTCTGTGCTTGTTGTATTTCTTGAGTATCTCCTCTTGGAATTCACTTAGTGGTAATGTTTCCTTTTCTGCACTCAGCAGGAATTACTGACCTAGCCAGTAGCAACAGTAGCTAGTTAGTGGTGTGGATCAACAATTATTACAGGAAGTGGAAAAAAGCAAAACCACAACAGCCTTTGGAAATGGTACAGTTGTGGTTTTTGTGTTTTGTGTGTATGGCAGCAGCTGTAATGACACCAGGTGAAGAAAGGTGACAAAGGGAGTGACTGACCCCATTTCCAAGGGAGCATTGCTCCACTCAGTAACGTGTTAATGAACAGCACCAAAAGATGTCGTTTTCTACTTTAGAGAGAGACTTGTCTGGAGAAAAAAAATTGAAAATAGATTGACTGTTCGTTAAGGATAGTTAAATGAGAAAAGGCTATTGGCATTAGTGACAGCAAAATAGAAAGGTTTTTTAAGGTATCTTTGGCATTAAACAATGTCCCTTGCACAGAATGGTTTCACTTGTACCTGTAGGACAATTTTCCTTTTCCACAGGCCTAAAAAAGAGAATACAGAGTGGGAAAAAGCATATTGTGACTAACATTCCAGACTTAATCTACATGCTTAAATTTCACACTTCCTAAAGGCTGTCAGTCTTGTATTACATGATAATACATTTCCTAGATTTCAAACATGCTAAAATGTCAGTGTTACTGATGGCCTGCATCATATTGTAGTGAAATTCAATATTATTAAATAAATCTATGCAGATGAGCCTCACCATTGAATTATTTTGTTCCTGCACTGAGTACTGCAGATCGTTATGTCAGCTCAGCTTTGTGTTCTGCAGATTAGATATAGCATTAAGGAAACTCCACACTCAGACTGTTTTACAATGTCTCAGTTACATGGTCTGCATTAAATGTGGTGCTTTAGAGATGGTAAGGTTCTGTGGTTTTTTCAGACAGAATGCACTGCTTAACATAAATGTCCCTTGTGCTAGTGCATGTCAGCTTACTTTAGGAAACTCCAAGTTCCTTAGAAAGTTTTTTAGAGGTATTCTGAGATGATTCTCTCTGACCCTTGTGGGGTTTGATACAGTAATTTGCTGCCTTTTAGCTGTTTTGAGATCCTCGTCTAAGCTACGTAACCTAACTGCAAAGAATCATTAGAAACCAGTGCCCTGTAAACAAGACATGGATGTTCCCACATTTGGTTGTGTATCCATTGCCATCAAGCTTTAGGAGTTCTAATGGAGTTCTTGCTGGAAGCAAACAGCACATGAACAGAAATGGGTTCAAGCTGTTTGAGTGAAATCCATTCTGCTGGCTAAAGACAGGGACCTTCACTGTAGGGCACCATTTCTCAGTTTTGCCCAGAAATGGTTTCATGTGATCTATTTACATAGATTCTGTAAGGGCTTGTTAGTCAAATCCAAATACCACTGCTGATCCCAAAAGTCAGGGGAGGGGGATTTCTGGGGGAAAGCAGCCTTTCCTCAAGTGCTTTGCAAAGTCTGATACAGCCTCAAGGAGTCCTGTTCTGATCACAGACTGCAATGGGCATGTTTGGAGGACATGTTTGTTTAAATATTTATTTAAATAAATACAGCTTTAGTAAATGCAGCTTTAGACAAAACCTCACTTTTTAGGGAAGTGAATCTGAAGAGAAGAACAATGGATGATGCTAAGGGGAGAAAATGGTTATAGACATTCATTTATGTCATAGCTCTCTTTAAGCTGCAGACTTGTAGCAGCTTTAACCCAGCAATTGTAGTGATTCTTGAGCCTTAAAAAAATCAAGTATCAAAAACTCCATGCCAAAGTCAGTGTCTGCTTAATCACTGGCTACCATTCAGATTGTGTATAAAATCAAACCATCTGCTCTCAAGTTTCACAGGACACTGGCTTGGTTGAAAAGGGTTTGTTCCCAATGAGTTCTTTGGGTCATTTGTAGCTATTTGCATCATACAATGCTGTGTTCAACCTGTAAGTACTTAATATCTGACTTCTGCTCTTGTTAATACTGTCAGCTCTTCCTCAGCCTGGCACTCCCTGTTTTGTTATTCAGTTGACTTAGAAGGCTTATGAAAAACAGCAGGAGGAGCTTTTCTCTAGCTCTGTGCCAGAGTGATGTAAACAAGTATTTTGGAGAAGTCTGTTGTGGGGCTTTTTTCTTACCTTGGTAAATCACCATTTGTAATTAAAAGTGTAATAAAGTCACTATTTTCTGAGGAAGCTGCAAGTGAAGTGTAGTAATTATCATTCATAATCAGCTTCAAAGCTCTACTTCAGTAGAAGAAAACCTTTTTTTCCTTTTGTTTTCTTTTTTTTTGGTTTGAATTAGTCTATTAAACGTTTCTTTCCCTGCTGGTTTTCTTCCAAAGGGATCACCCAGGACATCTACTCCATATGGTACAGCGCATGGCAGAGAGAAAAGAGTGTCTAATGATGTGGAAAGCTATTACAGACCTTCAATGCTTGAGGACCCCTGGGCTGGCCTAGAGCCAGTCTCTGTTACAGACATAAACCAGCAATACAGCAGTGAGCAAACAACATACACTGGGAAAAAAGGGAGGTATTTCAGCTGACACTTTGAAAGGCCAAATAACTCCATCCCGTCAGGAAAACTTTGGGACAAACTCTTAACACTTACCCGAGATGAACAATAATCAAGACATTAGATAATGCTTTTATTTGATCACATGTCCACCCTTTTATCCTACCTTTTTTTTATTGCATTGGATATTTTTATGTATGGGACGGAAAAGGAGTGGTAGGAAACCTTACCTTTGTGGCTTTGTGGAAGTGCCTACCAGCTTTGAAGAACAAAGTGTTCTTTAATCACCAGCGACTGATGCGTGACTGTTAAAACAGGTTTCCAAATACTTACCTCTTCCATGCCACGTTGTTAGCCTTTTATTGTGAAGTCCTCTAGGAAGTGGTATTTTTTTATGTTTCAACATTTTTAGAGTGAAGTAACTTGGAAATAAACTAAACTTTTGTAAGTCCTTGTTTTGAAATGTATAAAGAATATTTTAGGACTTTTGCTAACACAAGTAATACTAGTGAAATTGGGTGACTTCTGTAAATGTACTTGTATGCTGTAGTTATCCTGTGGGTTTGTGCATAGTAATTTTTGTTAATTGCAGTGTAACGTGACTTTCAGCCATCTCAGGAAACAAATGTATTGTTTTTGGAAAGATGAATTTGTTGAACCAACTCTTGAGTCACAAACTTAATTCTGTAATCGTTTGCTTTTGTGTTTAAAAAAATATATTTGGATCAATGTGAGACATCTCTGGATTATAATAACAAGTGTTCAGTTGCAGTTTAAGTCTAAGGAGCACATGAAACATCACAATTAAATAAATGGAAATGTTCTTTTTGGGTCCACCTGATAGAATAGTCTAGAATGAATGACAGTTTCTGTTACACAGTGAACTCTTTTTAATCTGTACAATATTTTGCAGTTCGTGGGTTTTTATGGCAGAAATCATTGCCAGGAGAACTGTTTTGTGTGTGTGCATGCTATATTTTTATACTGAAGAGGAAAACAATGAGTTGTTTTTTTAGAGCTTGCCTTTAGAGGGGAGATCCATGCTTAAATCCAGTAGCAAATGTGATAATCTGAAATAAAAAAGAAATAGTTCCAGCTGCAGGCACGCTCTTACCTTGCCATGTTAAGCCTGCAGTAGTTAGATACATTTTTGTTGAAGGTACCATTATTTGTTTGCTGACTTGGGCTTTTAAGCCAGGGTAGAGTGTGAAAACTTTGTTAAATAAAGCCATTAGTTTAGTTTTCAAAACGTGTGTTAAGCTTTTTACATACTCAGAATGTATTTTTGTAGTCCCCAAGCATGGTTAGGTTGAAAAGCACAGAGAGCCACATTAAAATGTTCTTAATAACTTGTCTTTTGCTGAGGTAGAATAGTTCTCTATACTCTTTATCTGTTTCAGCATAAAGTGTCTTGGTTTAATAGCACCTTCAGAACATTCAGACTGTGAGGAGGGGCTGACATGTTGAAGTGTGCTGACTGAGTCTCTTGTCCTGTTACAACCACAGTCTAAAGTAAGTCACCCCTGTTGTTTTAGTATTCTATCCAAAAAGGCTGCTCAGAGACCTGAGAACATAATGCCTGCTGGAGAGCAAGACTGCTTAAATCTTCATCCCACAATCAAAAGAACTGTGCCTGAAATGGAGCTGTCAGTACCATTATCTGTAACAGGTAGCAGCAAAATTGAGAGGAATTGACAAGTTGCAGATAGTCTTTAGAATTTATACATCAGTTAATTGATGTCAGTTGTGAAAAGTGAAGTATTAAGTTTCCTTCTCTCTTTTTTTTTAAACCTTGTGAGGTGCTTTAGAGCTCACCAAAAAAGGTTGTACTGTACTTAACCTGCTTGACCAAGTCACCCTTTTTGTTGCCATTTCCCATGGGATTGGATGCAATTTCTTTTTTGCCCTGTTTGGTGGTCTTGGAGAAACAAATACAATTTTATTTAAGACACTAAAGTTACGATTTGTTCCCAGTTGGACATGAGCAGAGTCTGGGTTTCGAAAGGAGAAAGGATAAAGGATTCTCAGAAGGACTGTTAGAGGTGGGACTCTAAACAGTAGCCAGAATCAGCTGCCCTTGCACATTGCAGAGATGCATTTTCCACTTTGGCCTTGCAGTTGGCCCAGGGATCAGAGCCAGTCTCCTCTGGTAATAACCCTGAACTCCTGGAACCAGGTGTCAGACATCAGTGAAGGTCAGTGTGCCAGAGAGAGACTTGAGGAAATAATCTTGAAGAAGCACTGTTTAATCAGTGCAGACCTTCTACAGTGCCATCTGCTCCAGTGCCCTTCAGGATATAACCCAGCAATTTTATCACACTGCTAAAGACTCCAATCAGTTGGTCAAATCAGCACCAAAAACTTAAAAATTATTCACCTTTCTGGCTTCTAGGAGCAATTCTGCAGTGACAGCAGTTTTAAAATGTCATGTTGAACGGGTGTAAAGTGCATGCACACAGATTCAGGACTCTAAATATAATGTACTGAAAGCTAGTTTAAGCTTTGCCTTTTTTGCTGTGATACCCAGGAAGCTTAAGCACTTAATTTCCTCACCAGTTTTTTTTTTCCCTTTTTACCATATGGCAAACATTCTTTCCCCCCCACATGTTTCTAATGGAGAGAGGATATATCACTTCCTCATTTGTTAATGAAACTACTTCATAGGAACAGTGGGACTCTGGAAATAGCATTTGATGATAAAAAGGAAAGCACAAATACATCCTTTCTTAGTGAGCCCATGAAACAGAATGGTGCCTCTGTCTCATTCATGAAGGGATTCTTCTGTAATGAACACACTGAGAATGTGGGCATTGCTCTCCCTTCAAGAGACTTCTCTAGATTTTAAGGTAAGTAATTGAGCTCCTTTTTCAGAAGTCTGGATTGATACACTTTTCCATGCTGTTTTGTTTGCATGGTGTTTGTCCATCAAGTCTGTTTGACTTTCTCTGCAGCTGTAAAGGAGCTGTATAAATCATGACTGACTCTTCTAGCAAAACCTGAACTCCTTTGCAGCTGTTTGCCCCTGTATTTAACAGTGAACTGCATCTCTGCTGGTTGTGCTGGTATCACAGGAGCTGAAATCAGACAAGGCACCGAGTGGATGTTACCCCAGGTTGGGTACTGTAATAGTGCAAAGTTCAGGGTTGGGTTTTCACTGCAGCTTTATAATATGGAATATTCATTCTTCTCTGGCATGTAGTACACACTGGTTTACATTGAGACTGTAAAAAAATAATTTAGAATATCAAAATTTCAATTGAGATGGAATTTTACATCTTCATATCGAGCTCCTCTTTAGAAACAGCAGTAACTGAGGTGTAGCATTTTCCTAATCTCAAAGCTGGGAACACTTGCCAGGGAAAATGCTTCTTGTCAGCAGAATGCTTGTGCAGTCAGGTTGTTTTTCCTTTCCTGTTAAGGGTGTCTTTATGTGCTCTTCACTTTATATAAAGGATGTAATTAGACATCTGAGGGGGAGCATTTGAAATATGCATTATATGGAAATTCTACAAGCAGCTGTTCAGCTTCCTTCTAAAGAAGTTTTTTATAGTCTGTCTGGGTTTCAAGTTGTGCTTCTGAGTAATCTCACTGAAGTCAGAGGATTTACTCATGCAACCAAGATGTGTAAGTATGTGATGTTACAGTGTGAAAATTGTGCCATCCCTTTGTCTGTCAGTGCGTTTTACCAACACTGCAGTTAATTACCCTGCCTAGCAATTGCTCTGCATTCAGATTCATTCATGAGCCAAGACTGTCTTGCAGTTAATTACACTTGTTCTTAGAACACTTTCTGAAATTCTCAAGAGTAAGGGCTGTTCCCCTTTCTCCAGATCTTGGTGCTTGCCTTCCTCCCAGCTCCTTGCCACTGGGGGAGAAGAGGGAGGATTGCTTTCACTGACTGGTGAAGAATCATGTGAGGATTTTCAGGTCTCAGGCTTTCAGTAACTTATGTACTGATTGATATGGGTAACTAGATAAACCTTTTTATCATTTGGGATGGCTCAAGCAACTTTTTACAGCACAAGAAATGAAAGAAATCATTGTGTTCACAGTCAGTAAATAGTAGCATAGTTCCAGCATTCAGTCATTCATTCACAATCAATTTTTTTTTGCCTAAAGTAACTTTTCATCTGAGTCATTTTCACTTTCTGCCATTTTCACTGCAATATATGCTTTGCTGCCTTAGAATTTAACACTGCTTTCTCAGCCTGGACTGCTGAATTTGCTTTCACAAAACTACTACCTCTGGAGGGTTAGACCTCAAATCTAGGCCTTCCCTTTAAGGCATTTTTGATCTGGCAAAAAGAGCTTTGTCTCATCCCCAGTGTTTTCTGGGCTGGGGACAGCTGGGCAGGTGCTGGGGATGAGACCATCAAAGTGCCCTTCCTCTCCTAGGGGTTACCTCCTCTCTCTTGCCCTTCCAGTGCAGTGGGGCAGGTGTGTTGAACCCAATACTGATCCATTTTGCTTCACCAGCTCTCTGTGGGTTTCAGGCCATTGAATAGGGGTTTGCTTAGTGCAATTTAAATGATGATTTTAAATTTCATCAGTGCCTTCTGCAGTAAAATCTCAGGGGAATTCCACTGATCCGTGGCTGTTGCACATTGCTGGTCTGAGCTATGAATGCAGACATCTGTAGGCAGGAGCAGAACTTCTCTGCCTAAAAGGCACCAGTACAGTTCCAGAGGGAAATTTTTACTCCTGCTGACACCACTGCTATTAAAATAAGAGCATCTCTGTCCCCCTTCAATGGGATAAAAATTCATCTGTTCAGATGCTGAGCTGGAAACTGATCTGTGCAGTGTGAGATGGAGTGACCAGGGACATTTCCATGACCCTCAGCCCATTTCCACACTGCAAATAGAATGGGGTTTTAACAAAGAGCTGAAAAACATACCATCCCACTCCCTAATACATCAGAAAAATATATTTCTCAAAAGTAACCTTACACATGAAGCAGGAATTCTTTTGCAGCCTCAAATTCTTGCACAGTCTCACAAAGTGTGAGTTGTGTCCTGTTCTCATCTTTGTCCTGGAGAGGCACTGACTTGTGACTGCAACTTCAGGGCTTCCTGGCACCTGAACTGCAGTCAAAGTCAAAGTCTGGCAAAAGTGAAAAGTCTGATTTGCATACAATATTGAACGTAATCAATTTTACAAATCTATAGATTATACTGCTCATTGTATGTCAGTATTGACAGTAAAAAAGTCACATCTGCAAATTCCACCAGGGACATAACTTTCACATGTTGAAATTAATTCTCCATATTGCTTAATTGTGAGTATTCATTCTTTCCATTATTCGCTAGTGACAGCATCTTAGGAGGCAAAGAATTTGACATCACATCAGGCTGAAATTGTCAACACAGTTTTAAAATAGGCTGCACTGAAAATCTGCGTGTACCACCCAGCAGTAATCACACTGCTTGATGTTGTGTTGAACTGCACTGAAACCTTCTGGTATCCACATGTACTGAGCCACAAGCCCATTGCTGTGCAGCCAAGACAGTTCAAAGCTGTTACTGCAGAGTTAATGGGTTTAACTCTTGAAATTCCTAAGAGTTCAAACTGGCAAACATGATGTTGATGCAAGTTTGGTGTAAAGACCAGTAAATGGAAGAACAAAACCTCTTTGATGCAAATCACCCCCTTTTCGAGCATCACACAAGCAAATGCTAGCCCAAGGAAGAGGAATCAAGCTAAAGGACAGCTCCTGTGGATGAGTGCACAGCATAAACCACAAGGGACAGAGCTAACACCAGCTTTAAGGTAACACCGATTGCCAGCTGGGGAGGGGCATCAACAGTAATTGGAGTGGAAGCAGCAGTTGCACAGTGTTTTTAAAATCAAACAACCACCTCCCGTGGCTTAATGAAGATTTTTAGGTTAATATAAAATAAGGGTTGGAGCTGTACTCCCTTAACAGATGTTGGGGATTAACCTGCTACTGTTGCTGCAGTTGAGTTTGCAGGAGGGAGTAACCTCACCCCTTGCTTCTGAAGTCTCACATCTTTGCCTAAGTCTCATTTCATTTCATTTTTTGTTATGCTAAGAAAAGCCTGGATCTGAAAATCTCCAGGATTATCACAAAATAAAAGGGAGAATTAACACCTGCAAATGGTCCAAAATGTACACTCTGAGTTGATAACTGTAAGAAGGCACCAGGGGTCTGTCTGCTGATTACTTGCCATTGCACCTTCCTAAAGCTGTTCCCCTGTCTGCCTCCTGGGTGCTCTGTCAGTGAAATTACACTGAGGAGAATGACTTGGTTGCTCCCTTCCAGATGTTTGAAAGCTGTGTGTGCACCGTGGGCAGCAGGCTGAGAAACTGTGATACCTGTTTGCAAATGAATGAGCTGCCAAAGCGTTTCCTCTGGAAACTGCAGACAGCTCACACTACCAGCGGTGTCCCTGTACTTAGAATAGCTTCTAAAATCAAATCCCAAGCACGTAGAAAGCTTGTGCAAAGAACCTTTAGATCCCTCTTTTCAAGGTGTCTGTTGCACCTGGTTGCACTTTTCTGGCACACTTTAATTTCCTCACAGAATAGTTGCTGCATGTTTTACACATTGGCTGTCCTGGAGCCCATCATCCTCACTGTGGTGAGCAAGGTGAGGAAGAAATAATTATGGTCTGCACTTCGTGGCTCTGCCCCCTTCATTCCCTAAAGCTGATGAATCAATGAACTATTCAGAGCAAGTTTCAAATGCCTCACCTTCCTGGCAGAAAGTGCTTTCCTGTAAGTGGTAGCTGTTTAATTCTGTGAGCATCTGAAAAAAGAGACATTTCCTCAAGAACCTTTCCAATCTGCTGGAGAGAATACAAACAGACACGTTACTCTTAACAAAAGAAATCCCCTTCTTACAGCATAAGCCTTCGAGGATTTAGAATAAATGAGGATTTCTTTGATAATCCACACACCTGTGCTTCACAGCACTCCAGGAGAGCTGCATTTCAAGTCTTCTGTGGCCAAAACAGATATGCCAAATTATAAATATTTCTTTTTTTAATGGAAGGTAGTTTTATTTTAAAAAAAACCAAAACCCTAAAAAAAAATCCCTGCTGAATTTAACAGGGGTTTTGGTTTTTGTCCTTTGTCTGCCCTAAAATCTGCAATGACAGCAGGACCAATTTCAACCGAGATAACAGTTCTAAGTTTTCATTCACTGTAGCAGTGGAGGCCACAGGCTCCTCACAACTGGAGAGGGATACTTATACTATTGAATTTCACTGCATATGGAAGTGATTTGTGCTGATATCAAAAGTGGTGCCCCTTTCAGTGGAAGATTCCCAAGCAATTATCATGGAGTAAACCAGTGTTTAGCCATTAATTTAACAAGACTCTTTCTTTAATGACCAGGATAACTGGTCATTAACCATTAACTTCATAACTGATGGATGCCCAGTCTGGTCCAGCACCTGTTCCCTCATTTCCTGAAGGCAAATGTGTTTCAGCTTTTCAGATGAATCAATCAGAAAGCCAATTGTGGCAGCATTGGGAAATGTATTTTAATAAACTTTCTGTGCTTCAAAACAGAAAAGTAATCCACAAATTCACTTCTAGAATTGAGGTTTCAGGTCTTGAAGGGGTTTTTTGGTAGAGGGCTTTTTTCAGACAGGAGCTGCAAGTGGCACAGTCACATTCTAAAGCACAGGACCTTCACCATGATAATTACAAGTCTTTTCATGAATCTTATTTTTCAAAAGCTACAGAAAATCAAGCCTAAGAGCATTAATGCATTACTAGTGGTGGGCAAGCTGTGGAAATGCTGAATTTAAGGTTCCAACAACACGTAACATATCCCATGATGTTGGTGACATTTGGAGAACACGGGATGTGCATTCCAAGTGCTACAAACCAGATCTCCTGCTTTACCTGCCTGGCCACAGAGCATTCAGGCACAACTCGAGCAGCGTTTGTTTTCCCACCCCAGAACAGTTTCCAAACTGCCCTGAAGGCCAGCAGGAGCTGCTGGTTCTGTTCACGTGCTCCTGAACTTAATAATGCTGCTGTTCCCTCTGCTGTGCCCTGAAATCCTCCACCAGTGACACTTGTCAGACCATGACACAGCCAAACAGTGGAAGGGGTCGAGCCTGTTAAAGTCTTTGCACAACTAAACATGTGCTTGTATGTTTTTCATGCTGATTTAGTCAAATTGTCTCTGTGTTGTGTAGAAACTTGGTCAATTATCCCTGTTTCCTACAGCAGAGTCTGTTTTAAATATCAATCACAACACATAACTGGAGATAGATTCCCACAAATTGCCAGTGAAGCCTCTGCATTTGAAGTTCTTTCTACTCTGCAAATGAAATCCTGATTTTTTTCTTGTTGACTGCAGCCTCTTGTTGTTAGAAAGTTTTAGATGTTTGTAATTGTTCAATGTAACTGATCCCTCCCACTCTCATTGCATTTTTCTTCCCAATTCTATGGAGGCAATTGATGATCTCACCTAAATTTAAACCACCAGCTTCCACATGTTGTTAATGGACCACAGGGAGCATATTTAGTTCTGTTGGATCCTGTTTGCTCCCTTCTGCTCTTGCCACCACAAACATGTCATATGGATGAAATGTTCAGACAGAAGGCTATTTTAACCAAGGCAGGAGGATGCCTCCTATTGGGACTGTATCTCAAACAATGAGGTATTTTTAGAACTTGATGGAAAAGCTTATTCAGTATTTTGATGGTGTTTTGATTTACTGCTCCCCATAGTGAAGGGCATCGTGTAACACTTTCTGCAATGCAAAAGCTCCATCATGCTGAAACCTTAATACAGGACTTGAGGAATGGAAAGGAAGAGTGGCAGAGGCTCCAAGGTGGCAGCAAGTGACAGGCACTTAAATAAAGCATGCAGAATGTTTCCCTGGATGTCAGGAAACAATTTGCATTCCAACAGTTGAGACAACAAATACCCAGACAGAACTGAACCTTCCCAGGAGAAAGAGAAGGCCCAATGTACCCAATGCTAGAAGCTGAACTAGGGTTGGATTTCTGCCAGAGCAGCTCTGCAAAGTTCTGTGGAATTTGTTGGGTGTTTTGTCATTGTTCCCAAAAGGCAACCTTGTAATTGCAAGTACAGTTTGCAAATAAAAATTATTACTACTACCTGCATGTCTTCTTTCAGTGTCCTGTGTAACCGTGTGTGCTTGCTTGGAAGTCTCAGAGCAGGATCTGCAATCCATAACGAGATTGTCTGTGGCTTCTGAAGTCTGCCAGGTCCAGAGTAATGCTTTCCCCATGTGGAACTGCCACACCATCTGCAGAGAAGGTTTTAGCTGTTATTTACTGCCCCACTTCCCATACACAGCATTAATAGACTTCTGTTCAGGTCCCATGTCGTCTGTAGTTCTTCATTGCCCAGCCCTTTCCCCCACGAACGACTTTCACAAAAACAAGAGACTAAAAAAGTGCTCACAGCTGATCTTTGTTCTGCAAAGGAAATAGGAAAGTACCTGCACTGTTGGAGGGTCCACTGCCTTCCTCGTCCTGAGGGCAGGGAAGGTTCCAGGATAACCTGGATATCCTGCACATGGATAACTCTGGCTGCTGGTTTTGTCCACTGTGCTCAGCATCCTTCATTGCCCAGTACAGGGGTGTGTTTTCCTTTTAGCCCCAGCGCAGGAAGGCAGGGCATGGCCTCTCCTCCCCTCTAATTTCCATGTATTTTTGCCACTGGGTCAGCTGCAAAGCAGTAATCCTGATGTCTCGACCCCACATTGATTTGCAGGTGGGTTCTACCATCCAAAAGCTCTTGAAGGGTCATAGCAGTGAAGAAAAGCAGGGAACAAGACAACAACCCACCACCAAACCAGGTCCTGCTTTGAAAATGCTCCCACAGATCCATTTTGCAATTGGTCAGGATGAAGGGGAATGAAAGTGAAAACACCTGAGTAATGATCTCTTCCTGGCTCAGGGAAAATCACCTCCTGAAGTCAGGCTTTGCCTAATTCCATGCTAATTCCAGAGCAACGAGACAAACCAGCACTGGCAGCTCTTGGTGCTTCCAACAGCAGGGCAAGCAAACATCAATAAGTACTTCCTACCCCTGCCAGCTGGGCAAAACCAAGATCCTGGGCAAACATTTGGCAGGCAGGAGAAAGTGGCTTTTCCCCCACGATGGAACCTGCTGATGTGAATTCACACACCCCTAAAACAGGCATGAAAAAATCTGGCAGGAAAATAAAAAGGCACCTGCATTAGATATTGCTGCACATCACCCACTTGCCTGCACCCTGTCCCCTGGCAGCTCACCCCACACCCAGCACACAGCAGGGAGCACAGTGAAATACTCACCACACAAACCAGTCAGTCCCCCAGGTTATCTCGGGCAGAGCTGCTCCGATCAGGAGCTCCAGGCTGGTTTCTGTAACACGCCCTCAGGTGCTGCCTTTTCCAACCAGCTCTGTCTCTATTACACTGTAATACTGAAAAAACCCTTCACAAAGCCTCCTTGCAGAAGTCCCATTAAGGATGCATTCACCACGCTGAGGGTTTGCTGTATCAATAGCACAGGCAGTTCTGCAGTGGAACTGAAGCCATGCTGTGTGGAGTGACCTGAGCTTTGCTGCCATACCTGAAGGAAACATTACCACGGCTCAGGCTCAAAGTTCTCTCCATGGGCAATAAAAAAAACCCAAAATAAGCAGCCATAATGAACAAACTAAAAGCAAAGCCCTCCAAGTCCGTCAAAGCAAACACAGTTGACTGGAAAACAGTTCCCCTCATTTGTCAAATGAAGTTCTCTCTCGCCTTCTTTGCTGCCACTGCAAAGTGCTCTGGCTCCTTTTCTTCCTCGCCATGGGGGAGTTTGGTAGCTGTTCATCCAGGTGGCCTGTCGGGGTTTATAGGCATTCCTTAAAAACAGGAGCAACCTACTCCCAGTTCAGGTAATTGAAATGGAATTTTTTGGGGAACTGCATTGTTCTTGCAGAGCCAACAGGTAATAACTCATGGCTGGGATACGAGATGGTTGTTTCCTCTCTTGCCACCGATTTCACAGACACATTCCTTGCTGTGTGTTGAGAGAGGCTGCTGTTCTGTGGTTATTTGCATCACTTGGTGCTGTTTTATTTCCAGCTGAGGATATCGACTCACATGCAGCTCCCACTGGAGTTGTTCCTGGTGCCTTATTGCACAGCTGGGTACCCGTGTGGCAGTCACAGCTGAGGGGATGGGATGCTGCTCCGTTCTCAAACCATTACAGGCCTGTGCTCCAACACAAACCAGAGCCAGCTCTGGCACGTCAGGAGCTGCAATAGCACGAGAACTAGGGCTGGTTACTCACAACTGCCAGGTCTGTGAGTCAACACTCTGTGTACCACAGCAGGTCCAGGCTTTCACTGTAGCTGTCACCAGAGCATTGTCTCCAAAGCGAGGAGATGCTTTGAGCTACAGCCACACGTGCTGGCAGCCTCATGTCCAACTACATCTCTGAGTGCTGCTGGTCCTCACCTTCCCATTGCCCTCTCAGAGCCCACCTGGCTTTACCAATGACAAGTGATGAGCAGTGTTCTGTCCAGCCTGGAGTTTAAGGACACAGCCAGCGCCGTGGATTTGGATGGAAGTACAGCACTTCTGGAAAGATGCAAATGTTTCATCAGATCAGGTGCTACAGGAGGGAAAAAGCAAAAGCCTCAGCATTCCAAGTGCAGCTGCTGAAGCCAGGCTGCATTCCGAGACTGAAAACACCCAGCCCTTTGGGGCTGACTGCCCATTATTCCTAATGCACACACCTTAAGGAAGCCGTGGGGGGGAACATTAACTGCCCCTCTGCTTGGGCCCTGCCCAGCAGACACAGCAGGTTACACAGCCCACCCTTCCGAGGAGCTCTGAGGTGCTGGGACAGCAAAGAGGGGTTTAGTAACTTGCAGAATCTCAACACTCTGAAATCCATATTCATCTGGACACCAAAAAAACTTCTCAGCGTTCTCTTTGACAACCAGAGAGGGAAAACAATGAAAGGCTTCAAGTTTTCATGGATTTTATTTACAGGCCACACAATACATTTTATATACAAATGGCTTAAAATAACAAAGAGTAAGCAAGCTGAAGCATAACAATTTATTTTAAATTAGGTTGTCTTGAAATAACTCCTGCAATAAAGTATTATTCACCCTGATAAGCAAGTTAATTCGATTTTAAGTCAACCGAAGGTCATTCCATTCTTAAATACAAATTCAAATCAATTTTCTGGTGATTCCTTAATTTTATGACACACTTCTGCAAATGTAGAACATCCCCAAACTATCAATAGCCAAAATTTCCTCATGTAAAAAACACAGTAACAGAATAGGCTGGAGAAATGTTGCATGTAAAACACTTGCATGTTTTATTAACATAAAGAAATCAAGACGTACATCTGAGATTTCCCTCTCTTGGAAACAGAACTCACGGTCCAAGGTCTAATCTGCCTGCTGCCAAGAGGTATCCTGTGTTACTGCAGTACTTCAGGGTTTTCCACACAATTATCTATTATTTTGACTGTAAACTTCACCAGAAGCAAAACTGCTCCTGCACCAAGCCAAAGAAGAGCTCCCAAACCCGCAGGAACTACAACACTGCACTTGCTGCCTCTGCCTCTAGAAAGCTCCTCACACTGCTGTGGGATGGAGAGAATCTAACACAGACCACGCTGGATGGAAACATAAGAAAATAGAAAGGTTTGCCATTTAAAAATTATTTTTCCAAGAAATTATATTAACATGTAAGGACACACGTATTTTTACACCTCTTCCTTAACACTGCTCCTTCTGTTCAGCATAACAACAACAAATAGCAATCCTTAAAAGCTGTTTCCTTTTCCTTTGGCTGAATTTAAGCATTGTAATACTCCAAGTGTTTTAAGTCATGGCCATAGCAGTCCAGTTGTGCTCGCTTTCTTCCTCTTGGTATGGCTAAAGACCACTTAATATAAGTAATGAAGTACTTGCTACTTGATAGTCCATTATGACAGAATTTCACTATGTTTATTTGGAAATACAAACACACAACACTTACTTTTCGCTGTAGTGTCCAGGTCTCTGTAGCTCACTTTGGAATTGCAGCACAGAAAGTGTAAATTCCCAAAGGAATGGGAGGGGAGTAAAAGAAGCCACAGCTCCACAGAAAAAGAACAGTTTTCAGAATGTCTACTATTGCAGCAAAGCACAAGGGCCACACGGTGTAAGATGCCAAACTAGTACAGGCTCTGCTAGGCAGGGTTTGCTCAAAAGGGTAAAACTCTGTCTTAAGCACCTCGTCAGGGGGGTTAATTCAAAATAAATGTTGGCAGGTAACACCCAGGGCAGGTTTAAATGAACGTGGACCCGCAGTCCTCAGAGCCAGTGCTGCCCCTGGCTGCTCCCCACCCAGAGCCCGGGAGGAGCAGGGCAGGTCCTCACCCAGCGCCGGGGGAACAGCTGCCAGCAAAAGAGCCAAGAAGATGCCCTGGTTGGAGAGGAGATCTCTTCAGAGCTCCCTTCCCTCCAGATGATGCCAACACTGCTGTCCCAGGCAACCCTTAAAACCCTTAAACTGGGGAAAGGTCACAGCACAGAACACCCCGGCCACACCTGGCACTCAACCATTGCATCTCCCCCTCTCCTCACAGCAGGATTAGTTTTGCTGGGGCAAAACTAACTTTGGTGGGGTCTTTGGCCACAGACAGGAATCTGTTTTGGTGGAACAATGTCACAGGGTACTGCCAGCCCACAAGGAAATGGCACTGGTGTTTGCACTGACTCCTCTGCATGACATGAGGGGAACCAAAGGACCTGAAAATTTACCTCCAGAAGGGAAGTGCTGGGAGACACAACACCTTCCCTGCATTTCTGGACTGGAAGTCAATTCATTCAGCCCACTGAGATCTGTTTCCATTTGCACTTACCTGTGTTTTTAGCCAACTATGGCCAGCAGTTACACTTTGAATGCAGGTGAGTAGCCCCAGACTGCACAATTTCACTGAAAGCAACTGCCTAAAAGCTTTGAAAGCCTTTTGCTTGATTCTGGGGTGGAAGGGGGGAAGCAATCTGTACCTCTGTGGGACTGGGTTTCTTAAAGATTAATGAAGAGCCATAGCTGACACTGTCCATACCTAAACAACACTAATGATTTTTGTCTTTATAATGATTTTATAGCAGAACAATGCTGTGAGGACGCCCTTCCTCAAGGAAAACCATCCAATGCATTGCCATTTGCACAAAGCTTTTGCTTTTCTTAAGGACAGGCTATTCAGACCATAAATATTTGTTTCTCAGCTGGCCACTTTTATTTTCAGATCCCAGGATTTTCTACAGTGAAGGCAAGTGCCAGAGCTGTAGGGACATCAGGAGCAGGGCTCTCTCTCTGCTCCTCTTCTGCCAGACCCTCACACTCTACCTAGTTAGGGAAGTGGGTTTCTCCACGCTCCACAGTGTGGCACTCGGCCACACACAAACCAGGATTCTCAGTCCAGACAAAACACCAACAGCTTTGGCTTCTATTCTGAACATCCAAAAAGTCACTGACAAGACTACGTTTGTAATAGTGTAAGTAGAAATTTTACTTTTTAAAAAGTAATATTTAAACACTCAGTTACATAAGGTACCGATTTGTCAACTGGATAATCAGTTGGAAAATTGTTTCCAATATGGGCTTCAAAACATTCTTTTACGTACAGGCAGAATATAACCATACCTCCTCTCTGCAGCAGAGAGACCACTTGTTGTCAAAGGAAGGAAGGGAAAAAAAACATGCTGGAAGTTGTCATTAGTATGAGGAGTGGCTCTTGGTAGGAGTTTTAACTGTAATAGTTTCAGCAGTTGTTCAGAGAGACTCAATTCCAATATTAAAATGTTCCATGGAATAGCAGATATAAAAAAATCAATTAATTGGCACAATCACAAGTTTACAGAGAATTAGAACTAATTTTGCCATTGCTTTCAATACTGGTCATTTTTCCTTTGGTTACTTCCTACAATGCAGTACTTGTGGTAAAAAAGACAAGAACGTCAGCTTTTCACAACCAAAGAAAAGTAATTACTGCCATTGACATTTAAGAGAAAGAACTATTTCATCACTTGGTAAGGACATATAAAGTATAGTTTATTTGGCAGAGGAACTAAAACACTGACTACAACTCCAAGAGGGAGCTGGGGGAAAACTACACTCTTCATTCTTCTCCTCACTTCCACCGTTTCTCATGAGGTTCAATTTGGAAACTCCCATTTCCCCAAGGTAAGATTAGGTCTCTAAGGAACTGGCCCACGTGAAGTGAACAGCACAAGGTTAGGGTGTATTTGAGTTTCTGATTATTCTCTGAATTCTGGGCTTAGGCATTGTGTTCAGACCCATCTGTGAAGTACTTCCACGTTTTTGCAGACCTTAAGCTTACATGTTAAGGCACTTACCATTCAAGTAAAACAGTTTTATATAAACAAGCCTGGGAGATGGAAAGAACATTTTACCAGAACATCCATTCTTTTTTTTTTTTTCTTGAAAGAAAAAAGAAACAAACCAAAAAAACCACAAAACGTTGACCAAATATTTATAAAATTTTGCATCAAGAGAAAGGTTGTGTTTTATTATCTGAAATGAACACAAAGTACACCTTCCACAATAACACTGAAAGCAGTGCAAAGACTGACAGTGACCTTTGACTAAAGGTAGTTCTGTAAAAAGAAAAATACCAAATAAATCAGTGCCCTGCTTTGATTGTTGTAAAATTTCTTTTTTTTTTTTACATAAAAGTTGGTCCAAACTTACAAAAAAAGCACAAATGTGCATAGTTCAGAAGATCTGAAAGAGTGCCATAAAAAGCTGATGTCCCTAAATTTAGCATCCACTTAAAACTGCCAAAATACAAAATAAAATCCAGAACTAGAGTTTGTGAACATGTACAATCAATTAATCTAGTTTTCAGACAGCATGAGTTGTAAGCATTTTTTAATTTTTTTCCTACTGTATGCAAGACCCTTTTCCACATAAAAATAAAGCTGTTGAATTAACATTATTCAAGTCTGTTGAATCGCTGCTTTCAACTGCAGCCAGGGAGGGAGAGGGAGGGAGAAAAAAAAAACCAAGAAGGGTTTTTCCAGATAAAAATGATGTGCCTGAGGATAAACAGCTACTCAGTATGGTAACCCTCTGCCCCGGCCCCTGGCGGCGGGCGTGCCGATGTGCGGCCGGTAGCCCTGGGCGTAGGCAGGCCCCTGCGCGGGAGAGGTCCAGGCCCGGGCGTGCAT
>JAWWMO010000083.1:50035915-50070924 GCA_035047845.1 Dendrocincla fuliginosa | reverse complement strand
TCCCCCGGCCCCGCCCCTCCCGGGAGCGCGGCCCCTTTAAGGGCGCGCGGGGAGGGGCGGTGCGTGCGGCGGCGCGTGCGGCATAGGCGTGGCCCGGTGTGGCCCACGGGGGCGTGGCCAGTGTGGCTGTGGGCGTGGCCATTGGGGTAGGGGGCGCCGATGGCGTGCGACGGGGGCGTGGTCGGGAAGGGGCGTGGTCAACGGGGCTTGTGGGCATGACCAGTTGGGCGAGCGGGGGTGTGGCCGGCGGGAGGGGGCGTGGCCAGAGGTGAGGGGGCGATGAAGGGGCGTGTCCAGCGCACGGCGAGAGGCGTGGCCAGCAAGAAGGGGGCGTGGCAATTCGTGGAGGGGCGTGTCGGGGGCTCGGCCAACAGGGAGGGCAGTGTCCGGCGCGCGGCGCGGGGCGTGGTCAGTGCGAAGGGGCGTGTCCATCATGGCGGGGGCGTGTCCGTGGGTGTGTCCACAGAAAGGGGGCGCGTCCGTATGGAGGGGCGTGGCCACACTAAGGGGGCGTGTCCACAGAGGGGCGTGGCCAGAGGGGGCGTGGCGGGCTCGGCGCGCTGAGGTCAGCGCGAGCGGCGCCGTCACAAAAGGAAGTGGCGGCGGCGGGTCCGTCAGCGCGGGGAGGGGCGGGGGCGCGCCCCGCCAATCGCGCGCGTCCCCGCGGCCCTCCGCCCGCATGCCCGAGAGCCGCGCGCTCTCGCGAGAGCCGGCCGGGGAAGCGGGGAGGGGGGGGTGAGTTCTCGCGACAGCCGCGCGCTCTCGCGGGAACTGCCCCCCTCCCCGGCGGGCGGAAGGGGCGGGACAAGATGGAGGGGAGGGACAAGATGGAGGGGAGGGACAAAATGGGGGGAGGGACAAGATGGAGGGGAGGGACAAGGTGAGGGGAGGGCCAACATGGCTGTGGCGGTGTCAGGGCTCTGCCCTCACGGAGGCTGTGGGGGATCGTGCTCAATGGCAGCGCAGGGGGAGGCCCCTCCTGCCACTCCGAAGGGCCGAGCCGCTGCGTCGCTTCAGGAAAAGTAATTTTTCATTTCGCTGTCTTGCAGTGCTGTAACTGCCTTCACCTCAGAATGCTTAAAGTTTCCTTCCCGCTTTCTTGAGTTGCGTTTTTATGCTCTAGTGAAGTCTTTCTGCCCTTTCCCCACCCTCTCCATACTGTCGCTTTTTCATTTGGAAAAATTGAATTATTTTATTGAATTGTTTTATTGAGTTTTGCGACTGGAGCAGCGACTGCGCTGCCTGTGCCTCCTCTCAGCACCCTGACTTTGTTCCATTAGGCACCTCTGCCGCACCGTCTTGCCCTAAAGGCAGGATTTATTATCTTTCCCTAGGAATTTAACAGTCTTCTGGACACCTTGCTGCCTGATTGTTGTTGCCTAGCTTCCACACATACTGATTAGTTCCTTTTGTAAAACGTGACACAGAGAACCAAACCCGTTTCTCACTGTTGTATTTCAGCTCCTTGAGCCCCTCCCATCGTTCCCTCCCCTTTTCCATACCCAAGCCAAAGTAAGTGCTCGCTCAGCTTCTGATGTTGAACAAAACACAAACAGGGCACAGAAAGCCAGCAGCTCGTGGGCAATTACACAGGGCAGATCTGGGCGATGCAATTTGTGATCCAAGCATTAGCTGGCACTTCTGGAGCAGGAATGTGTTATTTGGAGGCGCTGTGTGGTTAGCTGGTGTTTTCCTTGTGGAGCGAGCCCCATGACTGCTCAGAGCAGCTTAACCCGAAGTTAAGCTGCTCATGACAGGGAGTTTACTCTGCCTGGAAATCGGCTACACCAGGTTATGGGGGGATTTGCCAACAGCAATCACGTCAGTGTTGGCAGCTGTCAGCCAGCATGGGATTTGACAGTGGAAACCTGTAGAAATCCATAGATTCCTGACAAAACAAAGCACACCTGAAGCAGATCCCTCACAGCATGAAATCTAAAGACATTGTCCATTTTTGGCTTTGCAGAGAGACAGAAAAATTCAAGATGTGTTACAACTTGTTTGCACAAGGCTCGGTGGAGAGGAGCAAAGAGTAGAGAAAGGAGCAGCAGGTCAGGCTTTGGCAGTGGCGCCTGCAGTGGTGTGAGAACCAGAACCCTGGGATGGTTGTTCCACAGCCAGCTGAAACCTTGTGCCACAGCAGTGTTGGTTGCAGGAATTGTGTCTTTTTCAAGGTTTTATGGTATGCTCGGCACATGGAAACGGTGGTAAACACCAGAGAAAAACACAGCTGGAAAGTTGCAGCCAAAATACTTCCAGCTCCAGAAGTGTTTGGTTGCCAGCTCCAGAAATGGAGCAGAAAAGCAGCCAGCCCATGGAGGAAAATTGGGGTAACATTTAGGTAATTTTCTTTTTCTTTTACAAACTCAACTTACATGCTGGATTTTTACTTTGTTGTGTCTGCAAAAGCACATTAAGGTTCCCAAGAGTCTGTTCTCAGCAACTGTTTACCATCTTTAGGGTAATACAGTTGGTACAAAGAGATGCTGAGCTGGTCATACACTAAGGAGGAGGCTCTGCTACTCATGGGCAGTGTTACCACTCTTTTTTTTTTTTCTTTTTTTTTTTGGTAAGGGTTTTGTTGTACTTACTTCCTTCTGTTTTTTAAAGTTTCTGTGTCCTGTCATTGCCACCATGTGTAAAAAGTCCTTAGCAACCTCCTTCTGGTGCAGGACAAACTTTCAATGCATCAAGATAAAAAGAAATGGGAAAAGCTTTCAGTAGTGTAAAGATCTTTTATTTTTCAGCAGAATTGTTGCAGGGCTTGTTTGTTGACTTGGAAGGCATTTTTCCTTAAAGGTGTTTTTTGTTTGGTTGAGGGGTTTTTGGGGGTGGTGGTGGGAGGAATGTCTCTTTTTCTCCCAAGCAACAAGTATCTAGAGTTCTTTCAATTCTTGTTTCCAGTCTTCCAGTATCAACCTGCTTTTTCTCTTGCAAGTACAGTTTCCCCCAAACATGCAGAGAGAAATTAAAATTTGTAGCTTGCAGAGGGAGGTCTAAGTTGTTTTTACCTTTCCTTTCCCTTCCCTCTCCCCTCAAATAAGTCGTTCTCCCCTAAGCCAGTCCCTCTCCCTTTCTCTTGCCTTCCCTCTTTTCCCTTCCCTTTCCTCCCCCACCCCTCCTGTGCACTCCCCACTTTTCCTTTCTTTCCCAAGGTATCTCTTGCAATACCCCTGTGTAAGTACATGTAAAACTTAGTGAAGTATACCCAGGAATATTGCACTGCACAGATACTCTTTTCTCTCTTTAGGCTCCTCAGTGGTGCTGATTTAATGGGAAATGTATGTAAATCACATACAAAATTGCTTAAATTGCCTAAATCAGCAAGCTTTGTATTTTGAGGAAGAAGGGAGTGGGAGAAACAGAAAAGTTCTGGTAAGAGCAAAACATTTCAAATAAAATAAAAATAAAAAAACCCCCCATGTGTCTGACAGCAGCAAGGCCCAAAGCCCAAGCCCTCAGTCTGATGCGGGATGTCCTGCTCAGCTCCACAGGAGCCTGAGAGCCACAGCACCCCCTCGGAAGGGAGGTGCACCTGGCCCCATCCTTGGTGCCCAAGCAGCAATCTCTAAAGGAGAGCACCTGAGCGATGCCCAGGGCCCTGGGCTGAGCTGGGACACAGCCCCTGGGCAGGAGGTGGGGGTCACAGGGGAGGCCACCACACCCCACACGGCAGCAGGAACTATTTAAATGCTTGTGGCTTTAATCTCCCTTTCCACACAAAAGGAGCAAGGTCTTCACATAAAAATGAAATATAAGCTAAATGAGAAACATCCCAACGTTTCCTTCTGCACTCCATCCAGGTGAAGGATCATCAATGCAGAACAAACCTTGTATCAAGGAACATGCTCTGAGCCGGGGTTTATCCCTGCTGTGGGTGTAGCACACAGCAGCACTCAGTGGAACAAAGTCACTGTCCCACTTGGACAGGTGTCCTGCCCCAGTGACACCCACATTCTTGGATGCCCTTATCTCCTTTCCATGCAGCAAAAGGAACCAGGATCAGAAGAGCAACTCCACAGAGGTCTCTGTGGGCTGCTGCCCCCCCTGTGGGACCCTGTGGGCTTGCTCTGTACAGCCCACACTCTGGGCACCTTATCTATGAATCTGGGTATTTATCACCTGTGAAATGGATAGAAGCCAATGAAAGATGTCTGTGTTGCGTTGCAGATTTAAACAGTGCTGCAAAGCCAGAAGCAGTGGCACAACTGTATTATCATCTGCTTTGTCTCACAATAAAGAAAAATTACTCACCTGACAGCACTGGGGCACCCAGGTTCTCCTGGTTTCCTTCCTGCTGGATGCAGAAATCTGTCAGAAGCAGCTAAGGGCATCTAGCACCCACCTCCTCGAGTCAGTTCTGGCACAGGAGGTACAGCCACCCACTGCAAGGTGCCATCCACGGACACAGCACGTTATTTTTAACGGCTCTTGACGCTTCCCCAGGCTATTTCAGTAGGCATTTTGGCAGTCACCAGGCAAAACAGAAGGATTGCTGGTTTAGGCTCATTCTTTAGAGATAGCTAGTATTTAACATGTTAAGTCTGGCAGCATTTCAGCCAACAGGTCTGATTTGTTGCACTGAAAAAAAAAACCCAACTCTGTCTCGTAAGTTCTTCTTCACAAAAGAAGCAAAAAAAGCAAAATTAACTATAACAGGAGCATACCAAGCATGCTGAGCTCAGTTGAAGGCATAAACCAAGGACAAGAAGGTGGAAAATGCACAACTCGGGCCATCTCCACCCATAAGAAACACAGGGAGAAGAATAACTCTGTGCTGCCTCAAGACCCCGGGTGCTCCTGCAGAACCTCCATGGAAGGAGTGGCTGCTGTGGACTCTGGGTGAGGTTCTTCCAACCTGCCTCCAGCCTGCTCTGGCTCTGTGCTCAGCAGCACTGACCACATCAGTGACTCCCACTCTGTGACCATTTGCTGGCTGCTCCCTTTCCACAGCCAAGGAGAGTGGGCTCTGGGGGGAGGAAGGCAGAGGAGTGGAGAAAATGTAGGTCCAACAGTCCTGCAGGTGCTCCCTCACCTGTGACTCAGACAGTAACGCCTGAAAATCAGAGCTGGTGCTGCCAGGAGGAGCAAACAAAGGCACGTCTCTGCTCTGCAGTTTGTCCTGCCTTGCTTTGGGCAGCAGGAACACACCAGTGCTCTGTGCCTATCCCTGCTGCGCCCAGTGTTGGTTCCCACTCCTTGTTTTAGCTCCCAAAGTATTGCAGTGACCCCCTGAGCTTTCATCTGGGTTCTGGCCACTGCCTGATTTCTCCTGTTTGGCCACATGCTTTCACAGCTGCCCATGGATGGGGGCTGCCTGCCACCAGGGGGGGCACAAGTCAGCTTCCCCCTTCCCCTCCTCGCTTTCCTGCCGTAATTCCAGCCAAATCCAGACAGAAACAGACAACCAGAACAAATGGGATTGTTACCAAGCTCACTAAGGGTATAGATATGTATTTCTAATTCAACAGCCTGCACAGCAGGAAAAGAGGTTAAAAACAGAAAATAGCCCAGCACACACACACCAAATTATGCCTTCTGAGTATTTACCCCAAATGGATTGTACCACTTAGACAGCTGGTTAGGTCTAGTCAGATCTTCTGCAAATGAGAAGAGGCTGGGCAGATCTCAAGCATTTCAGCTTTTCTTTGACAGTGAAGCTTCAACCAAAAATATTCCAGTGTGGTCCCTGTGTTTCGATCAAGGATTAACTCACACTCCAGTATTAACACCACCAGCACCCTTCCTGCCCTTCAGCTGCGTGCTGATGTGAGGGTAGCAGGGGCTCTGTGCGTGGGAAATGAGGCTGCTGCACAACAGTCAAAGAGAATGCCAGACACCACTACTGTGAAGCTGCTGGATGCTCCTCAGGAGGCCACAGAGGCTACCAAAGAGACCACAGGTTTCTTAGGCATCATTTTCAAAAGCCAGTGGAGTTTTTGAAGCTATGGAAAGCCCAGAAAAAAGTGGACTTTGCATAAAGAAATAAATCAATGTTAGCTTCATATTCATACATAATGGAAAACTGAACTTTAGACCATTTTACAAATTAGGGTGTCTCTCTGGTCTGCAGTTTTTACCATGCCAGGCATTTCACAAGAGGGAGCCACAGCACTGCCAGCATCAGTTTGGATGACTCTCAGCACATACCCAAATCCTATAATAAATGCACCATGCAAGCTTTATTCCCTGCAGGCTGAAGAACAACACTCATATTCTCCTGCAGCATGCAAGACAAAAAAAATTACTTAGAATACATTTTTATTTTATTAAAACTTACATAGGTTGGGAGTAGTTTGTTTTTATTTGGTTGGTTTTTGTTTTTAAATCTCACTTCCTATTTTTATGGAAAAGTGATACTGGAACAGGGTTACCTCAGCTTGTTTCCCTGTTTTCTGATACTCTTATAGAAACTAAATTAACTAGCTCTGGAGAAAAGGTAGTAAATATCCAGTCTCAGCTTTTATGAAGTGGCTTTTTATCATTCTAATTAATGCACAGTTTGGTTCACACACACAAACCAATCCTCTGGAATATTTAGGTTTAACTGCTTGACGACTGGCACATTAGCTATAGCAACATTTATCAACCATAGCTATCAATTAATTAACACTGCACAAGTACTTTAGAAAAATGGAAGTTTATTCATCTTTGAATGGCTCAAATAGCAAAGAAAAGGACAGGATAAGGCATCAGCCAAGACAGTTTCCATGTGTCCAGTGGCTTCATAACACCTCAGTTCCCAGTACACAGGTTCCAAAGCAAAGTCACAATGTTAGTGGTTAGACTCCCTGGCTAATAGGCCCAAATGAGTACACAGTAAGATGAAGACTGGCTTACTTGCCAGTTACAGGAGTAACTTTAATTCTGCCCTTGGCAGTCTACTAAATGCACATACAAAATTCCTACTGATAAATATTTAACATGACAAATGTAACTCCTAAGACTTGAGTCCCTAAAATGTCTGTTAGCATGAAAGTTAAATATTTGTTACCTAGTTTGCTTGAGCACGTTTTAAACTGTCAGTTATAGGCTTACACATGTATAAAAAGTAGAAGAGGTTGTGGAATTGATCTAGCCTGTCTCACCCTGGGGGAGTCCAGAACCCTCAAACACTCCGGGATGTTTTTAGTTAAGATGTAGCATACTGACCGTGGGCTGCTCTGAAGCAACTGAGGCAGCATGGTTGATTTGGGCATTTTGGATGTGCACGTCAAGTGTTTCTGTATTGCAAAGCACATTTGATTGCTCGAGACCAACATTAACTAGAAAAAGTAGCTACACTGTTCCCCATTTTAAAATCAACATGGACTAAACAGTACGAAACCTGCAAAGAGCTTCAGCATAACACACCACGTTCCCATAGCTGAGGATCAGGAGCACAAAAGAAATGAACCAGCATTTGCCAGACAACATCTTAACTCAAAACACACTAGCGCTACTAGATCAGCCCCACTCCACCCCCTTCAGGGAGTTAAAACCCGAGGAACACCGAGACACAAACCTACGAGCGAAAGGGAAGGTTCAAGGTACCAGCACGTTACATTTTAAACCACCATTCCAGGCTTGGATGTGCCACAGGCTTAGGACTTCAGTCGTTTATGTACTGTGAGCTCTGGGTTTCAGGATGCCGTGTTGTTTGCCCGGTCAGAGGTGACGGAGCAGGCTCTGTGTGAGTCACAACGCGGCCGGATGGCACACGGGTAAAGGACAGCCAAACCCGGAGGGGGCAGGCTCGCTCCTCCCTGCACCCAAGGCCCGGGCACACCCTCCACTCAGCAACCTGCTATGGTCGGGTTTGAAAATTAAGGCATATTCAAATGTTTCAATGTCAAGGATTACATCACTCTTCTAGGTTAATCAGGTAATGCAGAACCACATATAGTTTTCCTCAAGGTAACTGTTCACATATACATTATTGTCTCCTAATTTGCATAACTCCATGGCAAACCAGCTGCACGCTGCTTTGTTAGGTACCATGTTCACAATTGGCATTTTCAAGGCAACAAAAGACAAGATGAACTGACAATTACCAGTGATAAAAAAGTATGCTTTATAAGAACCCACCAAGTGATACTTTGCCCCGCTGTTCACTATGAAAGAAGAGACTGCCTAGGAAACACTACATTCAGAAGAAATGTGAGAAGGTAGGCAATTATGAAATGGACTGAACTTTGCTTCTCTTGAAGCCACATAATTTGTTTTCAGTGAATTTGACTTTCAGTGCAGCTCCAATTCATGCTTTTAGTGGTACATTACATTTTCCAACATGTTAGGGTAATTTCAGTCACTTCAGCCTTCAATGGCATGCTTATAAATTATGGTTTTTATTAGTATGGTCAGGGTAGGAAACAAATCCAGGCTTTTGATTATAAAATGCAACATCTTTCTCTGATCCTCTTAGCTAGGCTTTTTCTTTTCTTCTTCCCATTCTTTTCTTTGCTGTCTTCCATTTTTCTGGCTCTAATTTCTCTCATTAAATCAAAAAACACCTAAAAAAGATGTAAGAACATAAATGCAAAAACAGTCACAGATGTGAGTTAATTTATCACTAAAATCCACTTCAGTTGTTTAGAATAGAGTCAATTTTATGCAATTGTTTTGACCAAACAAATATTAAGCTTTTCACTGGTTTTGAAGGGCAAGTTGATAGGATGCAATCCTGCTTCTTTCATGGCACCAAAACGTTCCCCTGTTCTCTGACATTTGCCCAGGAATCCTGTCAGAGAGTTTGAAACAAGGATTGAAACAAAGGTCTCATCACCAGCCAAGACTTTCAAATGCTGTCTGTATATCCTACTGAGGAGACTCAAGGAAATCAGAGTATGTTCTGAGTGTTTTCAGTGATGAAAAAGTGAAGATCCTGCCCTGGAGACCCCATTAGTGGGGTCAGCAAACACTGAACATTTTTCATGGTATGTCCCATGGTGCAAGTCACAAAGTGACATTGGGAAAAAAATCCAGCATTTCCCTTAAAGCAAAGGTATCAATCATACATAACTGCAGGCACAATCCCTTATATCAGGTAATCTCAGCTGCCATATCACAATCTCCAAGGACACATGAAGTTAGTTTTCATCAAATGGTTTAGTGTGACAAAAATGTGACAAAGTTGGAGCCACTCCACTGTCTCATTTAAGAGAGATCCTACTGACACTTAATGCTTTAGGACTGGACTGCTTAAAGCTACTTTACTAATTTGAAATGCAGATTTTGACTTGACTCACAGCAAACAATTGCATCTTTTTAACTTTATTGCAGGAAATCAGCTGAGCAATTGTAGAACTTTCCTCTCTGAGGAGACATTTTCCAGATCTGTGTCAAGGAACTAGATCCATTTCTGTGAAACATGGACAGTGCAGGGGCTGAAAAGCTCCTCTACAGAGCCCAGTGGGTTTTATTTGCAATGACACTGATTTCAGATTGACTGCAGCAAAAGCATTGACCTCCACTACACGGAATCTGAAGAAAAATCAATGGAGCTAAACATTTCCATTAAGAAATGAGATTGTCTTGAGATTTAAATGTGCAATAAGTCACTTGCTTGTAGTTAAGTCTGTGCTAATGGCAGAGGGGCAACTGTCAGCCTGCTTAAGCACTGACACTGTCCTGCAGTAATTCAGCTCTCTGGGATACAAAACACCCTCAGTGAGTCACCTTTGCCAAAATGAGTCTGTATTTTTCCCAAATGAGCAAACCCACTATTCTGGAATTCAGAGGGGCCAGATTTCTTATAGAATAGGAAACCAAGTTTGTGTAACAAACAGCAAAACTTCCTATGCCCCAAGTAACTAAGAATATGTGGTACCCCCTGTGTCAACAAAGCCTCATTTATGGCCTGTGAAACCCTAAATCTGTGTGGCACATACTACCCTGGATCCATTAAGCCTGGAGCTCTGTGGTAGCCCACCATGAGAGTTCAAAGGCTACTGGAAAAATAGATACACACACTTTTGCTCAGCTACTAAAAGATAGTGAAGTGGATTCGAAGAGCTGGGGATTTCTACAACTAATAAATGGCTCTTAACTGCAATTATAAGCCAAAAATAAAAGATATATTAGCTTTTATAAAAATCAGAGCTGTATTCAATAATGGAAATAAGTTGTGCTGTGTTAATTGACTTAATTTACTCTCCAGAACAGGACAAAGGGAGACCTCATTGCAGTCTTCCAGTCTTAAAGAGGATTATTAAAAAAAAAAAAAAAGAGGGAGAGCAACTTTTTATAGTGGCAACTTGGGATAAGACCCTTGGGGGAACAGTTTTGAACTAAAAGGAGAGAGATTTAAATAATAAATTAGGGGAAAAAATCTTTATTGTGGGGGTGGTAAGGCAGTGGAACAGAGAAGCTGTGGATTCCCTATCCCTGGAAGTGCCCAAGGTCTCCAGGATGGGGCCCTGAACAACCTGACCTGGTGGGTGGCAGCCCCAGCCATGGCAGGGGGTTGGAACTGGAGATCTCTAAGGTCCCTTCCAGCCCAAACCACTCTGTGATTCAACATGTGGTCAGGTTTGCCAGCACCTCTGCCAGGACAGGTTGGCCCCTTGCACTAAAGTCCTGATTTCTTTGGCCACACATCTGTTGCTCCAACAGTCTGCAGGGCTGAGGGTTATTCTGAAGTACAACAACTGCTGTCTTTTACAGTTACAGTGAAATACTTGCAACTGATCAATATTTTATCTTCTTGGAGACAAATATTCCCTCCTGTCTCATTACCTTCCAAAACAGTAGGAATTCTAGGCCAAAACAGCTGACCCAAGGAAGTTTGAATGAAATAAGATCTTGCATAATGACTCCTTGCAGTTCAGATGGGATAAACTTGTTCCACCTAACATTTTCACTGTTCTACATGAAGTCACCTGGTCATGCACTCTGTGCAAGCTAAGAGAGAAAAGTATCTGAATAAAATGTCACAAAAATAATTGCTAAAATGATGAACATGTAGAGAAACCCATGGAAAAGAGGGATGAAGTAAAATGTGACAGACAGATCCTTAGTTTTATTACCTTGTCAACATTAGCTCGTGTTTTTGCAGACGTTTCCACATAATTGACATTCCACTGATCAGCTCTGTTTTTTGCTTCCTCTACAGAAACTTGCCTTTTATCTTCCAAATCTGATTTATTACCAACTAGCAAAAAAGGAACATTCTCATCTTCTTTTACTCTTAAGATCTGCTCCCTGGAGAAAAACGAAAAGGAAAAGAAAATTAAGCTTTCCATGGACTACTATTCTTAGAACACAAGAAGAACTCAGACTAAATACTCTTCCATCTTACACTGAAAAGCCACTTATTCCTTTTATGAAGCTTATGTAACAGGAAAATCTTAAACCTCATTATGACATTATACAGAATGAAGACAGGGACAGACAACTAGTCCTCCAGGAAGGAAGGAGGTGAGTCACTGAGAAGTGAAAAAAAATAGAAAAGGATTGGTTTAGGTGAGAATTTATATTAATAATTCATTCCCTTTAACAGAGCTATTTGAGAGCATTTACCATCATCTTTACATTATTACTTTTGATTGCCATTTTTAAGCCATCCAAGCTTCAGTTTCACTGCTGATTTTTTCCTAACCAAATACATGCACCATTTTTAAAGCAGATAAAATGGTCTCCAGCATGTTAAGAGAAAATCTCTTCCTTCCAGGAATCTTTCTCAAGTCTCTGCAGAGATCTTCATTCAGCCAGTACACAGACACAAGTTGTATATGTATTAGACTTTTAAGGACAGACCCTCCTACTGTTTAACTGCTAGGATTCAATTTCTGAAGTTGTAAATAAAGCTCAATACCACAAATTGTTTAGGACATAAGTCTTCCACACTCAATAAATAATGTAAGTTTTCTTCTAATTGGAAATGCAATAGAAGTAACAGGAAGAACAGTTTTCTCAGAAGGATATTCTGTGTTTTGTCTAAGAAAGGAGTATAAAGTTGTTAGTGAAATGTAGCCCCTGATTTTGGAGCAATTTCTGAAGGACTGACAAAAAGCACAGAAAAGAAAATTCCTTTTGCTGGCTGAGGTGAAACCAAATTTAAAGTTGAAGGGAGAGAAGCTGATGACAGTTTAGTAATTGATATTCTAAAGGGCCTTGATTGGATATGTGGCAGGATCCTTCTGCTGTTACAAAAAGCTCTGAATAGCATGTGGTTTTGTGGGGCTGAGAAGACACAGAGAGCTCATAATTTTTTTAAACCAACAACTACACATTTGAGGCAGCTTCTAACACTCCGTTTATGTCTGAGGTGTCATTGAAAAGCAACCCTTCTCCTCTTCCCCCCAAACATCAGTGCAGATGTTTTCACGAGCAGTTTGAATTGTCAGCGGATTAGGGAGGTGGCCAGAAGGAAACTGCATCACACCCAATCACTGCAGTGTCTGTGTAAATAAGAGTTCTGGTAAAACCCAGTAGGTTTGAGCACTAATAGTGCAGGTGATGCCCCAGGGGGTTTGAGTGACAAGGTTTTGGCAGCTGCTGAAGGCTCCCCAGTGTCCAGCAGGGCCGATGCCAGCCGGGTCCAGGACAGAGCCAGTGCTGGACAGCGCCGAGCCAGTGACACCGCAGGGACAACGGATTTGAGACGGGAACAAAGTTATTGCACAGATATAATCACACTCAGAGAAGAGAGGGGTGAGGAGAACAACTGTGCACACACCAAGGGCAGTGAAGAGGAGGGAGGAGGTGCTCCAGGAGCCAGAGCAGGGATTGCCCTGCAGCCTCATGGAGGAGACCCTCCTGGCAGAGACCTGGGGCCCCTGGAGAGAGCAGCCCACACCACTAGAGCAGGTTTGCTGGCAGGACTGGTGACTGCTCCTGAACGATTACACCCCATGGAAAGGGATCCACACTGGAGCAGGCCATGAAGAACTGCAGCCTGTGGGAAGGACTCATCCTGGAGAAGTTCATGGAGGGCTGTGGCCCACGGGAGGGACCCCACGCTGGAGCAGGGCAAGGACTCCTGTCCTTGGGGAGGAAGCAGCAGCAGAAACAACATGTGATGAACTGACCACAACTCCCATTATTCCCCATCTCCCAGTGCTGCTGGGGAGGAGGAGGTAGAGGGAGGAGGGAGGGGAAGCTGGTTTTAAGGCCAGTTTTATACTTCTCATCATCCTGCTCCAATTCTGATTGGTAATAAATTCCATTAATTTCCCCAAGTTGAGACTGTTTTGCCCACAATGGCAATCGATGAGTGATCTCTCCCAGTCCTTCACTCAGGAGCCTTTCATTGTATTTTCTCTGCCCTGTCCAGCTGAGGAGGGGAGCGACAGAGGGGCTTTGGTGGGCACCTGGCATAAATGCCAGGTCAAACCAGCACAGATGCCAAACAATTTCATCATGTAAAGCTTTAATCTAACAGCAATCCAGATGACAAGATTCTCAACGGAGACTCCCCTGAAGATGGGTATCTCCTGAACAAGAAACACCCAATTAATGATATGGCAGCTTGAAATCTAGACTTTAAAACAAAAAACCCACGAGAGCCAGACCAATTCTACTCAAAGCAAGGCCAAATTTTATCAAACTGCCTTTCAAATATTTAAAAGTGTAATCATTGCAGGTCTGTGCTCTATGGAAAAAAATGGCTTGGAGCAATGGCATTTCAGAGCACAGCAGGAACCCCATTGACGACACTGAATAGCAGCAAACAGCTCTCCTGTTGGAGGTCTGCCATTCCAGCAGAACAAAATTCCATTGAAGCAAACACCCAAATTGTTTTTGTCACTTCCTTTCCTGTCTGGCTCTTGCATAGCATGCCCTCAGACTACTCAACAACGTCAAAGGGACTTTAACTGGACACACATGAGAAAAAGGAATTTTTCTGAGTTACAATTTAGCATTTCGGTTTCTACAGTTTCAAAGGCAACTTGAAGGCACTTTCAGATTTGGAGTGGGGAGAATTTTAGTATCTTTACTTGGAAGGGGTTTTTTCTTTCATTTTTTCTGTATCAACATGTACCTTTACTGCAGAAGAAGGACTTTTTCTAAAGCATTCACACGATTTTAAGCAGATTTGAATAGGTCATTTGGCACTCCAGAGGAGCTGAACTATACTGAACAGTGCTCTGTGATTGACACTACCTAGCACAAGCCTGCAAACAAACAAGGCCTGCTCCTCCCTCTCTTAAAACACATAAACACACACATATAGAGACCCAACCAAAAAAAAAACCACCAGAGGATGAAAAACTCATTGTCTCCCCTCTCCACACCTCTTCCTCCTCCCTGGTATTCAACATGTTCTGCTACTTAGTGGTATTCAAGTTGAACTGTGACAGCATCTCTGAGAAACCTTATTGCAGTGGGATGCAGATTTCTTTTTATATTTGTTTCCTTACTTTTCTCTCAAAGGTTATGGCCTTTCATATTTCACTACTCTTTGAACAGGTAAAACCATCTTCTGATCTCTTTTGTCCTTTTTTTAAATACAGTGACGAGTGATTTAAATGTGCTTTCTCTCTCAACCAAAATTAAACACCTGTGATATACTGCTGCCTGTATAATATTCTATTATTATCATGAGTTTCAATATGCTGCATGTCTGAAAGCCACCTGAAACCCCCTATCCTGTTAAATCTTTATTACACTAGAAATACCCAGTCCCAAATTTTGGGTTTATGTTTGCTTCCAGATAAATAAAATAGTGATTTTGATAGGAAGGGTGAACGCTATGCTGAGCTTTTGCCTTGTAAATTCAAATAATTGCATCCGTATCTTTTATGGAGAAAAATTCCATCCAAGCAAAACTCAAGGACAGATTTACAGTAACCCTTTACACAAAATGCATGGCTGCTACTTCAATTCAAAAATACTTCTCATTGCTATTTTTGGTGGGTTGACCCTGGCTGGATGCCTGGTACCCACCAAAGTTCTTTACCACCCTCCTTCTCAGCTGGCTGGGGGAGAGAAAATACAATGAAAGGATCAGGAGTCGAGATAAGGACCAGGAGAGATCACTCATTGATTATCATCACAGGCAAAACAGATATGACTTGGGTAAGTTAATTTAGTTTATTGCCAACTAAATCACAGTAGGGTAATGAGAAGTAAAACCAAATCCTAAGAAACACCCTCCCCTCACCCCTCTGGCCTTGGCACCTGCACAGCTCTTTCTCTCACTTATTCTCACTCCTTTCTTCTCTGCCTGCAATTTGTTTCTGCCCAGTAACTTTTTTCCCCTTCCTAAATACATTATCCCAGAGGTGCTACCACTGTTGCTGGTGGGCTCAGCCTTGCCCAGGGGTGGATCCTTCTTGGAAACTGCTGGCATTGGCTCCACTGGACACAGTGGAAGCTTCTGGGAGCTTCTCAGAGAAGCCACTTCTCCTACCAAACCCTTGGCACCCAAACCCAAGGCCCTGTTATTCATAAAAGCACCTTTGAGAGGTAGAAAGACTTGTGCTGTTGACACTATGCACTTCACTCCCCCAGAATACAATGCACAGACCCCACAATGCCTAAGACTTTGGAGACAGGCATCACCAGATATGGTTATTCTGTAGAGTTTTCAACTGGAATCTTGTCATTCCATCTTTATAACAAGTATTTATTATAAAACAGCTACATGTGCTGCTTTCTGGTCTAGGTGTTGTTTCACAGGTAAAGAGAAACACATCATAGTCCTCTGAAGCAAGGACTGAAAAAGACAGCTCTGGGGAGTACACAGTACTGTACATACACTCCAGGTAACCACACAATCTACATGGCCCAGTACTTTGGATGGCTGTATGCCTTCTCCCAGAGTACTGCTTCCCAGCACAAGTTTGAAGCAGCACCAACTTACAAAGGGCAGAAGCCTTCTGGTCCGTGGCAAGAGCCTTTCTGGTATTCAGAACCACAGCAGCTAAGGTATCTGAAGTGGTACAGGTAGCAAAGGCGTGGCTAGGCATCTGTTCAAAACGTTATGTGACAGCAGTAAGAGCTGTCATCCAACCTGAACTATCCAAAGGATATTACACAACAACCAAAAAAATCATTAGAGTAATTATTGTGCCTTGTAACTTACCTGAAGTCTGCAGTTGCTGCAAAGGATTCCAGCTCTGTGATAGAGAAGACACATAGAAAGCCTTCTCCACTTCGGAAGTAGTTGTCTCTAATTGCAGCATAGTCCTCCTGCCCTGCTGTGTCCAATATATCAATTTGGACTTCTTCCCCATCCAGAACCACTTTTTTCCTGTAGCTGTCAGCTTTGGTGGGCTCATAGTCTTCAACAAACTAGAAAAGAAAAGACCTCCATGATACAAAACCATGCCTGTACAAGGCAAGCACTGCTGTGTGCATAAAGGACACAGCAAACATGGGTACAGGAACTACAAAGTATGTGAACTTAGGCCATGTGAAGCATTCAAATGACTCAGTGAAAGCAGACTTTTCCTCAGCCCAAAGAGTTTTTAGGTTTTTGCTTTCCTCAGCCACTTTCACTGGAAAGAAAGAGTAAGGGTACAATAAACTGATTTTCTTTCCTCTCTTCAAAAGCGGCATAATAAACATTTTAAAAAAAATGGTTGTTTCAGACATCGTGGAACTCACCTAACTGAAGAAGCTTTCAGCTACAGTAACTGAGTCTAGGTCTAGTGAACAATGCCAAAATATTCCAACAGCATGACAGAGCAATGAACTGCTTAGAAGGCTGAGAAAAACACCAGATTTCACCTTGACAAGTAACTATTGGGCAAATCACTCAACACATGTGTTTGTTCCACTTAACTGCTGCCTTTCATAGCACATCACATACACTTAGACCCTTTCAGAAAAACCTGTACAAATATAACTTAACACTTGAGTCCATTGCTAGTGGTGATTCTTACCTCATCATACATGAACTGTAGTGTTAAAGCAGATTTTCCTACACCACCACTTCCCACCATGATGACTTTGTGTAAAGCCAACGAATTCTGTCCTTTAGGTTTATTTGCTGCCATCTTTGGATTGCAGAAAATTCACAGGTATCAAATGAAAAAAACCTAGAAGAAATATATTGCTTCATTAGTTTCTTTTCCTTCTCCCACAGGAACTCTATTTGAAGTGGATTTGTTTCAAATCCCTACGTATCTAATGACTTAATTTCAGTTCTGCTGTCTTCAGTGAAAGCTGTCTGCTTTTTCACTGGAAGTCATTCCACAAATTATACTGAGCTCATGTATTTTACTTAAGCACAGAAATCTTTCACACCGTTTGGAAACAGAAAAAGCGGGTTCACAGCATCCAAGAGCAATTAAGGGAAAAGACATTTTGGTATGTAGAACACTGTATTTTCTTTAGCAACACGGTATGTGTCAAAAATCCTTGCTAGTTTACTACCCAAGAATTGAAAAAGGAAGCCACAGTGAGTCAACACTGTACAACACCATATCACAAACATGTGATATGACAGCTGCAGGGGCAGAAAACAGACTTTTGAAGGAATTTCCAGCTTAAATATCAAGCATTAAGACACAACTGGCAAGGATTAGCTAGTGTACTTCTACAGACAAAAGCAAGGAAACTTAAAACCTAAAAATACCCAGTTCCAGTAAGTCAATCAGAAGCTAAAAGGATAACCTAGTTTACACGGAGTAGAAAGATTCAATTTGCCTACAAATGTAGTTATTCAGTGTATTTGGAGCAGCTGTCTCAGCCCCATGACTGCTTGCTCAAACACGAATCTCTGCATCTCACCAGGACCAAAAGGCTCTATGGCAGTTCATTCACACACAGGTTAATGCATGTATGCAGAAACACAAAACCTAACAATGTTATAGTTTGAGCAGATCTCTATCTTGCCACACCTTTGTTTCATTCTCTGCCTATCTCAAAAGTAATATAACTGTATTTGTGAATGCTTGCACTGTTCTTAAGACATGGGAAAGCCCCCATGCAGTGACAGTACTCTCCACCAGGGATTTAAGGTCAAAACAGACCCTGAACTCCAAAAGACACAATGACATCTATATTACCTATATAAATACAACAAACACCTATGGTAGCAACTAACAACCAAGTGTAACTTAGACTTTGTTACGTGGAAAGCTCAAAGAGAGCACATTCCCAGGGCAGCACAGCTCAGTTACACACAGAACCAGCAGATGATGACACAGCACAGTGACGAGGCACTATTACCTCATTACCTTTACCCATCATGATCATTTGACAACGTCACACCAAAATTACATCCTCCTGCATAATGAATTGCCCTTGTGTGCAGATTAATCAGAATGCAAAGCAGGATGATTTTCTTAAAACTTCAATCAGAATCCCTAGTTGGGGCCACGTACTATGGTTTTGTTGGCAGTGAGGCAGGTAAGGACAAAAGCATGTTGACTAAAGCTACAGCAGAGATGAAACCAATCCTTCCTGGAAGTAAAAATAAATGAATGCAGAGTATCAAGGCCTTTCCTGGTGCCCATGCTGCCATGCCAGCAAGCAGCTAGCAGACACAGGGCTGGCACAGCTGACCAAAGGGATATCCCCATGCCGTGGCTTAGCAAGAACAGTTGGCTGAGAAGTTTGAAGTTTGCTCAGGGACTGGCAGTGAGCAAGTTTGGGGTTTTTTAATCACTTGTTGTTCTTGGATTTGTTTTCCCCTTTTTATTAACATTTATTAAATGACCATTATCTCAACCACAAGCTTTCTTACTTTGACCCTTTCCATTCTCTCCCCCCTGGCACTGGTGCAGCTGGAGCAAGAAGCAGCTGTGTGGTACTGAGCTGCCCACCAAGGTTAACCCCCAACCCACACGAAAAACTCTTCAGGTCACATCAGTACCACCACCCCTTCTGCTGTCAAAGAATTCTGAAGATGCAGTTGAAAACTAAATCACTCCAATTGTTTTCCCCAGAAAGATTAGCTAAGTGAAATAAGTGTGAGTAAGCTGGCATAGTCATTAGAGAGCCATAGCAGAGAAATACAGCTAACAGTATGTCACAAGTTCTTTGAAAAAGGAGATGGAGAAGAACAAAAACACATTTCCATTTTGGCTTTAAAAGAACCATTGCTTTCCTTTTACTCAAGAGGGAGTATGAGAACATGAAAATAGTTCCAAGCCATGTGCACGTTTTCAACCTATTACACTGCATTTTGAACTACTCCATTGTTTTGCCTTAGAAAGGAAACCCATATCCTGAAAGTCACACTTCTTAGTATGTATTACAGACTGTTCTCTAAGTACTTCAATCCTGGAACAAGTCCAAAGGAATTCAGCAGGAATTCTGTCAGGAGAGTTTGTGCAAACACTCTGAAAAAATTCAAATACACAAGAGCAATGTTGCACTGTAATATTTGTTGTAAATTAACCTACAGTCTTGTAGTTTGAGCAATGTGAAAATTGCTATTTTACTTCAAGATGCAACTCAACAAGTTGTGTCCCAGTGTGACAAACAGAAGTTGCTGCTTTTTGTTCTCTCTGCAACAGCTGACACACAAAGAATCCAACACATGTCCACTTCCAATTTCATCCTTACACATAATCAAGTTAGTGACTGAAAATTATTTAAACAGAAAGATTTGATGGCAGCCAATCATTTTCACAAGCCTTGATAACACCTTTCCAGAGAACTGTAAGAGATTGAGTCAAAGAAACTTGAAATTATAAAAACCTGACCCTACCAGTGAAAGCAGCATTCCCAGTCACCAATAAGTGCCAGTAAACAGCATTCCATGGAGATACTGAAGACAGCAAAACTGCACGTTGCCACAGACCTCAAATCTTAAAGATAAGCCTGTTGTAAATACTCTGCCACAATTTGTAGCAGGAGGCACCTCGGGAGGCCAGTTTGCTCCCAAGTTCTTCACAATCCAATAAAGATATAAAAAACTCAGGCCTGCTGATAGTAGATAATGTGGAAAGAGAGAAGTAAGTTATAAACAACACAATATGATGCTGTGCAAACAACACTTAATCCAAAGAGACTGCCTCGGAGAAAGTACTGGGCCAGAGAGGAGAGAGACCTGCAAGGTGATGTTTTAAGATACTCCCACACACCTCTACCTGTTCAGTGCTTTAAAAAGCCAAGAGGAACCCAGATTCCAGTTTGAACAGTAAAGCACCTGAGATGAAGTCTCACACAGTCTTTCTTTCCACCCATAATTTAAGTAGTCTGGCTTATTTTCATAAGAAGTATTAATTTGGGTCATATCTAGTTTCTGAATTGCCCTACTTTATAATTACGATAAAAATTATAGAGACTGTGGCAAGAACCCTGTTGCATGAAGCTCAAAAAAGCACACTTTCTTATCATGTGTACTGTGGGGTTTTAAAAATTACTTTCATCTTCCCAGCACAAAATTATTTGAGGGTCAGAAGATAAACACAGGACTATCCTGCAGTAAAATCCTACGTCACCCCACAGCACAGAGACACTCACAGATTCAAGCAGGGTGTTGTCAATAGCTGTATCACCCATCTATCCCAGTCAGCTTTTCACCACACCCACTGGAAATTCCATAGCAGCAATACAGTTGATGACATATATGAAAGTTTAAACAGTTCTTTGTGCAGTTCAACAAGTTCGAAGGGAAGCGAAAGCTTAACTGGCTCAACAATGTAATGCAATACCTCCCCTCAGAAGGGCAGGAGCATTGTCTCACCACCATGCTAGGGATCAGTCCTCAGCTCCACTGCAGATAAACTCCTAGGAGACTGCCCTTTTCCAGCAGATAAGGACACAAAGGAATGAATCTCCGAGTGCTCTGCCAAAGTAAGCAGTTCTCTGAGCTCCTACAGCTGCTGTACTGCCTGCAGATAACCACAGAGAGCAGCGAGTCCCTTTCATGGCAGCCTTCCAGCTGGAGCTGGGATGGGCTCTGGAGAGCCAGGCTATGGAGCAATTAGATTCACTGAGAACTGCAGGGGCAGCAACTCATGTTAGCATTAGCATCACCTTGTCCAACAGTCTCGAAATCTGATCAAAGAAAGAAGAGTAGGTAACTAAATCACTTTTAAGCTATTTTTACATGATTAAGATCATCTAGGAGCGTGTAGCTGGAGTTGTAAAGCTGTTGCTTGTCCTGAGGACTGGCTTCCACCTGTTAATAACTTGTTAACACCAAGTTATCTGGAGTTTTATACCTTACATCAAAGGTCCTCTGTGCAAAAAAAATAGGTTACCTGGAGTCCCCCATGGAGTTAAACCCAACACTCAGCTCCACCCACCAGAGGAGTGAGCTGGACACTGTTTCTGTCACAGGACTCGGCTACAAAAGCATCATGGGTAACTTCTGTGTAAGGTCTGGGTGCACAGAATGATTATCTGGGCTCACAAGAGTAAGAGAACCAGCACAAAAACAGGTTTTCATCTTCAGGGACAAAACTTACAGGGAAGGTATCTTTGCAAATACGTGCTGGGGAAGAAGAAAACAAAAAGCAGGAGTCCTTGATCTGTCTTTATCAGTCATTTTGTCCTCCCATCTACTACTTCAGCCTGATAAATTGAGATAAAAATACACTTAAGGGTGAAAAAACCTCATGGGTTTCATCCCCTCACTCATCTTGTTCAATTGAGAAGACTCCTCTTAAGCTGTCCTGTTTCTCAGTTGGCTTTTGCTTACAGAGTAGCTTGCTCCAAAACAATCAAGGCATGCTTTCTCACATATCTGTGCCATTTGTCCTCTACATCCCTCCTCAATGCAATAATCTCAAGGTTCATACACTAGAAGGGAGCAAAAGAGAGGCCAGCAGAGCAGCTGTGTACCATCCAAACAGGGCAACAAACAACCCAGCTGAGATGACTTCCTTCCCTTCCCAGGGAACACTATTATCAATCAGAGGGCAGACTGCCTCCTCTTTAACCAGTAGCACACATTTACAGAAACAATCATATCCAAGGCACCTAAGTCTCTGACAAAACACACCCAAAAACTGGCCAATAGGGTGAAAAATTACAAAGAACAGAGCACATGATCAGCCCCATTTTCTTAGAGGATGAGACCAAAAGAGGCCAAGAAGTGTTCTGCCCATTTTGGTTCCCTGGAGTCTCGTCTACGCAGTGTCAACAGGCCAGGGAAAGCAAAGCATTACACCCAAGTCACATCATCGCAGGCACAAAGTCAGCTGGCAGCTTGAGCAGCCCCGTCCACGCAGCTGAATGCAGCCTTTGTGGACGTGCACTTGTCCTTAACAGGAGGACTTTGATTTGCTGCAGACATTGGTTTGAAGGGGACTAGCTAAACACAGCTTTGTGTTTAATGATAGCTGGGACAGTTAGTAAAGTAGATTCTAGTTAATAAGTAGAGATAGCAGTGCTCTTCTTCAATGACAAAACAATTTTTTATTGTTTGTTTTATAGCCTACATAAGACTGATACATGGAAACTGAACCCCAGTTCCTTTCCTTTCAGAGAAAGCTGCATTAAGATTTGAAAGTCTGTCATATTAACCTCATTACCCACTCACTTTTATGATGAGCAACTTTCTTCCCTTCAGACTGTTTTATATAACAAGCATCACCTCCAACCACCAGCTGATACATCACAGCACCTGCCTTTACACTGTTTAACAGAGTTAGAACTTGATAATTTGAAGGAACAGAAGTAATTTCATCACAATATGTGAGCTGCCTGCACAATATTAAGAATTACAGTTAGTATGCTTTGACCAAAATATTTCCAGAAAGGCAAAATTATCAATTTCTTACAATAATTAAAGAAAATTTAGTAATGGAAGCTCATGTTGTTCTAATCAAATAACAATTTTTTTCTAAATGAAGAAATGAATACCTGCATTCCTCTATACATGACACTGAGTATAATCTATCACTTCTAGAGCTATTAGCTGCAACTTATCTCATTCTGAACTGAAAATTTACAGTCATTATTTGACAGAATTTTCTAAAGTGAGTTTAAATATTCTCCAAAGTTCTTAATTCCCCCAAATTCTTCAAAACTCTGTTGTCTCACATGACCTAAAAATTACAAGATCAACTTTCTGAGAAAAAACACAGGAGGAAAAGTTTTGAAAAGTGAGAACATATTGATGTCCCCAAGGACCATCAAGCAATATAATCTTACCTGTTACAAAAAGATCACAAATTCAGCAGGTTACTTCATTGTTTATTGAGTCCAGTAGTTTCAGTTTGATTAGCAGCAAAATTACACTGGAGAATGTATTGTTTGAAAACAGCACTAGCATACCAGATGCCAAGTATCTGGGTGACACCTCAGGAATGACTCAGATATTTCTGCAACAAAAGTGTTCCTGGAAAAGGAGGGGGGCAATTCCAGGCAAGCAGAGTCTAACCCTCCCAACAGCTGCTTCCAATTACAATATTCAAACCAGATCAGCAGAAACAGCCCATGACCCAGAAACTGATAGGATACATGAGGACAAAAGTTGGGATACACGATACCAGCTGTTTCAAGAACTGGAGAGTAAGGAAGTTTTTACAGTTAGATCAGCATGACTGTAGCAAGTGTCATTCTTTGGCTCAAGTTTGACTGGTGCTTAAGCACACAACATCTGCCAAGCTCTGCATGAAGTAGCATCAGTATTTTATTAAGGTAGAACAAGTATTTCAAATGTTAAATAATGACTCTGCATTGTAGCCTGGAGAAAGAGGAGAACAAACACCAATACTCAAACCTATCTTAGAAATGACTAGTCTGATTACATAAATGAAACAGGTCTCTTGAACCTCACCCTCAGAATAAGGTAGAAACTTTCACAGTCAATATTTCCGTATCTCCTGAAAATAATCCTTTGACATAAATGTGTTTAACTGGTAATTAGGATTTGCAGCTTCCCTTGAGTTTAACAAGCAGCTAAACTACATTCAAGGTTTCGTAAGAACCCTTCTTTCTAAAGCTTTCTAGGTGCTGGTGTCTCCCACACCTACTAAACAAATTTACTATGGTGACTGACTACACACATACTAACAAAAGGAAAGGGCAGAAAAGACTGAAGTTCCACCTCTCAGCAGCAGCAAACCTCAGGCAAAAGACCTACATTTCCAGCTCCCTGAGACAGGTGGTTCAAACTGCAACCATATCCAGGCACTTCAATTGGAAAAGTCACCCAGTGAACTCTTCACCAAGTACCTGAGGCCCCATCCACCCTGTAAGTTACATCACACTGCTATAAAGAACAGTGACTCCCACATGCCTGCAGCTTTATACTCTTAACATCAGAACTCCAACAAGAAGTCACAAAAACACTAGCAAAGAAGTTCATGGATTTTCTGAGGCTCCACAGGGCCTTAGTGCCAGCTTCTGAGCATAGCCATGAACTAGGCAGCAGCTCCTGATGTAAGAATAGATACGCATTCCTTATTTTTTAAGTCATCATTTCAGCATTTTGTTACCAAAAAGCCTCTTCAGCATCCTGCAAGATGAATCAGGAAGGCACTTCCATAAGGAAATTTCTTGAAACCCATATGAAACAGCACATGAAAACCCTGACAAACTAAACAACAGAAATGGTCTAGAACAAAATCAAGGTCTTAAGATTTCAAGCCTTGCAATGTACTGATAAGAAAATGAAGCAGCTTCATCACTGGCCACATAAACGACTGACAAAACACACAACACTTGAGCCCAACTGGGAGTCTGCAAGGCTGATACAAACTGAACCTGGCAGCCTGACTGATATTCCCATATCCTTTCTCCCAATAGCACTGGTGCTTGCAACAACTAGGTGGCAAAGCACTTCAGAAGTTGTTCTAGACAAGTTAACCTATACAGCATTTTGGACAGACTGGTTACCTAAACAACCTTGCTGGCACCACAGAGAGCCCAGAACGACACAGAGCTGAGCATGAGGAGAGCAAAACTACAGCACTCCCAGCCTACAAACACTGTGCAAAACAACACAAGTGTCCTAAAGTTCCTCAACCATAATCTAGAGCACTTGTTGAAGATTCCTTGCTTTTTACAAGTTATGTGATGGCTATTACAAAACACTGGGAAGAATTCTAGATACTTGCAATGGTTTCTCTGGACTGCTCCAGAGATGAGTGGGAAGAGAAGCCAACTCAAGCACCCAGCAACGAGCTTGCTTTCAGTTTGACTGACTAAAGTCACGCTGTGAAATAATGTTGGTAATATACAGGTTTATGTGAGAGTCTGGAATAACTGCTTCTGTTTCCACAAGTTCATTACATGGCTGCTGCCCATCTCAATCTATTTTAACCATTGAGGGAACTCAGCTTTCTGAGGCTGGCAGTGCTCAATGTTGCTTTAACACAAAGTGTAAGAGGCACGTCTTCTCTTACATTAAATTTGTAAACAGGACAATCTGTAATCTAGCCTATTAACAAAAAGCATTAATTTTGTATTGATTTAAGATCACACACCACAAGGAGAGAATTAAAAGTAACAGCAGTCACAATAGAATAATGAACAGTTACATGCCACTAGCCTGGCAAACCTATCCACAGACTTCCATGGATTTGGAAGAGACACAAACAGGTACTATTGGTACCACTGCTGATTTTCTACTGTAAGCAGAACTAATGAAAGGCTGAAACAGATGAGGGCACATCTGTGGAAGAGCCTCCCATATCAGTTATCCATAATCAAGTCTCCTGTAACGGTTTGGAGTCCATGATCCTTGTGAGTCCCTTCCAACTCAGCATATTCTGTGATTCTGTGACTTTCACCCTGTTTCAAGGACAAGGAAGCACATCTGGAAGCTAACTTGACTGATAGGCCAGGCTTCACTCACACCTGCACAGAGCTGCTGCTGCTTCCAGCTGCTCTCAGAAGTGTGTTGCATTCAAAAGTCATTCACAGCATATTCAGTATCATCAGTTCCAAGGGTTTTTTGCCAATCATACTTCAAAAGGAAATTCAACCAACAGTGTGTCTTTTTTGCCTCTGTACACCTACACTTCAGTACACACCAATCTCAGGAAGATTTAAATGTAAGCACATTGACTTGGCTTGAAGTGGATTCTTTGAGAAAGGTCTGAAGGTGGGTTCCAAGAGAAATATTTGAAAAAATATAGGTTTTCCTCTAACAGAAGTACCTTGTTAATTGTTAAAACCCCTCTGGTCTTCCTTTAGAAGTTCAGAAGGCCAGAAATGTGTTTTCTAGAAAAAGCAAACATTCGCATGGTCATTTTCATAGCCAGAAAGAATGACTTCAGCTCCACGCTCACTAACCCCAGAACTCCACCCAAACAGTTTCACTGCTCTATAATCACAAAAGTGAACTTGTTACAGGGACATCTAGAAATAAATGGCCCTGCACAACCAAACCAAGTCACCAGGCTCAGGGCAGGCTGCACCCAACACTCATGGAATCCACAGAAGGGATGCCATCCACACCCCTTCCATAGGTCAGGGCTCTGCCTGGTAGAAGCAGACTTGTGTTGCTTTCACACCAAGACAAGCTCTGATGCTGAGAGCTCAGGGAATTTATCCTTCTCAAAACAACTTATTTTTCCTTGTTAGCCAGTCATATAGTACCACAGCGAAAACTCACATGAACACCCTTAAATTCTTTCAAGTATTAGCACAGACAGAACGAACACAGAAGCCTTGTTTGAGTAACACTCCTATGAAATTCTCGACACAGAAAAAGTTTAAGCTTTCCAATAAAGCGTTTGAGGCAGGCACTGCCTTCTTCTGCCTGTCAGTGCCTTGCTGAATGAAGTTTCAACAAAAGCAGAAGAGAAATACCAAAATCCTTGCCATTTTATGCTGCTAAAATAGTTTCTGACAATGAAGGATGCAGGAAACAAGTGCTCCAGCAGGTGCAGGCACATGTACATCAAGGGCCATGGCACAAACGGTGCAAACACACAGGACTGAGTGCAGGGCATTGACAAGAGACATCAAGAAGCAGGTACCACAAAGTTCTCCATCTCCTCTTCACAAATAGAGGCAAGTGTTCTCTCTCCCCACAGGCAGACTGCATCAATACACCAGCCAAATGGAACCTAGTAAAATAGGAGCATGTTGGATTTTGCATGTCAAAAATTTCCTTTTATTCCTTGAAGGAATCATCCAGCTGTAGCAAGTTTCTTCAGTGAAATCTGACTTGGCAAAGTAAGTTACTTCATTCATTTTATGACTTTGCCACCTGTCTTACCACCTAATTAGAAATGTACAAGTATTTTTTTTGTAGTATTATTGCAAGAGCACTACTTTTATAGCTGTGTTTTGTTCTGGGAACATCTTCTCCCATTTACATCCTATGCAGAGCAAGATTCCCCTCCCAAAATCATAATAATCTTTGTTTTATTCAAGGAGCAAGGATTTCATATCATGGCTCACAAAAACTTGTAACTAACCTTTTGAGTAGGTGATTCAAGGACATGAGTGGTTATACACCTCATGTTGCATAGAAATACAGCATTCATAAAGCTGAAACACTTAGTTAGATCCCTCCCCATTTTTAGATGCAGTTGATTCTAAAACTATTAGAGCTTCGATTTGAAAAATTGATAAGAGTTAATCTAATAGACCTAAAAGACCCAATCAGGCAATTAATTGTCTCTTAGCTCAATAAATGACTGCCAACTGCATGATACATGGTAGACTTTCATGGCTATTTTGCATACTACAGGCATAAAACATGCAATGGCTAGAAACAGATGGCATTCAGTTCATTAACTTCATGAAATTGTCAATATTCAGGTCAATTTACCAATTTCTACATTAAGGGCCAGGGCAAGATGGTTTTAATCTTGTCCTGCTTAAAATATTGATCATACTTTTCTTGCAGTACTAGAGAAGATATTTTCAAGTTGAATGTTCTCAAATGGTAAAGTAGTAACTTTTTAAAATTGCCTCTTGGCCCTGTTTGAATTCTTACAGTTCTTATAATGCACATGGTAAATCAGAACATTGAAGGACTGTTAAATGACTGACAAGAGTGTGTGTAAGTTCCAAGTTTTAACAGAACAGGCTATCTAGAAAAAGCTCTTTATATAGCACTGCATGTTAAAATCATGGCTCAATTTTTGAATGCAGAAACAAGCACAACATTCATTTCAGACTAGCTGGGTAACCAAGTGAAGCAGCAATCAAAAACTTCTGATAAACTACCAAAAAATTAGTTTTGTAATCATTCTCCAAAGACAAAGAGTCTTGGAAAAGGCACCATGAAGGATTGTGCACCATTACACATCACTAGAGGCGTGCCCCTCTTCCTATGTCCCAACAGGCACATATCAACACTTTATCACCATTTGACTGATTTAATTCCACACAGTTGCAATGCTAAACACTACCAAGTGTGAGCTGTATTCCTTCCTGTCCACAAGACCTTTTAAACTCCAGTGAGAAGTATGTGCCCTAATACCTTTCCAATGTTGCATGGTGTAATATGGGATTTTCTCTGGCCTACAAAACATTCACTACCGCTGACTTAGGGAAACATTTTATTTCCAGCCTGTCACTTGCAAGCTTTCAACTGAGCTGCAGCATCAGTCCAGAGTCAGAAGCTAATTTTACAGCTTTTACCTTGAGGGGTTTATTTCTTTAATGCTTATACCGTCAGAGTCCTGCATAAAGACCAGCAAAGCAGTGCTGTTAAAACCCATTTCTCTGGTTCACAGATAACAGCATGAATTATGTTAGTCTGTTAAGAAATGGAAACTATGTTCCTGAAGAAATGGAAACTGTTCCTGAAAATACCACCTTCAAACTACTGGAAACCTAATTATGACTGGGGCCCTTACAGCCATTTCAGTATTTTATCATCCTGTTCATATATCCTTAAAAGAAATCCTAGAATTTGGCTGCAAGATTGTTTCTGTTTCAGTTTCTTTTCACAGAAACATATTTTCCACCATATACCTAGAAAATGTCTTATCTCCTAAAACCCTAGTAAAACCTATTAGAAAGATTAAAACATAAAAAAATAAAATTTCAATCCTCAAGCCATGTATTCTTCTCTTCAAATTTTTCAAACTTCACTTAAGATCACTGGAATCAATTCACTTGTGCAATGCTCTTCAAAATACTCACCTGAAGAAACTCAAACTCTGCACGTTATAAACATGATCTCAGTACTAACTCCTACATCTTGCACAGAACACCATCATTAGCTTATTCCTCTATCTGCTTTTTCTGCAAGAGTTATAAAGTTGAATCTTTGCAAGACAGAAAATACAACAGAGCTTAAGCTTAACCCTCATTTAACTTCAAGAAAAGATGCTCTTCTAACAGAAAATTTCAACGTGTACCAACCCAAGTTATCCAAAAAGATCAACTTTCTCAGTAAGATCCAACGAAAAATATTAAAGAGACAAAGACAGCAAAGAAGTTTCCAAAAAACCAGGACTTTCTAAGGTTTCAAAATTACTCCAAAACCAAACCTTTTGTATCTCTCTCTGGTTCTTGGGCAAAGAGGAGCTGAGGAATTCTAGCCTTTTTGTGAGCAGCTGCACTGTAAAATCTTTCTTTCAGGTGTCATTGTAAGCCTATCAGTAAACTAATAACTACATGCCCAAAGTTAACAATTGACAGGGAGACAGGGGCACGGGTGTACACATCCAGGCTTTCCTAAAATACTTTGGGGATCAGCTACTGGCCTCTTGAACACCATCAATCTAAAAATCAAGACCACCCAGGCTCCGAACACAGGACAAACCAGTTGGCAATGCCTGCAACAGGATTTCTTATCGAAGCACAGAGACATTTAAGATATGCAATATATACTGGTCAAGAGTGAGTGTTCTCCCCCCACAGCAGAAGGCTAAAAAGTTGAAATCATGACTTAAAATCCAAGTCATTATCAAAACAAGATGTAAGAAAGAGGTCAGAGACATAGCTCGGATTAAGAGTTATAATTTAACTCCTCTAAGTCCAAATGGCAGCCACAGCTCCTTCTTAAGTGTGGTTAAACAATCACACCTGAGACAAGTTCTTCACAGAAAGAATCCTGCACCTGGAGAAAACACTTGGTTAATCCTCTTTAACATTGCTGAAGAAAATGCACCTGTGTCCCCTTAATCATTCTTTTTTTCCCTAAAAACAGTCCTTTATGTTACACTATACACTAAAACAAAATGACTATTGATTCAAACCAAACTAATAATTCAGACTGGCAGCCTTCTTGTTCTTTATCAGAGTCTTAATTTTTCATTGTTATTCTGTTCTTATTGTAGTCTTCATTAAACAGAGAAAAACAATCAAGTACTCGAATTTTAGGCATTTCAAGTTGGTGGGTGTCTTCCTACTGGGTACTCCACAATGTTGCAGAATGAAGGGAATTACATTAGGAAAGTTACACGTAGCTACATTTTCTTCCTTGCAACACTAACCACTTAAAAACACTTTAGATGGTGAACTTGTTGAAAAGAAAGTCGTTTCTGATACTTAGCCTGATGCACTGGCTCTTTAAACACTGAATGACAACACTGGACTATATACAGGTTAAGTTTTCCTGGTTTATTACACACCTTACTTCCAGTGCATACGAGTGAACTGGACTCTCAAAGCCATCAGGCCTGAACCAGCAGCAGACCAAAAATACACAGTGTGGAGCAGTAAGGAAGGATGCTTGAACAAATCTCACCCATACAGACTCGTGCTGCATCACTGACTTCTCCAGGTGAACTATGTCAATGACAAACAAATGTCGTACTCGTTTTCAACTAAGTGACAACTTCAAAAACATAAACTTATAACAAGTCAGAGAATCCAAGTTGCAATGAGGTGTACTGAGCTACCAGTCACGACCCTACTGGACCAGTAACTGAAGCAATGCAGTGAACTCTGAATTTGGACATTAAATATAAATTTCGACCTCACAGAAATCAGGTGTTAAGAGAGCTATTTTTAAAAAATACAGGCATTGTGAGGATGGGAATGAAGTTTTTTCGCATGTTACACTAGGTGGAATTAATTTAGGTGTTGAAGTGTGCAAGAACTTCATGATCTAGTGGTGTCATCCCAAAACAGCTCTTCCACTAGAACTCAGTATGTCTAATTTTGTTAACTTTTATCTCTATGGGTGAGAGACAGTCAAGGATGAGCTGCTACCAGCCCTGCTTGGAGTAGGACCTTCAGGTCCACTACTCAAACATCTTCCAGGGTGTGACCCCCCCATCAGGAGTGGGGTTTGTGAGGGACACAATGTGCCTGCAGGACACTGCCACATCAACACTGTTCTCCTGTCTGGATAATTTCTTTTATTTTGAGGTCTGAAATAAACCCTTCTTGAGGAGGTATTGCTGGAATTAACTACTTCCATATTAAAAAAGCCTTTTCAGGGGACAGCACAGCTACACCAACAGGACTACACTGCTACAGCCTTGACATGACAGGCCAGCACTGTGTGAATGGGAGTACTGCAAAGAGAAGGGCTGTAACACTCACAGTTGGTTAACACAAGTTTCCTTTTGTAAGACTTCCATGTTTACTGCACTCTAATGTTACACATAGAGCATTCCCAGACTCCCAGACTGGGATGGGAGTCAAGGATCGAGGCTAACAGTAGCACAGAAGGATACTAAGTTAGCATTTCAGAGTCAAATGAAACAGGTTCCAAGGCCTGGATGTGTGGCTGATCCCTGCTACCCATCTACTACGCAGAGGTGCAAAGCTCCTTTGGAAATCTCATTGTCCATAATCTGCAGAAATATTGGTTTAGTCATACAGTATATTTACATGTCAACTTTTAATGAAACCTTGTGGGCTACTGCCCCTGACATTCCCAAACTCTTGCATCAAATGATGCAGTAAACTTACTGTTACAGAGAAAAATAGAATGCCTTAAATGAACTGCACTGGTAGGAATTCAATGTACATTGTAATTACTGGAATGAAGGAGCCAATATCGCAAAATAAACATCATCAATCCCACTGAAGTAATGATTACAGAGTCACCATGCAACCAACTCTGCATCTCTTGTTTGTTCTACCTTCTCTGCGTTCTTGGCTCCTCACCACATGAGCATTATAAACTGATTACAGCACTGATTACGTTGAGTTCTCTGTAGTAATTGTCTTTCTCATTACATCTTCCCTCTGTGTTGTCTAACCTCTTCAACACACCTTTCTTCATTTCCCTCCCCCTCTATGCACAGCCTGGACACTGCAGTGGTACCAACCTACTGTCCCAAAGGTGCTGGGAATTTTGGTAAAGGCAAACCTAATCCTAAACAAAACACTAGCAGTAAACACTAAGCCACCCTCCAGGCAAAGGCAATGAACTCTCTCACTGGGTCATTCTAAGGCAGCATTACTCAGTCTATACTACATTTCTTTCCAACTTGTTCCTACCCCTAAATCCAGCACTGTTTTTTTCTGTAGGAATTTCAGACTCTATTTTTTCTGCTGTGAAGAACTCCTAAGGCTCAAGAGTACAAACCTAACCTGATGGCTGTGGCTTGCACATCTACTAAAGAGGTTCAACAGGCAGCTGTAAACACAGATAAATCCTTGGATTTTAGGTGCTCGCTCTGACTCACAATAGTCAAGAAAGCAGGATGAGTAGGAAAAGAGGATTTAACAACCCTCTTGACTGTCTACAAGGCACATTTATTATAGTGAAAGTGACTCTAACTTCTTTACATCTGCAAGGACTACAAACAGTTTCAGATTCTGCAATCAGTAAGACTTACCAAAAACATTTTAGAACTAGTACGGCAGCAGACTAATAACATATAACTATTTCTTCCCTACTTAGTAATTTATAAAATGTAAAACACTTTGCAGAACTTTTAGTGGACATACAGTAATACCAGCTGTTCTGTTTGCTTGGTATCTTACCAATTCTTCATCAGGTAGAAAGGAGACTTAAAAGAGTTGCCCCATAATTGCATCTGTGATGTTGGCAGGCTATAATCCATTCACAAGAATGCTGTCACTAGCCTACCAAACCACCTTGTTCACACAAAACAGATTTCAATTTAGATGCAAAGTAATTTCAATAGCTTGAAGCCATTAGAAGTTTACTGGAAGGTGGCTGTAAGCACCCTCAAGGGGGCAGGGAGTTCCCTGTCTAAGAACACACGACCAGCCACTGATTCCCAGGACCACTATATCCTACAGCACTTGCTGGGGTGGCAGAGCAAGCAAATCCAATCACAAAGTTAGAAGGTTTTTCTCATGTAATTACTACTTCTTCAGCTGCAGAACTGCAGCAAAAAATCATGCTGTTGTCAATTAGCTAAATGCAGTTCCTAAGCAACTTTTTACATAAAACACTGTACTTACATTATCCTCTGATATCAAACACTGCCATACATCAGTTTCTAAGACAGCAACATCCTCTGCCTCAACAATTACTTTCTTTCAAGTCAGATACACTTGAAATTTCACAGGAGTAAAAGCTCATCTGAGACGAAACACCCCTGTCTCAGGGCAAAACCTTAGCAGAAGTAAACACAGGGATGTCAGCGTGGTGATTAACTGAGGTTAAGAACACAACTGTTCTTATGGAAGTTGGAAGTCAGTCTGAATACAGAAGACACATGGACCACTGCAAGGTCTCCAACTACACTTATTTAACAGTGTTGTGTTCCTCCTTGATTGCCTTCAGCCAGAACTGCCTTATCCTCTCAGGCACATCTGTCCCTGCCCCACTGCCATCCTTCTTGCCCAGCAGCCTACTCTTTCTATGGGTTATTTATCTGAAGAATACACACCCACAGGTGACAGAGATTACAGCTAAGGCACAGCTAGGAGACATTCCATTTTCGCTTTCAAGGCTAAAGATCCTCCCCTTAAAGTCTAAAAAAATAAAGACAACGTGATTTCAACATTGTCAAAGTATATGCAACTCCAAATACTTCACCTTAAAATGTTTGTAATCATTCCCTTCCTCTGAAGGACACTACAAAGAGAAGACTGAGATCAAGCAATAGCAAAGGAGTACATTCACTCTTCAGCATCACAGCTTATTTAACCTCACAGCTGACCTCTCATGCAGTGCACTGAAGACTTTTTTTCATCTTTTTGCACAACAGTACATCATATTCTCCTATTTCTGCAGAAAAGAAAAAAGCATAAACATGACTAGCAGTGGCAACTCCTAAAATTTCTACCATTTGGAGGCTTCCACAAAAAACGTTTGACAAGCTCACAAGCACAGACTGAAGGATTTAAATCTACATCAGAGATTATGTATCACACAGTTCCTCATTCTATTAAGACTGTTCACAATTTCCTAGGACTTAAACGTTGAGGTACATGCTATTAGATTAGTGAGTCAGCTGAAAAGAAGAGGATTAATTAATTAAGGATCCAGTTATAATCACTACTAATTATCCTGAAAACTATCCAGAATACCAGTATCATCTTCCAGTCCACATAGCCCCTCTCTTTCCAGTTTAACTTCCAATGGAAAAGACAAAGGCTGACTGATAGCTTTATGTGCCAGCCTCTCCATAACCTGTCTCCAGCCACTGGAATGCCAGCAGAGGTGTTGCTTCCACTCGTGGAAGTGCAATGATTTGCAGTGCAGAACGCAACTCTCTTTCCAATGAGAATTGGAAATGCAAGCTCAGAACAAAACATTAGGGTCATTTTGTGTCTGAAAATAAACATTTCAGCAGGCTTGCTGCTAGGGCAGTTAGGTGATGCTACAAACCAAACACAGATCACACACAAAAGTCGCTCTCCAGGTGACTCCTGGGATATGTATGGCCCACTTTACATTTTCACTTTCAACACTCAATTATGAGGAAACAGCTGAAGATATTACCTTCCATTTAAAAAAAAAAAACAAAACCCAAGAGCAAACACCAAACCGCTTACCCATCCAAACAGGGGAGCTCAAACGGCTCTTTCATTTAGGGAACTTAATGGGCACATTTTGCCCATTCTCCCTTTTGTTGCGGACAAGCGCAGGGTGTAGTTACCAGCAACTACTGCCCAGCCCAGCGAGCAGCTATAAGATGATAGAGAACCCCTGCTCCTACCCACCCCAGACCCGCAGAGCTCACACACACACACACACAATCACTCACGCTCGGGGGTCTCCGGCACCCGGCCGGGGGATGAGCACGGCTGTCCCCGGGGGATGAGCACGGCCGGGGGATGAGCACGGCTGTCCCCGGGGGATGAGCACAAGTGGCCCCGGTGGATGAGCACAAGTGGCCCCGGTGGATGAGCACAAGTGGCCCCGGTGGATGAGC
>JAWWMO010000083.1:49999473-50018685 GCA_035047845.1 Dendrocincla fuliginosa | reverse complement strand
CCCAGGCTCCCCAGGGCAGTGGGCACAGCCCCAAGGCTGCCAGAGCTGCAGGAGGGTTTGGGTGATGCTCTGGGGCATCATCAAAGGGGGGTGACTCTTGGAGATGGTCCTGTGCAGGGCCAGGAGTTGGACTCGATGATCTTTGTGATTCCCTTCCAACTCAGTATATTCTGTGATTCTGTGAAATAGAACCCAAACATTATAGATACGCTGATTTTTTAACTCCTTCCACCTCTGAGCTAGACTAAAAGATCCCCTGTGGAGTACTTGCCTATTTTGCTGAGTGCTTGTTGCTATCATAACTCCCCCTGCCTTTCTCACCCAGTTAAATTCAGTCTCCTGAGAACCCTACACCTCCTGAAAAGATGGGCACAGACATTATGCCTTCTTCTTTGACTTAGATGTGAAGAGCATGGCTGACAGGGTACCCCTTCTAAAAAGTAGCACAGGTGCTGTTGCTGTGCTTATCGAGCCTCAGGTTCAAACACTAACACCTGAGGACCAGTTTTTTGAGGGGCTTCTCCTTCTGCCCCCCTGTGGCTGCTGTGGTGCAGGTGCTACAAATAGGAGCCTTGGCTGGTGCATTTTTTACAGCCTCAATGGAGATGCAGGGTGGGCTGCAGCCTTCCTGTCAGCATGAAGGCATGGGTGAGTAGCAGCATTAGCAGGGGCTAGAAAAAGGGGTTGTAAGAGCTGGTTGGAGTCCATTGCTTCCCTGAGTCCAGGAGTCCATTGGTCTCCTGTTTTATAGGGGACTGTTGCTCCTCTGTCATCCTCCCTGCAGGAGGAAGAAGCTGCCAGCCCCTACTCACTATCCCTCTTTCATGTATGTAAATAGCATAAATGTCCCTCCTCTAGACCATCTCTCCTTCCCCATGCAGTGCCCAAGGGGCAAGGCTTTGCAGTTGTTGTGCTTGCTGGCTTAAAGAAGCCCTTTGTAATATTTCTTCTAGTTCTGTGAGGTGGAGCAGAGTGGGTGGGGTGTTGCAGGGACTCAATTTCTTGTTGCTCGTTTTGGAGTCTTCCTACCTATCTCAGATGTATTAGGAAATTCACTCCAGGTTTATTCCTGATGGAATTAATGGTTATGGAAGTACCATATCTCAGCAAAAAGCTTTCTTTATACCTCTGGAATCTGTGTAAGGTCAGAAAGGATATTTTCAGTCTATCAGGTGTTTCCCTATAAATATTCTTTCTCCTGGTTTCTCATTCCATCCCAATATAAAATAAAAAAAAAATTACACCTCTGCATTGAGATTATCCTCTGCAAAACCATGAGATACTTTGGGTTGGAAGGAACCTTGAAAGGCCATCTCCTCCAACCCCCTGCAATGAGCAGGGACATCTTCAACTGCATCAGGTTGTTCAGAGCCCCATCCAACCAGGCCTTGAATGTTTGCAGGGATGGGGCATCAGCCACCTCTCTGGGCAACCTCTTCCAATGTCTCAACACCCTCATCATAAAAAGTTATCTCTAATCAAAGTGAGCCCGAGGTGGGTGTACAAATCTGGATTTCTCAAATCCATGGCAGGGCCTTATTAAGAATACACATGAAACTGTGCATAGGTAAAGAAAGCTGATGATAGGGCTGCATATCTGTAGTTGATTTTGAGAATATTTGCCTCTACAAAATCTCCACCTACCCTTTTTCTGTCAAAAGTCTTGCTGCAAAGATATTTGTGTGTTAAATTCAAGTAAAACAGTTTCTTTCTACCTCCTCTGTTGAAGCATAGCATCTATGACCTTGGCAAAGTTTTATATTTGTCTTCCTCTGACGTTTCTGGATGCCAGTGTGAACACATGCCATTATATTAAGAACATTTTGATGTCTCTTTCAGGTGTTGTGACAGCTATTTCTACAAATGCTTTAATGGAACAGTTGCGTTTAAAATACCAACAAAGGCCATGGACTGAAACTCTGAAACTCGTTTATTTTTGCATGGTAAGAATCGTAAGTTAGGTGAGAGAGGGATATGTGATGTAAGAGCAGGTTGCCAAGGTAGTTAAAAAACTGCCTAACTTTAAAAAACAAACAAACCAACCAACTAAAGAACCCAACCCGAAAACACCATCAAGAACCTGGTGCCTGGTATAGCTTGTCTCCTGATTTCTTTCTTACAACAATGGATTAAAAAAAAGTTTCCTGGCTAGTTTTAATACTTCCTGCATTATTTTGACTATGGAGGAGTTAGTGCTGATTGCCTAACACTTTAGTTTATTTTCCATTAATTACCATTAACATATTCATAGTATGTCAAGACAATTTATTGCCCAGAAGAGTGGGAGAAAATACTGTTTCTTGGAAACAGTCTGAAACCTGCTATCTGGGCAAAACCAAACAGCCAGTGTGGTGGTGTGCTGTGTCTCTTAGCTACCATTTAAGGAGTCTTTCTGTGTCTCTTGTCCTCACAAATGTGCTAGGATAACCCCCTGCGAAGGCGTGTCACTCATGCTCCGGGAGATCCTTTGCTCTCTTGCATGGAGAAGATGGAGAGGACATTAAATGGTAATGAGCTGGCAGATAACTCAAAGTGGTTCTTTTTAACATTCTGTGGAATCTACCCATCCTCCCGTGGCTGATGTTCTGCACAGAGGGGTCAAATACAGAGGTGGAGGTGAGACAAGAGATTTGTGACTCATTTTTGGGCTAAGCCTTCAGGTGATAGCTCTTCTTAAAGCCTAAGAATAATCTCTGCCCAGCACAGCACTTATTAGTCCTAGAGTAATAGCTGTCACTAACAGCAAGTCATTCAAGTGACAGTATTTGCTCATTACCCAAATCATACCCTTTAAAGCAGGATAATACTGGTTCTTGATTACTGCAGTGTGATTAAATTGTGTTTGTGTTTCTTTGCAGTGAAATCCATGTTTTCTGTGATGAACGCTTTGGAATCTTTAGCCAGACAAAAAGGGTAAGTTTGTTGATGAATAAATGCAAATGAGCAAGCATGGCCTCAAGTCCAGGGAGCAATACCATCTGGATGGCCTGTCATCAATATTACTCTTTAAATGGGGTTCTAATGAAGTTTATTACTTGGCACTGGCAGAACTGCCTCTTTGTGATTAGCCCTTTGGGGAGGAGGTCGTTGGGTGAAGAGAGGACATGAATGCTGAGGTCCCAAAGCTGCAGACTGAAGTTAATGGTTTTCAGCAGCTCAGCAGGATAATGCAAAGAGCAGAGCACAAATATAGTGCCTGGTTGGATAGTTTTCACAAGCTGAGCCAAGGAAGAGTTATTTTTGAAGCATCCCTGGTGTCTCTTCCCACGACCAAGTGAACTATACTCATTTCCTCTCTTCATGTGGTAGAATTTGTAGATGTACAAGCTGTTTTTTTTCCTTTTTCCTCTTTCTCCTCAGACTTAATGTTCACGTTAGTCCCAGTGGGACTGCCTGCTACATAACATCAATGATGTTTTATTTAGAAGTTCATCTGGAGAAGGATGGAAGCGTGATGGATGTAAAGTTGGCTCACTTTGGAGAAGCTCCTGTGGTAAAATTCCTTTTCTGTCTCCCACCTGGCCTCCAGCTGCCATGTCAGAAAGGCTTTGGCTTCCTTTTGGTCTTGTCACACCTGCCAAGCCTGTGCATGGCATCAGCTGTTTTTTAGGCATCTGAATCTTACAATTTGGCTACAGATACTAAATATTCTAGTGCTAAATGTTATGGTAGAAGTCAGCTGACATGCCTGCCTTCCAAGAATCTTGTCATGTTCCACATGAATATTCGTATTCTCATACTTCAATGTTACCAGTGTACAGTCAACAACAGGTGTTTAAAATATTTTCCTACCAAGGTGTAGTGCCATGATCTCAATGGATACCTTGGAGCTATTCTGTTTTTAGTTCTGCCTTCTTTAAGAATATGTGTATTCCTATTAGTGGGGGTGTTTTTATTGCAAAATTCCCATTATTCACAAAATATCACCCTGCAGTTCACATACCACATTCCTCAGCTGTCCAGTGTTACAGGCAGTCCTTCAGATCAAACATACAACACGCTGTTGGAGGGAGGGACAGGGAGTATAAACTGTTTTTTATCAGTAAGTATCCAAATTATTACATTACTTTGAAGCTAACTCTGTCTCTTATTTTTAGTTGCAGTCAGCCCAGGAATTTCAAATGGTTTGTTTAACCCACACAGGGCTGTTGATCAGTGAGTGCTGGACAGTATCATTAGGATGGAAATGGATAGCCAGGGAATTCTGGCACTGGAACTGCCAGTAAAAGGAAAAACTGGGCTGGCTAAGAGACAACTTTTTTTCTGGAAAGAGTTTATGAACAATTTCTCTTAATTTTATCTCTTTTACAGAGCCTTTGTTCTTCCAATTATTATAGTAATATTATGTCTTAATTGTTGTATTGTTAGTTTGGTTTTCGTGTGCTGGTTTGTTTTTTGGTTTTTAAGTAACCATTCAGCTACTTAAAAGTAATGGGGAACAATATTTCATTGCTAATAAAATGCTTTTAAGAGGTGCTTCACAACAGATGGCAAGAAAGATGAAACTGTTGTCTCTCATTCCTGTAGGTTTGTGATGACTTGGTGCAGCTTCTAAGGTAAAGAATCAAGGGTAGGGCCTCTTGTTAAATGGCAATGAACACCTGAGGCCAGAATGGCTTCAGTGTAATAACTGAGGAGGAAACAGAAAAAAGGAAGAATCAGGAAACAACAATATGAATCCAGACAACAGAAGAGCTGGCACCTGTTTTAGAGTCCCTTTAAGTGGGGAGTTGCTTTTTGTGCTCCACATTGGCACTTGGTGGTCATTGTTATCTGCTTACAATTTGTCAGTTCAATGCTAAAACTGTAGCAAATATAATTTTGATAAGATACTCCAGGCATTGCTGATTTCTCAAGTCTCCCCAGTGAAAGCAGCTAAAATGCATCTGCTTCAGTGGAGCAAGGGTGAAAGTAGTCCCCAGTGCTCCAGCTGCCAGCTGAACACACAGCCTTTGAATCCTGGGGTTTGTGCACATTGCAAGAACCACAGAACCACTGGGACCCATGGTTTTGGGAATGGGCTGATGATGACAATTCAGAACTGGCAGATTAACTAGATAGTTTGCATCTCTCACTTCCCCCTTCCCCTTCCATCAAATACTGAGTAGTCTTCATATTATGGGAATGTTTCAAGCTGCATGTCCTGCAGGTTTCTGTCACAGCACTGACAGCAAGGTGGTGTCACGTGGCTTGAGTTTGTCTGCAATGCACAGAAGGGCATGTTACTCTAACTGGCCCATGTAGTAGTAGAAGACTATACATACGTATTTTTATTATTCCTGTGCTTTGTTCTGCCTGAATAGTTACTGTTCCAGCTCAGGCCACCACTTCAAAAGGCTCTTTAGAAGTGAAATTGTCCAGCCAATATGATCACAGTTCCAGTTTTGGGGTTTTTTTGTTTGGTTGTTTTTTTTTTTTTTATGGTTTGTTTTTTTTTTTGGTTGGTTGGTTTTGGTTTTTTTGGGGGGTTGTTTATTTTTGGTGGGTTTTTTGTTTGTTGTGTTGTTGTTGTTGCTTTGGTTTCGTTTTGGTTTTCTTAAATAGGATTCCTATTTAAATACCTTAGCAGAATAGTTGAAAGGGAAGGTAAAAAGAGAAAGAATCATCACTGACCTTGAGTGTTTCCTCTCTTCTGTGTCCCTATTGTGCACTATCAGTTTTCCCAGCCCTCTCTTTCCTCAGAAATGAAGTTATATTAGCTTTATGGATGTCAACATTTACGCCTTAAAGCTTTAACTTGCCTTTTCCTAGATTTTTTACTTCCAGCAATGGTAACTGCTAGAATTTTGGCTCTGAGTGGTGACACATATTTACCAATGGTACTGGGAGTACTATTTGTCTGCCCTCCTGTCTTTGTTGGGATTTGTCACAAAGCACAAGTATCCCCTCTGCACCTCTTGGTGTAGTATTTTATTTGTTTGTAAGGGAGTTTGTTTCATGTGTAATGTCTCCTGTGAGTCTCAAAGTAACTATAAAGTCACAACGACCCAGCCAGCAAATGCAGAGGCTGGTGCTGTGCCTGTAGCTTGCCTGCCTGCCCCCTTCCCCACTAGTCCAGCTGGGGAGAGCTGAGTGACTGGTTCAGGTTGTTGTTTTGAAAGGATTTGTTCCCAAGTGAAAGTCCAGGCAGGTTTATTTTGTCTCTGCTGAGCCATGTGGTAGCTGCATCTGCAAAGGAAGGGAAGGAAGGTATTTTTGAGTGTGTGACTGCAGCACCAGAGGGTCTGCTAAGACCTGTAAAACTCAGGAAAACCTATTTAAGCAGGTGAGTTAATACCTGGTGGGATGGTCTGAGCAGAGCTCCAGGCTCTCACAGCTAGTCAGAATCTGTGGGAATTCTGGGGTTTGAGCAGTCTGAACCATTCCTTCACAAAACAAGCCACTTGCCCATTCTTTTTTTTTAATTGTTTTTTTTTTTTTTATCAATTATGTTTAAGGTCTGTCTCTCACAGGGTGCTGAGAAGTGCAGCAATAGTACAATACTTGGTATTTTGATGAAAAGTGCAATGTACACAATGTGTTATTAAGGAAGTAGTACTATATGACTGGCTTTACTGGAACATTAGGAAAAGTGTTTTACAACTGATTAGCTGTCAAATTTGTGTTTTTGTGTACATTTATTGCCTTTAGAAGTGCCTCCTTCAGTGCCAGTTTCAGCTATAATTACAGTGCTTCTTGCAACAAACCCAAGGATTCACATTTCCTGGTATATTCTGAGAAAATTTAAAAGCAGTACTGCTGCTTGCCAGATCTAATAAGGAGGGGGCACCTCTGAAGTGGTGCTTTTTCTACCATGTAAAAGAGTTATTTTCCATCTCGTTTAGAAGTGTGATAGCAATTATTTCTCTTTGTTAGGATGAAGAACTATGAGGCCTTTGGAGAGATTTTGGAAGACCTGTCAAATATGTATCAGATTCCAGGAAACAGGTTGCAGCTAGTTTTTACTTGGAAAACCTTTAGAATTAATAGCCTAGTTTCTGTTTACTTACAAAAATAATAAATTGTCTTCTCTCTTTCCCAGTGAAATGAAAGCAAAGGGATATCTGGCTTTGCAGGCCCTTGAAAAAGACCTTCATTCAATGTCTCTTCTAGACAGGTAACTTAAAGTCTGTCTTTGTCCTTTCACCTCCACCCACAGCCCTTCATTTCACTAAAACACAAGTTAACTGATCTAATTATAGAGAGGGATATGGAAGGCTGATGAGTTTTCTCCCACTGGAAAGCTTGAAGCCTTTCTGTAATTTGACAACCCCAGGCACACCAAACAAGATCTACTGAATTCCTGTGCTTTATCTAAGACTTTCTGGGGAAACTGGTTGGTTGCAGAGCTTGGGGGTGTGTGCATGTGACCACCCCCTGGGAGCAGACACTGCCTCTGGAAGCCAGCAGTGCTGTCTAGATGGCCCTGTGGCAGGAGGACAATCTCCCTTTGGGGGGCTGCTGTTGGGGTATCAATCTGTGCCCAGGTTTTAGATCAGGAGGAGTGCACGCTACCTTCCCTCCTTCCTTTTCTCATTTCTCCTTTCAAATAGGAGGATTACAGTCAATGGGGAACAGATTTTCCTAAAGCCTTGTAATTGTACAAGGATTTTCATTCTTTTCAGAAAATCAGGGTTGAGGGTGGTGCTTTCCTGCTGGATTTTTGAGGTATCTTTTCTGATATTTTGCCTATTAAGTACTCTTGGCAGGTATGGCCTTCTTGAAACACACTCTTGGCTTATTTTTGCAGTGTTCCCTTATGAAGCATAATAACACTGAACTAATCCTTGATGGTCACTGATTGCAGTCAATACTATTTATGAGTTAAATAGATTATTTGTCCCATCTGCACTGCAGAGTTTTAGTGCCCAGCTATGTCAGTGTATGGCTGTATGTATTCAGCTAAATGAACACATTTTAGGTGTTTAGGAGACTGGTTGTATTTTAGTTGGTTTAGCCAGGTTAGTTCCTCATTCTTTGCTCAACCAATTGCCACTCTAATATTTTTAACCCCCTCCATTTCTGGCAAATAGCACATCAAAGTGCAACATGAAACAGCTCAGACACAGGGCTTGGAAGCCCAAGACTTGGAGTAGTGTATGAGTGGACTGATGGTGTTTGGAAGATGCCATAAGAAATGGAGACACAATCTACCTGCAAGAAAACATGGTCTCCCTTTAAGAATACAGGTTATGGTTTATGTTAGCTAGCACTGCAGCTCAGGAAACACTAATCAAGATGTGTTTTGAACTAGAACACAGGATATAAACAGAGTTACTGAAATACTTCACGGAAAAGTAGGACACCTGGTGCCAAGAACTGGAGGTGATTTTTTTTAATCTTTTTCTCCCTATTTCTTTTCCCCTTTCTGAAATCAAAGGATTGTAATTAAAAAACCCTACTGAGATGATCTCTGTCTACAGGAAAGATCCTCTATTCTAAATAAAATCTGCTGTAGGGACCTACTGTGCCAGATAATGTCCAGATATACAGAAGGAGAAAATACAAAGAGGCCAGCTGGTTTATCAGCTGCTGCAACACTGACTTTGCACCAGCCTAAAAGCAAAGCCAGCAACAGCCTGAGGTTAGGTGGGACACCACATTTTGGGAGTGACTGTGACATGACAGCAGCAGTAACTCAGAGAATACCCCTTGTTGCCTAAAAGGCAAATGCAGCCAATTGATAAGGGTTTTTTGGCTCATCTGCAGTGTCAGAAATGAGCTTTAACCATTAATGTATTACAGTTCAGAGAAGTCCTTCTAACAGTGTTGCCCCTGTCCTGGTGCACAGCTCGTGTCCCTTAAGCAAGTTTTGTAACTTACCCTTTTATTTCAGACTACTCACTGGAAGCTAGAAATTCAGCTTGTGTTTTTAAGGCTGAACAGCAGGCTATTGTGCAAAAGAAATTAAATTAATCTGATGATTTCAAAGATGTCTGGTGACTTACACCTGGAGGGTTTAGCTCTTAAATGCTAAGAAAATCCTGTGATTTGAACATAAATGTTCAAATGTACTCTCATGAGGAATCTCCTCTGCCCATCTACATGCTTGGTTTTTTCACTTTTGTTTCAAGGTGCTTAACATATTTCCTCTGACTGTGTAGTAGGTATTATTTTTCTTTTTTTTTATTCCTCAGGAACACCTTTGAACATTGAATTTTACATTTCTCCCTATCAAGTTTTGGAAGCAGAGCTAAAACAAGGTAAACTTAGAAAGGCAGAAATAACTAATGGGATAAGTTTTGCAGTGCTACCTGTTTCATTAAGCAAAGCCAACCAATGAAAGTGGGAAATGAAATTTAAAATTCTGGTTTAGTAGGACTGTTTGTGATGCACTTTAGCACAATTTTAGTGTCCACTGGGAAACTACTCTGTTTCTTGGATGTTGACTCTGACTGGAGTGATATCTAACAAAGACACTGCCCATCCAGCATAAAATATGACTGGTGATTTTTTGGTTTTGATGTTTCCTGGCATGTCCCAAAAGCAGCTCTTCTTTGGGCAGCCCTTTGGGTGTGGTCTGTGCAGACTCCTCCTCACCGTCAGTGGGACCTGACCTTCAGAGTCCCACCATTGCATGCAAAGGATGAACCTACCCTGCAAAGAGGATAATAATGCAATTCCCTTCCTCCCTCAGGTTCCCAGGTCTGTGGAACAAGAACAGTTGTAACTGTTGAAGGCACTGACACACTCCACAAACTTCCTCTTTCTCCACTGGTCGTGGATCCTCAAGCTGGAGAGGATGGGTGAGGCTCTGGGCACTCTCAGGACAGGGATGGATTTACAGCTCCTTGGCACTGACTTCAGCACAGCTAAAGCAGGGAGCTCTGTTTTATTGAGGGCATTATGCTCCAATCTGTGGCTTTTACAGTTTCCCCAAATGGACTTTAAAGGGATTGTGTTCGTATTTAACTGAGTCAGTTGCTTTGAACTATGAATTCATTCACAGATTTGAAGTCAGAAAGAGCCACTAGAACAATATTACTTAACTTCCTAATATTCAACAAGCCTCTCCTTCATAGTTTCAGAGCAAGGAAAGCATATATTGAAAGATGTTACACCTAAAATTCACAACCCACTGTGGGTATTGACAACTCACCTCTCTCAACCTCAGTGCTGGCTAGAAGGAAAATCTGAAGTAACTTTCCAAAATAAACCACTTTGGAATGATTTATAGACAACACCACTCAGTTTCTCTGGTGTCTCACTTTTACTTTCTGCCAGTGTTCACATTAACTGTGTCTTAATGTGTTAAACCTGCATTTATAAAACAAAACTTTTCTCAAGTCAGAAGCGTGGAACATAATAAACTGCTGGGGACTTGATAGTGGCCTTACACTAAGAGTCTTTGCTATGGTAATTTCTGTAAAAAAAAAACCAAAACAACTTTCATTATGACCATTTCTCTTTTTTCCCAGCAACCCTGCCTTTTTACAGGTGACTGATGAGCTCAGCATGGATTTGCCAGCTCTTTTTGTGCTGAAGTTTCATCAGCCTCTTCCTATGTCCTCATCCAACATTGAAGAGATACAGAGGCTCACAGGCACGTTATAATTGTTTTTTAAGATCCTCAGTAATTCTGTGATTGTGTGTTGTTTATTTGCTTTTTAGTTCCTGGTGTTAATGTTGCAGAGAGGAAAAAGTCATTTCTGGGGCAAAACATGTTGTGTCTTATCAGCTGAAGTGTAACATTTTAGCCACCAGTGCCAAACACAAAAGTTCTAACAAAAATATGACAATTACAGTCAAATCTGTTAAAACACTCTACCTTAAATTCCCAACAGCAAAAAAAGGGGAGTAAGAAAAGACATCAATGGTTTTGTCTTTTCAAAACACTACTTTTGTTTTTAATATTTCATAACCTAATTGCTAACAAAAATAAAAATCACCTGGTTTCAGGGATTCAGCTTTCTGGCTTGGAACTGGCTCCACTGTATGAGCTGATTGTTCAGTCTGCCCTGAAAGAAAAATGCAGTGAAGACCTATCTACAAATGAATCTTGTTTCTTGGTGGTGAGTAGAGTGTGCATTTGACACGCTGTGCTGTGGTGCAAGATGTATATCCTGAATTAGATTTCCCCACAAACAAGCAACACAGACTTCCCAGCAGCATTCAAGTGCTCCTCAGGAAATAGTTCAAGTAATTTCTGAAACAATAGTGGATCCTTTCAAGTGAGCAGCTTCTCGTCCCAGTTTAATGAAACACTCTGTGCTTGGCTCCTGAAGTCACACTAATTAGTCTGTGTGTAACCTGAATATTTACTCTTCTAAAAGTTGCTCAGAACTCTATCATTAATGCCTTGAAAAGAAGGAAACATACTGACTGGTGTGAGGAGCAAGTCCCAGGAAGGTACTTACCTAGATTTTTGAAGGTCTTTATCAAGCCGAGTGTCACACTGTTTTAACAAGAGAGATTTCTTAATTAGATTGCACTGAGAATGCTGATTTCTGTTAGAGGGACTGGCAGGGAGAAAAGTATCAAGTGTTGCAGCAGTGATGTCAACTGCTATTTGGAGACAAGGTTGTTCCATTGAAAAAGGTTGTTCCATTCCTTTTAATAACTGCCTTATTGGAATTAGTTCCTTAGGCTGCATTAGGTGTAAAATTTTAGAATAGAAAACAGTGGCTAAGGTGGTTTCTGCCAGACTTCTGTACAGGGCAACTACAAGGCAAGCCTCAAAGATTGACCATTTTGGCTAGGAAACATTAATTTTGCAGATCATGGCAACACAAGAAGAGGGCACTTTTCCTGTTCTGTAGCAGTGTTGGCAGAGCCCTTTGCCTGCTTAGTTCTTGGACTTTGAGGTGATGGTAGGAAGTTTACACCACGATAGAGTAATGTTTGACAAAGCTCTTGTCTGTAAAACTGGTAAGATGGAATTAATCTTTCACTTCTATTAGATACATGTGAAAGGCTCTGTAACTTTTCAACAATTCCCTAAAATATTAGTACCTGCTGGGAGGTTGTTTTACCTCTGAGTTTAAATATTTTATTTCTAGAATAAATTACTAAATTGCACTCTGACCTTGAAATAAGTGTAGGGGAAATCCTTTTGCTTCACGAGCACACAAGGAAGAGCTCTTTTATTCTGTTCTTCAGCTTTTTTTAATGCAGACCCTGCCAATGAACAGCCCTGCCCTGTTCCTAATTTGAATGCATTTGGGAGGGAGAGTGGGTCTCATTTAGCTTCCTCTAGGCATCATACTTCTACTGAAATGCAGAGACATGATGGGCATGTTTAGAAATGTATATTTCAAAATTATTCCTGTTGTCAGATTGTGCAGTTGCCTGATAACATCAAGCTTTACTTTCCTGTTTTCAGTGTTTGAAATATCACCGTATTTGTTGCTTAGTCTCTTCCAGATTGCCCAAAGCACTGTTACTTCATAAACAAGGGCTCAGAAAAATCAGATTTAGCAGGAGCCTTGGTCAGTAAAATCCCATTTAGCCACCCAAAGTGTGTGCCTGGTGTAATAGAGATTCTTCGACATCAAGTGGCATATAACACTCTCATTAGCAGCTGTGTCTCTGACAAGCATAGAGATGAAGGTAAATTGTGTGGTGGGAAGTGATGGCAGAGTATTAGAGAGAAACTAGCTGGGTGTTAACAGATTTTACTGCTCCCTTGCCAAAACTGTCATTACTTGTGAAGTATTGTAAATGATAAAAGATTCTTACCACTGTATTGAAGTTTTTTTAACTGTCTCCTAGGCCTGACACTTCTATAAGTATAAACTAAGTTGTCAAAGTAATGAATAATTAGATTACATTGCATCAGTATTTTTTAAATTCTGGCATGTGTTTCAGCCCAGAAGAGTCCAGGTTCAATGGGTGGATATCACTAAACAGTAATTCTATTTCTAGATGATTCAGAACTGCTTTACTTTGAAGTGGTACCCCACAAGAACACCAGCTTTTGTGTCTTTTTCCTTCATCCTGTGAAAGAGAATTTAGCCTGTGGTATGTGTGGAATAATTGATCCTGTCCTCTTTACTGAGCTGGCAAGGGGCTTGGCTGTCTCTAGGCTCCTGCACCGTGCTTCAGTCCCAAACCCCTCCCAAGGGCTGCTCTCAATGCTGTGCAGCCCCTGCAAAGCACAAAGTAGCACTTGGGTATAAACTGCTTACTACAAGGTGTTCTGTACTCAGAATAAAGCAGAAAGTACATGCAAATATTCAGATCCTGTTCTGTCTTGGACTGCATTGAGTTAAGAAATGGTAACTTCTATTTGTGGTTTGTTAGGGAAAAGCAAGTAATGCAAATGCATTGCTGCAAACCCCTGTCCACTGACTGCAGTCTTACATCTCCTTGAGCATCAAAATGAAAGGATGGGTTTCAGTGTTTGTAAGTATTTCAAAACAGTATTTTTTGTTCTGTTCCCTAGTGGTAATTGATGTTATGACCTCCAGAGAAGTCCAGTGTTGCCTCCATTTAAATCCTCGAGATCCGACTCTCAATTCTAGCGATGATTTCATAGCAAGAGCTGTGAAGCGGTGAGGAGTCTTAATTTATTTCACAACGTTGCAATGAACATCAGATGGCCATTTAATGGAAATATCATGTGCATTCATAATGCCATATACTCAGCAACTGCAAAACTTCATTCTAGTAAAAAGTTGTAAGACAAGGGTGGGAATAAGTTACTTCAGTTTCTTAAGTATCTCTTTCAAAGATTTTAAACAATAGTGAAGTGTTTTTACTAGAAAGCACGTGGGAGCAGGGAAAGACTTCTGAATGAAGAGTTTTACCTTTTCTGCTTTTCTCTTTTGTAAATCTGCTTTTCTGAAGACACCAGCTGATGACAGACTCATGGCTAGTGTAACTTAGAATAGCGTGGAAAGGTCTCTTTACACACTGACCTAATGGCACTCAGTGCTGCTTTTCAGAAAGTGAGGTGGACATGGCACATCTACAGCACTGCCTCTGGTTTGGTTTCTGAAACACATTCCAAGAGAGGCAAGCTGTGATAGAGAGAAAGGTCTCAGAAGAGTAACTCATCTGCCATAAGCTAGTATACAACTATTATCTGTTTGATGACAAGATCAATGCAGGCTACATTTTCAACCCACCTTTAAACTAGGTACTATTTTTGGAACCATGGTAAGAGTGAGGAAAAAACCCTCCTTTATTGTAGATAATCTTTTAGAAAAGATACACTCTATACCTGTCTTATACAAAACATGGAAGTTACAATTATAAAACTCAGCAAGAATGAACATATTTCACCATTATTGGTTTATGTTTTCATTAGAAGCACCCTTAGGATGTTTTTTCAGACTGAACCCTCCCACTTTTCCAAAGTTCCTTTGCACCATTCAGGTCAAAGATCCAGCACTGGATTTCAGTGTGTCAGCATCTTTCTGGTGCAGCAGGTGTAATTTATACTGTGGTTTCAGTGTAATATCTGTCTGTACACAGCAAAAAGATCCAAGGAGGTAGAGCTGGTTTTGATTCTGGTGTCAGAAGTACTGTAAGGAATGAAGTCTGTAGTAGTGACTACTGTGTCATTCCCTCCTTCAGCTGCATGTCAGTCCCAGTGGTCATGAGAGCTATTTTCAGGAATGCTGCCAAGGCTGAAGCTGATAGTGAAACACAAGATGTGGATGTAGACACAAAACAACCACCTGGACTGCCATCTGAGCAAACTACAGATCCCAATAGTCTTGAAGAAAGCCCTTCAGTGGCTGCTCAGCAGGACCTGGCAGTGGCAGACAAGCCCAGCATTACAGGCAGCACAGGGGAGAATCTCTCCACAGACAAACTGGAAACTGAGTGACAACATGGAAAAAAGCAACCCCTCCCTAAGCACAGAAACTTTGGGCAGAGTGGAGGAAAATTAATTCCATAGCTACTGTAGAACCTGTTCTGATAGACAAAATCTATGGTTTGATAAGCAAAGTCTACTTACTGATTTGTGAATGGTGTTTCCTTTTTGCACACTATTAAATATGTAGAAGTAATAGCCTTGAATTTGCATTTTTAATATCTGTATTTGGGAAGTCTCACACTGCTCTAGTGACCTTTACTCTACCACAATAGGAAAGAAATCTGTAACATACATGAGCCTCTAATGTGCACTTGTAGATAAGTAATGTTTATGCATGTCAATGTTATGTTAAATAAATTGAGGAAAAGTTACTTGAATAATTTTGTGTGTCTACAGTTAATACAGACAGCCCTATTTGTCCACTCTTTCAGAAACAGGTTCAGTAAGAGACTCTTAATTTCAGTTCTGTTTGCCCCTAAAGCAGAAGAGGTACTGAATGGCAACCAAACTCATGCTTTACCACAGGATAACAGTAAGAAAGTTGCAAACTCAGGCTCTGAAAACCAAGTAATTTTTGCCTTAGTTTTCTGGCCTCAAAGTATGGAAGTGTTTTGTCATTTTATTTTGTCTCTTGTCTAGACTTGCCTTGTGAAGGTGGGTTACAAGCAAAACAAGCAAGCTCTTAACTTACTATACATCAGTTTAATTAGTGTAAAACAGAGGCATTCACAAAGAAAAAAACTGTCTGAACAGAGCAATTGGCAGCTACAGTTAAGGCAAGCAACAAGAAAGTGAGTCAAATACAGAATGTTGGCACAAAGTGGTCAGAAATGTGCATGTGTGGCTGAGGTGTTTCTAAGCAGTGGTGAAGAAGCCTGGCTTCCTGGAAGAGTTTGAGAAAAACATTATGGGAATGTGGGAAAGGGTTCAGGCTCCAGGGCCTGGCCAAATGAACACAACAATAACACAGAGGGATGTTCATTAGGCTGGAAGCATGTTTAGGGTGGGCTGAGAGGGCAGGAGTTTATGGTCTAGAATTAAACAATGGAAGTGTCAGTAATTCTGCTTTTGAAAAAATGGTGTATTTTCTGCAGAAGCAAAATAAATAGAACTGTATAAGAGGGAAAACCTATTTTTTAGCTGTGAAAGTGCATCATGTAGTGGTTACAAAAGATAAGAGGAAGAACTTGGCAAAAGGTGAAAAGTTCCTGTATTTTGTAGTGCCTAGAGAGGGCCACAGCACTGGAGGAATCGGTTCTGTTTTGCATACATTTAGCACATCATCAACAGCAGCTGATTCTGCAAGAGTGGCCTGTCCTTAGCACTGGGCATTTATTCTTCAGATAACAGCAGGGAACAACTTAGAGGGGCTATTTAATGGACCTGCTTCATTTCCAAACTCCTGCCAAGAGAAGGTGAGGGTGAAATGAGAACTTCTGAGGCAGAACAAAAACATGTTTAGTAACTCCTTGGAGACCTTTAAAAGTCATTGCTCCTTTCTGTCAGTCTTTAAGATCCAAAGTGAGTGGTTCTGCCAGGAGCCAAAATTATTTACTGAAATTACTTCAAGGGGAAAGTACCAAAATCAGATTTTCCTAAAACAAAGTGATGCATTGAGATAATTTTAAACATCACGAGACAGAAAAACTAATGCTGCAGTTGCTGGATGTGATGGAGTATATCCTGTGATAAGCCCAGCTGCTCTACCAGCCAAACAGTCTGCTTTTTAACCCAGGCAAGTGTTGACCTTTCAGGATCTGTGCAGAGGTTTCCCTTGCAGCACTCGGACTGCAAGGGACCAGCCCCACCATTACTTCTACAAGTGTTTTCACCACAGCTCACAAAGTCTGCTTGTTGTCCATCTTTAACTTCCTTGTACTCTGTCCCAGCTGAAGTTGTGTGATTAAGGTCCATGTCCTGAACAGAGTCCAAAAGATGTCCAAGATGTGGCTGTTCTTCAACAGAATTCAGGTACTTAAGCACATCCTCTTCATGCTTTCCAACCACTTCAAGAAGACTATTTATCTTACTTAAAGCAGAGTCATGTCCATTAAAATGACACCAGGATAAGAGAGCACTGAAAAGTGAACAACAACACAAGTGATTATATGTATTTACACAGACCTCCAGTGGGTGAAGGCAGATAACAATGTGACAAGATATCTATGCTACATAAATGTATGTTTCATTCATGTTTCAGGGAAAATTCAAGCAGCACAACTAACTATTAAGCTTAAAAGATGTAGATGCAGTTAATTTTGGAAGAAGGTTTTTAAAGTGATCACTCTACACCCAGGTAGGCAATTCCCTGTATTCAAAACCTGAGAATTCTCAGGTTGCTCACTTTGGACAGTTTTACAATGCACCTTCTTTTTTTTTTAGATTAAAACAAACAAAAAGCTGCATGCAAGTTCCCTTCATACACACCCTCCTCCTGCACTTGACCTTAAGGAGTCTGTAACCTACTTCAGGGTTCCTTTGAACTGGCCACACGTAATCATCAGCTCGGCACCGTGCCTGTAACCTTGATTAAAGCCTTGCTGGAGTGCTTGTTCCTTCCCAGCCTCAACTCCATCCCTGTAGCCTTCCTAGAACAAGAGCAGGGAAACAGGGCTGTTCACAAGATGACAAACTGGACCTATGGCAAACACATAACAATAATAACAGTTTAAACCAGGATTCAATCTCTTAAATTACAGCTTCTAGATTTGAACATCCCTCACAGCTACACCCCCACTGCCAAACCAAAACATGCTTTTTGCAGTGCATTATGATTTACTGCCATGCAAGATCCAGTTCTTGTCCAAAAGGATCCCCAGAAGGTCAAAAAACAGGGGAACTATTTTTAGAAAGATAAAAAAGAGAAATCTGCATGAAAGCATGCTTGCTTTTATGATGACCAAGTCCTTTATGAAAAATTCATTGAAGAATATCACGTATAGACTTGTTTTTTCTAGGTAAAAAATACACAGGCTGCCAAGCCTCCCATTTTAGGAGAGGTCTGTAATCCATCTACCTCTTCTCCCAGATCGAATTGTTGAGCACTGCTCTTTTATTTGCTGGATCTCACTCAATTCAAGAGTTATACCAGAAAAAGAGATGGTGGTGGGCTGAGTCACACAACAGTACACATAACATTGTGACTGCTTTCTCTAAGAAACAGCTAATGATTGTAAAGCAAATTAACTTCTTTATATTCTAATCATATTATGATACAGCAGGGAATAATTCTTAACTTTTTTCACACCAAAATTGCAAGTTGCAAGAATGAAAACAACTTTTTGCTCACAAGAGGAGAAAACTGGTGGCCTTGACAGAAAAAGTCATGAACATAAATATTTGTGTTTTGACTTTTTTGCCCACCATACAACTCTAACTTCAATAACTCTTTATGATTTTGCAGTACCTGCCCATAAACATCAGAGGGGTTTGTGCAAGAACACTAAACTGCACCTGTGAGCAGGTGAGCCCTACTGGCCTCACTGTGAATGACCACGGATCTGCTGAACTAACCTGTTCTTGGGCTTGTTTTGTGCCCTGGGGAAGGGCTGTGGAGAGCAGCTTTTACAGGATACATTCTTCACTAGGAGAATAAATCAACCAAAGAATGACACAGACCACAGTGCCCAATTGTGGTTGCACCGGGAGTCTCACATCTTACAACCTGACTGGTGAATAACTCTATTAAAACCCCCCAAACATGTCATATTCCTTTACTGGTGCTGTTTAGCTGTGTTGGCCCACATTTACCAGGGGTTGCATCACAACCCAGCGCTGCCTTTTACAGATGCACGTGCTGGTGAGGAGGATCCAATGTCTTCTGGTAAAACAGAACTTCACTGTGATGACTACTGAGAAGAGTTCCTGTAAATTCCTGCCATGTTTTCCCAATATTCAGTAGAAACTATGCCACAGTAACTTTCAAGCAGCCACTCTCCCTTCTCCCTTTAAATCATCCATAGGTATATCAAGGTACGTATCAGTAATTCTAAAATGCCTAAAAAGACTATTAAATCACTTTTATAGAAATACCTTCAATCTCTTTTTCATGGTGCTGTTCCATTCCTTCTGCAGCAGACACATCTCATCTGCATCCTCGTCAAACACATCCTCACTGGACCTGCTGACTGCAGCTTGCACCCAGGCCATGACAGCAGTGTCCTGGGACCTCTGCTTACGTGGCAAAACCCACGGAGAAACTCTCACAAGTCCCTCTGGTGAAGGGCCAGATCAGAAGCACAGGCAAAAAAAAGGAGTGAGTTCTGAAGAGAATCCAGGTAGGGAGCTGGTTATTCAGCCTGGCTGTGGGAACTCGGAGCTGTCAAGAGAAGACAGTCAGATCATCCCTCAAGAAGAAACTTTTGGGATTGATGAAGGCATTTTAAGGGAGTTTAAGGCAGTGACACACACACATGCCAGGCTGGCATTCCTAAAAGCAGCTGCATCCCAAGGGCAGCCTCCAGGCC
>JAWWMO010000083.1:49948034-49978721 GCA_035047845.1 Dendrocincla fuliginosa | reverse complement strand
AGATCCCAGACTGAACTTTATGGAGAGAGAGATCCCAGACTGAACTTCATGGACAGAGAGATCCCAGGCTGAACTTCTTCATGGATAGAAAGATCCCAGACTGAACATCCCTCACAATAACCCAATGCAGGAGGCAGAGAGCCAAGCAGGGGCTGCAGTTCCTTCAGCTTAGGGATGAAGAATTTTCGTTTACACATTGCTTTAGCCTTACCAAAGCCATGGCTGGAAGGGTGGCCTGAGGAAAAACCCCGGGGCTGTCGAGTGTGAGATACTCTTGGCACTCCAGCCCCTCAGTAATGCAGGATGCTGCTCATACAGCCCTCGGGAATGGGTTTTCCCCCCAGCTTAGCCGAACAGAATGTTTTGGATATACACCTTTTGGACAGCAGGTGATGCTGTAAGCCTTGGGATCGAGCTCCCTCCTGACTCCAGTTCTGGGCAATTGTCACTGAAGAGTGAGGAAAACACGCTGAGCTTTCCCTCTTGTCTCCGTAAGAAAGGTCTGTACTCTGAGATTATACAGATGCTGTGACTAAAATTGTTGCACTCAGAAAGAAGAAGAAATATTAAGCTGTTTTATACCAGTAATAAAAAAAATGTGGTAACAGGGTCAGGCCAGTTCAGAGAGATCCCCTTTTGTTCCCTGCTTTGGGTCTCGTGTTAAAACTTCATCTGGGAGATATTTTAGGGCTAAACAGTGATTTCAGTCTCAAGGGGAATTTTAACCTGCAAAAAAAAGGAAACAAACCAAACCCAAATCGCTGAGTCCTACTTGGGAAATTGGAAGTTGAAGGAGTGAACAAGAATTAGAAGTCTCTTACCCTGAACTCTGGTGGAAAATAAAGGGCATTTTGATCTCCATGTGTCCTCTGCACTAATTCTTGTGTTCTCTTTCTCTCTACATCCACGATGGATAGGAGATTAACAAATGGATCACCAAAAGTGTTCCTGTTCCACCACTGTCAGCACAGTGCTCTTTTGCTTTCTCTTCAGGCACCTGATCTCCAGTGTAATACAAAGTGCAGTCTGGCACTTCACTCAGTTCCACAAAACAATGAAAAATTTGATTTTTAATTCGTGTCACCACATTAAAAATCAGGTTTTAACTTGCTCCTCAGAGGGCCTGTGTGAAGCTCCTCACCAGGTTCCCGTGGAATTAAAAATTACTACAGTTTTTCTGTTTTGTTATTAGTGCCCAATAGATCCTTGACACAGGGACTTGACATCAGAAAGGAATGAAAATTTGGGTTTGACCTGAGTAACTCAGAAATGCAGTCACTTAGTACAGCAGTAACATTGCTTTATCTTCCATTTGCTTCCTTCTAGGAGCAGAACTGTAAAACACAGACCTGTCTAAAAACAGTGTTAATAGTTTACAGTTATTTTAATATCTGTAGATGGGTTATTTTAGTGGTGGGGTTCTGGTCTATTTTTGTTTCACTTTTTTTAACAGAGGTACAATAATGTTTTCATTGGTTTTGCCCGAGGACAGAACTGTTTATAATTCTGTTTTTAAACAAAATCACTTGCTGGCATTTCATTGTCTATTTTAGAAACTCAGAATTAAAGCTTTCTTCCAGATGAGAATTGACTTAGAAGGGAAACAGAAAAGTTTGAATTTCACAAACTCCTCAATTAGAGAACAAACACACAGGGAAACCTCAAACTCTCTGTATCATTCCTTCATCAAGTTTTGCTGCTTATGAACCAAAAGCTGAATCAACCAATGCTTTAGAGAAATATTGAGAGGTTTTATCATCAGATGGAAATTCCTGTGTCCTCTTTTGGTGAGACCATATTGTAGGTAATCATACCTGCAAAATACATTCCTACATCAGAAACAAACTGGACAATTGTTAGGAGTTCCTTTGGCATTCATTGAAGTGTTTCACATGGCTTTGCAGCAAACCTCATGTTAAATTGCTTAATTGGAATAGCACGACTGCCTTTAATTGTGTGTCAGAGGAAAGTTACTTGTGGAATTAGCAGAAAATTCAGTGTTTAAGTGCAGGATTCCACTGCTCCTGTGTGTGCTGTTGTCTCTGGCAGCTCTGTAACTGAATGTTCCTGTGTGATATCTGAAATGAGAAGTGTGATTTTCTTTCCTTCCTGCACAGCTGTTTAACTGCTCGTGGCTTCTCCCTGCTGGGCAAACACCCACCCCAGCAGGAGCCTCGGGCAGGACACTGTTATATGTGAGGTCTGTCTGCTGCAACAGCCTTCCCCACTCCTTTTAGGAAAAGCTGGTGCTTATGAAGTGCCTTTCCTCTCAGCAGCTCTCAGTTGTCAGGATGGCTTCTCCCGGTGCTGGGACATTAAGGACAGCAGCTTGCTTTCTTCCCTTTCTGTGCTCGTGGAGGGAGACTTGACAGGCTTCCCTGGGGACTTCAGAGTAAAGGTTTGGATTTGAGAAAGTTGTCACAGAACTTCTCCTGCATTCCTGATTCCCTGAGCTACACCATCTGCTAGCTTTATGTTTGCTATATCTCCACTCAACACAAGGCAGCTGGGAAGTGTTTGAGCTGAACATGTTTTGGACACACTCCCCTCCAATGTAAGGGTGGGAAAGTACAGACCAGCCAGTCTGGCTCTGGGCTATTTAATGTGGGGATCTTGTCACTGGAAAAGCACAGATGGAAATCTGCACTGTGTGGCACCTGCAGAGATCCAGGGCCATGTAGTAAGAGATAAAACCCCTCGCATTGGCTCACCTGCACAACTTACTCCTGCCTTATCAGGGGCTGTCATGGTGTGAGGCTGCAGGGAGAGAAGGGACTGCAGCTGTCAGGGAGCACCATGAGCAGGGTACACCGTGACAGGAGCCAAGCCAGGAGCAGTGGGTGACCCTGGGGCAGGCCAGTGTCTTACTGACAGGGTATCATCCACAGGGCTCAAACTAAGGGAGTTTGAAACATCCCCAGCCTCTGGCATGGTGAGGATGTCAGCCGTGTCCAGGGGCTGGGCAGGGGCAGGGCTGCAAACCAGGCTGCACTGAGCGCCCCAGGTGCATCCAGAAGGCAGGGCAGGATGGCAGCTACCTGCTACACACGCCCTAGCTCCATCCAGGGAACAGGGCCAGGCTCAGAGTGGAGACAGGCTCTCTTGTGACTCAGCCTGAGCAAGAAGGGGGCGTGCTGAGCTGAACTGGAATAGGGCTGTGGGCCACTGGTCAGAGGGTGTGGGAGGCTCCAGGAGAAGCTGATCATGGTTATCAGAGCCCACGGGGCCCTGATGGCAGCCCCTCATATCTGGCTCTTTGGGGATGGACAAGAGCACGAGCTGCAAATCGTGTGTCCTTCAGCTAAGAAGGGATGTGATGTGTGTGACACAGCAGGCACCAAGGTCTGCACACCCTGCTGATCTGAGCCAGGCACTGAGCACCTGCATTCTCCATACCCACTGGGAGCTGCCAGTCCTTACTTGCTTCCTTTTGGAGCTCCCAGTCACTTCTGTCCCTTCTCCCTTCAGAGCCAGCAGGTGTGTGTTCCTTCCTGGCATGGGGTGGGGCTCCTTGCTGCTTTGCCCCCTCTGACTGGCAAGAGCAGTCAGATAAACAGAACTCCAGCAGGAATGATTGTAAAGACCTCCTGGTCTTTGGGAAATGGAACAAGAAAAGAGCTGCAGTGAAAGAATGGAGCAACTGAAAGCTTCACTGGAGCCAAAACTCTCAGGAGATTTGGGAAACTCACAGGAAGTTTTAAATAGAAAAACCTGTATTAGGACGCCAGCATCAGAGGAAATCAGTCAGAAGGTTGCCCTATTTCTAGAATAGCTGTCTTTAAAGTGCTTTATGTGCTAATAATTTCCATGTAACTCAGACAAAAGGAACGTAATGCTACTACTGTTACAAGGAAATTTGAAGAGCGTGGCACCACGAAACTACAGACAGTGAAAAATAAACAATTAAAGACCAAACTAGAGAACAGCCTGTGACAGAACTGAGACCAAAGAGCAATTTTTAAGGACTAGATGTGTTCCCAGCAGGAGGTGAGTCTGTGAGCAGAATCGAAATATTCTGGGGGCTACTACAGAAAAAATCAGAATTAAACCCTCATGAAACATTTCGGGTTCACCAGGCAAAGAAAATCAACAAGTGCACAATAATACTATGGAGGATGGTCAGTGCTGTGAACCTGGAGACATAAGAAAATCCAAACCACTCTGAGCCACCTGAGGCAGAAAGTCATGCAGAGCTCAAAGTTTCACTCCGGCGAAAACAGCAAGTGGAACTGGCATGTATTCAGTTCCCAGGGTGTTTTCTGGGAAAATTCATCAATATTTTGATGGGATGGAAGGCATGAAGGTTTAATGGAACGACGTTTTGATCTGGGAAAAACTCTAGCTGAGCATAGCTGGAGGCACAGAGCAACTATGGAGAGAATCAGAACTCAGCTGAAGAAAACTCAAACCCTGCATGGTGGAGGGAACATACCTGGAAGAGATGGATGTGGAGACCACAGTAAAGCTGAAGGTATCCCTGGCATGGCTCTGACAGATGAATAAGAAGGTACAAAGAGTCCTTGAAATGCTGAATTATGGGGGGAGAATTGCCTCTAATCTGCAAGGTAAACACAGAGCCTTAAGCAGGGTTGGAAAAATGAAGTCAGCAGCAGCTCAGAAGCAGATCCTGCAAGATGAGACTGTGGCTTTCAGGACGGGGAAGCCACGAGTGCACTCCCAGTGCAGCTTGCTAATCAGAGAAGAGCTCTCAGTTGTCATTAGAGAGAAGGCAGACTAAAGCACATTGAAGGAGTGCATTGCTATCACATAACCTTATAAACAGAAACAGAGGGAAAAGGGTAGAAAAATGGCTAGGGATCACTTCCAGGATGGTTTGTGTCAGCCTCTGTTATAAACCACAAACACACAGTTCAGTCCTGAGCTGCCAAATAGTCTCCTCCTGCGTGGTGTCTTCTCTGCTGTGTTTGCCATATAATAATTTCCTTTGATCAGCTGGGAGGAGACTCACCTGGAAAAGACATTGGTGTTATTTTTGCTTCTGATTTTCTTGGGCCCAAATCTCTGCTAAAGACAGTACTGCTTAAGGAGCTAAATTGTGGGGATGGCAGGAAATCTCTAAGAATTTGGTAATAATACAAAATATATCTTGAAAAGGCTTTGAAGAGGCATGGTTACAAATCTCCTTTCATCTGACAGCCCTACAGAAAGGCTGGAGAATTGGAAAGCCATGGCACCTCTAGATACATGTTTCATTCCCAGCTTAATGCAGAAATGCTTCCTGACCTTCCAGGAGCTCTGGATAGACTATTGGGGTGGAAGAAATTGCCAGGGGACAGGCAATGTTCTGATATGCCCTTGGTGCTGGAGAAACTGTAAAGCCATTGAGCTGGAAAGTCTTACATGTATGGAGAAATTAGCAGGAATGGCCAAGGATCAACTGGCTTTTGTTTTCTTTGCCAGTTTTCTGGCAGAAAACTGCCTCAGAAGCACCTGAAACCTGCCAAGGCCTTCCATGGCTACCAAAGGAGCAGCTCTGCCTCACCCAGGGTAAGAACTCAGTAGGAAAATTTGCATGACACAGCTGTATATCTTGTTAGACATGACTAGAGTCTGCCTGTTATGCTGTACCTTCATTTCAATATCAAATTTAAAAGGAAAATAAAGGTATTTTTGTGGTGTCCAGTCTGAATTCTACCTCTCAGCGTCATTGTTCTGCCTGCATTGCTTTATTGGTGCATTTTCCAAATAAAGTTGCTCTATTTATGACCAATTTAAATTTCTACATATCCCAAACCAAACCTTTTCTCCCTCCAGCTTTGATTCTTAGAGCATTTACATGGTAGCTGGACTTGCTGATTGTCCACAGAGATTCAAAAGTGAAAGATCTAACCTCTGGGATGTGGCCAGGGAACCTCTGTAAGTGATGGATTCTTCTGACACTCACACATTTTCCCAGACTTTCTGCTGAATCAAGGTGGGACTTCTGGAAATGTCTGTGCTGATGCCATTGTAGTAAACACCACAAATGGACATAGCCCATCAGCTGCACGGGACTTGCATTAGACACGAATCAATTTTTATACATATTGATCAGCAGTAGGTCATGACCTTTCCATGAATATTCACTCCAGAACTCCAGAATAAAGCTGAAGTATAGACTCAGCCACGAGTACAGATACGACAGTTTGACCTCACCTCAGCAGGTCATTAGACGGTGTTTCAGTTCAAAAGGATGTTTGCAATATAGTTTTATTTTTCTGCTTTTCACAAAAATGTCATTACACCTTGTGGGAATGTTTTTTATTAATATCTTGGAATATTGATCTACTCATCTTCTATTCCAATGAGGCCTTGTCTTTTATTTTTTTTTGGGGGGGAGAGGTGCAAAGGGGAATTTTTAGTAGTGGCCTACTGAGATAGCCTGGGTTTGCACTCATGAGGAGAGCTGGAAACACCCCTTTATATGCGTGTCACAGTTACGGTGTCTGGGACCAGCTTATCACCATGTGGGTGTAACTAAAACTGAGTGTTCCACACCCTTCGTGTCATTGCTGGTGGACTGTTGATACTGGATCGTTGGCAGCAGCTGCCCAGGGCACAGCTGGCACCTCAGGCTGCAGGTGTTAAAGAACCCTGCGAGGCATGGAAGAGTTTCTGTCTTCACCCAGGTGACTCAGCTGGGATAACTCCCCTCCCAGGAGGAATCAGCACCTTCACACCCACCTGAGGGGTCGTGTCTGCTCATGGGCCATCAAAGATTCCAAAATATCCCAGGACTCACAGAGTAAATCACCCACTGTGGAACTCCTCACCCTGGGAGAGGTGCTGGGCATTCCCACCTGAACCTGAGCATGTGTAATCTTGGGATTTCTGGGACTTCTGGCACCACTTGTGGGGTCCAGAGGAGGAGCAGAACCTCAACAGGACTGCGACTGCCACTCTCAACAAGCCCATCATCCTCACCAACAGGTTTTCCTTTCCTTTTCCTTTTAACTCCAGGGGACCACATGGGGCTCAGCACAGGGGCCAATGAGCACCATTCTGTTCATGCCCCAGGTTATCCCTCTGGGTTTTGTGGGTTAAACTCAATTTTATTCTGTATCATTGTATTTATTCTAACCTTTTCAGTAAATTGTAACTCTGACTTGTAATCCCTGTTGAGCTGGGTTCATTTCTCCTGCCAGTTTACCCTTAGGCCAGCCCAATGCAGCACTAGGTCAGCTTTAACTGTAGGTAACATGGCACTGAGAGCAGCAAGCACAAAGCCTCGTGCCCCCTGTATTATAGCCATAAAAATGACCCTGTGCCTTGCCCAGTCAACAGATTCTGCAAAGGACAAGTATTGATTGAACAGGTGCCACCTTCCAGTGCTCCAAAGCATGGGCAGAACAAACCCTACCTGGTGCCCCCCAGTGTGTTTCTAATTCCTGCCTCATCTGCCTACACACACATGTGACTGTTCAGTCGAGGCCATGTCAATATTTTTGTCACACTGGATATCTGTGGATGGCAAAGCTGGCAGTGAGACCCTCTAGCTGGGACAGTACCAGCAATCTTCCCTTTTTTCATGAGCCAACAGTGCTTTATTCTACACAGAGGGCTGAAAAGTTCTGTGGGTGGTAGTTGGTTTTGAAACCAGAATTACCTGAGTCCGTTGAGGTCTTTGTGTGGACTAGAACAGCCAGGGCACTGCTTAATCCTGAGTTGTTTAAATTCTCCCCTGGCAATCACAGTCCCCTCCTGTTATAATGCAGGTGCACTGCTGTGATTCTATTAGTTGTTCTCCCTGGAATTTCACTACGAATGATTACTGGGACAGGGAGCATCAGTGGGTGGGGGGCAAAGATTTCTATTGTAACGAGATGATGTACTCTGTATGACTTCTGATGCTCCCAGGGTCTGCCTGGAAATCAGGTGTGCTATTTCTCCTTTTTGTGGTCAAGCACAAATCCAGCTGTGGGGTTCATGCAAGCCTATTTGCAAAATATATGACACAGTGTACATTCTACACTGTATTTAAATGCTTTAAATAATGCCCAGAAGTTTTTTGTTCCCTTGTCATTTAGCATCTGCCTTAATGAGTGGTTTCTATTCAGTTCCTGCCCTGCTAGCTCTCCTTTCATTGGGCCACAGAAGCTAGAGATGGAAAATATGACAGCTAGCCAGCCTGGTAGAGCACCTGTCTCACAAAGATAATCTCACAAAAGTGTTTTCCCCTTCCCAAATATGTACAATGCTTCTGTGAGCCTCGTTCAGACAACCCTTCCTCTTCACCCAGTCACTTAAATCCTTGATGCTTTTCCTGTGGTTTGCTTTTTTCTTTCTCACTTATGTCATTTTAATTGTGAACCCAGCACTCATTAGGAGTTTATTCTTGCTAAAGGTCACTCAAGCCTTCCTCGTGGCCAAATCGCAGAACTTTTGTCCTCTGTAATATTTTGGCTGCTTTTGGCAGGGACTGCTGGTCCCTCTCAAAAACAGGGTTTTTTTCTCTCCTGATTTTTCTCTAGCTGTTTCCACCGTATTTATAAAATGTTCCTCACTGTCTGCTGCATCTCCCAAGTGTCCCTGAAGACTTTTCCACTGGTTTTATCTCTCTCTGGATTTATTATCAAGAAGAACTTTGAGAGCTTCAAGCCTTCTGCTCTGGAATAACTTCCCTGCACTTAACAAGCTGCATGCTTATATCTCCAAAATATTGGAGTGTTAATTTTTTCTCCCTTGTTCATTTTCATTTTTGGGGGTGAGAGAATGAATGTGGAGAGGGAAACAAGGAGTGGCACTATGGTCAATATAACCTGACCCACTGCAACAGCTGAAACCACCACTAGCTCAGTTATCCAGGAAACCTTGGGATAAAGTTGGACACCAACAAAAATGATATAGAAAATAGATGCTAGAATAATAAAAGTGTAATTTCACACTTACCATGAGAACAGCCTTAGATTTTCCTTTCCCACATTGTTCTTTAATTTTTTTACTACTGCAGTCGGGGGGATGGAGACAAAAAGAGAAGCAGACAGTGCACTAATAAATTAGAGGCAAAAATGACTCCCCAGCATTATGTGCTTCTAAAAATGTCACCAAATAGCTGCGTAGTTGCTCCTTAAAGTCAGAAGCTGTCCCTGCCTTGAGGGTGTGCAGGGGGGCCAAACCAGATGAGCTCCTCCCAAAGTTATGCTGTTGTTCTAAAAGGCCAAAAGAAACCTATTAAAAAAAAGTATTTTCACTGATATTTTCATTTAAAGTCTTTAAAGTGTTTCCCTAGCTTCTTAAATAACTTATTTGGCTGAGGCAATTGTCATTTAGCACGTTTTGCCTTCTTGTTGAGCCCAGTGCTCTGAGGAAGACCCGCTGCTTCCCAGACTGACGATGAAATGTCCCTTGTGATTTCCACCAGGGGGGAGAGAAATGAGCTTTACACCTCAGCTGGACCGATCCCATGGAACCCATTCCAGACAGGCATAAAAATGACTGTGGCTTAATCTCTGCACTTCAGCTTCCCTTAGCAACCCTCAGGCATGCACGTGAAAGTCGAACTTACATGGTACTCATGTTTCTTTCCTGTAAGAAGCACAACTAAGGGGATGGTTTTAGTTATTTCTGTTTTCAAACTTACTCGGTTCTCACTTGTTACAGTGAATAAGACAAATATTTCCTATATATTTCTCTGAGAGGGGTAAGATATTTGCAGACAGCTGTACAATGTAGAAGATACTTTGTGCAGTGACAGACCAAGTATTTTATTTATCTAATGTTTTCTTTAATAGCATAATCATACTGAAATAATTCATTCTCACCTCTGTCCAACTTCTTTGTTGCTAAAGGTGGATGTATAACGTAAGAGGGCAAAGTTGTGTTGTTAATGTGGATGACTTTTCTCATAGATTCATCTTTTCCTTTTCAAATCAGGCCTTTGTCTGAGATTCCTGGAAATATATTTTGTCTTTAGAGAGAGAGCTCATTTCTCATCTTTGGAACAAAAACTGTGTGAAAGGGAATACCTTCCCTCCAAGAGGATTTCATAAACCCCTCCAAAGACACTACTTTAAACTTCAATTTTCTCTTTTTTTTCCCCCCAGATCCATATTGGCAACACAAACAAACAAACAAGAAAAAAACCCAAACACTCCCCCCTAAAGCAATCCCAAATAAAAATGGATTCCCTATTATAACCACAGGAGTTTTTGGCAGATCTACAGCAGGGAGAGCTTTTGAAATGTTACATGAAAACGTGCCTTATTAATAAGGTCAAGCTTTTTCTTAGAAAAAAAAAGAATTAAAAGCAGATGAATTAAAACAAAAATAATCTCCTGCTTAGATTTCTAACTCTCAGTAATAGTTCTGAGAATCTCAGTCTCAATTTTCATCCTCAAATAATGCTTTTGTGTTTCTGCAGTGGGCAATCACAGGCATGACAGATCACAGGACAGACAGATGTGCTGCTGACCAGTTCACTTAGGCTGGCAGAAAACTCTCTGCAGCCAAACAGCAGATGGCAACTCACCCTGGCTCTACTTCAGTACCCCAGGAAGGTGTGAAGGGCAAGGCTTGCAATTGGGACCACTAAATACCATCAGTTTTAAGCACAGACAATTTGTTTCTTTGTAAAAACCCACAGTAACAGCTAACACATCTTCACTTTCATGAGTTTATCAGAATAGCTCAAGCCATGATCAGAAGAAACACAAATATCTGAGCTTTTCAGGTGAGCTTCACATATTTCATATGGTGTGGAGGGCAGGACTCTCAGCCCTGTGACATGAGCAGAAACATCATTTCCTTACTGATTTTGGCTGGGGTAGAGCTAATTGTCTTCACAGTGGCTGGTGTGGGGCTAATATTTTGAGTTTGTGCTGAGCACAGGGTTGAGAATGCAGAGATGTTCTTGTTATTGCTGAGCAGGGCTTACCCAAAGCTTTTCACAGTGCCATGCTGGTGAGAGGACTGGGGGGGTGCATGGGAAACTGGGAGGAGACACAGCCAGGACAGGGTACCCAAACTCACCATATGGCATCATGCTCAGTATATAAAAGAGCAGTGGAAGAAGGAGGAAGGGGGGGTGTTTGGAGTGATGGTGTTTGTCTGCCCAAGGGACCACTGTCCATGACAGTCCCCTGCTCTCCCGGGGATGGCTGAGCACCCACCTGCCCAGGGGAGGCAGTGAACTCATTCCTCAGTTAGCTTTGCTTGTGTGTGTGGCTTTTGTTTTCCCTATTTAATTGTCTTTATCTCAACCCAGGAGATTTCTGCCTTTTTATCCTTCCCCTTCTCTCCCTTCTCCAGCTGGTGGGGGATCGAGTGAGTGGCTGTGTGAGGCTTGGCTCCTGGCTGGGGTTAAACCACAACACTGTGGAATTAAAATCAATTGCATTACACTGGAAAAAAAGTCAGGTGAAATTGAGAGCAGGAAGGAACTGAGTTCTTGCTCTATTCTTTCTCACTCTGAGCAGGCACTAATTCTCTGAATTTCCTATTAGTGCCTCTGCAGAGTAGATAACCAGCTCTTTTCAGAGATTGCTTAGAAACAACCACTAGAAAAGAAATAATTAGTATACACAATCAAGATCCTCAAAGGCACTTGAGTGCCAAATTTTATGCAGAAAGTTGTTTCTAGAAAGTTTCTAGTAAAACTGATTCATTGACCAGGAAAAAAAATGTACTAAACGAAGTGAAACAGAAGATATGAAATGATGAGAATGAAAATGGATAATTTCCAAGCGAATAGTTCAATTATGGAATCACAGAATCATTTAGGCTGGGAAAAAACCCCTTTAAGATCGTTGAGTCCAGCCATTAACCCAGCATTGCCACGTCCACCCCTGATGTCTCTAGGCACCTTAGATGGCTCCAGGGGTAGTGAAGCAGCCTGGACATGGTTTTCCTGCTGCACAATGACTCCCAGATCCTTCTGGCTTCAGCCCATGCTGTGTGCACTGGGTACTCTCCAGCTGGACTGCTGGTCCTGCTGCCTTTTGCAGGGGCCAAAGCCCAGTTCCTGTGTGACTGTCCTCAGGTTCCTAACACATCAGTGACCCTTTGCAACTCTGCTGCTGCATGGATCTCCATCCCCTGACTCCACGGACACAGCAGCTGAAGGGCTTTGCTAACACACCATCCCTCAAGCTTTGGGGTGATGCCCACAGGCTGGATTTATCCCTTTCCCTCTCCAGACCCAGTTAAAAGCCCTTTCAATGAGCACTGTTAACTCCTCCACAAAGGTCCTCTTCCCCCACTGGGACTGGGGTACCCCAGCAGCAGGTCCTGGTGTCATGTAGACTGACCCATGATCTAAAACCCCAGAATTCTTCTGGTGACACCAAGTTTGGAGCCAGATATTGATCTGCTGGATCATCCTGTTCCTTCCCTCATCACACCCTGCAATTAAAAGGATAGGGGAGAATGTTGGTTGTGCTCCTGATGCATTCCCCAGATGTCCCAAGGCCATGAGGTCCCTTTTGATTGCCCTCAGTCTTCCTACATGAAAAACCAATCATGACCTGAGGGCTGTACTGGGCTGGGGAGCTTTCTCTTCACATCTTTAACCTGGGTCCCTGGGGAGGCAACAGGCTCCCCTGGGAGTGGATCTGGAATGAATATTGGGCCTTCTGTGAGTTTTGGCCAGTTTAAGCCACCTCCCTGGGATGTTTCAGTGCAGACTGTGCTGGCACCGAAGCTGCTCTTCTTGGTGGTTCTTGGAGCCCGTATGGGTTCAATACATTTCAGCAACATCTGTTTCCCTGGGGAAAAGATGCTGGGGCATCATCAGCTCAGTCACAGAGATCTTGGCTAAAGTGCTCGTGGGGTCTACTCCCGTTCTGTTCCCAGAGGTTTTTGCAAAAATAAGTGAGGGCAACGTATCAAAAATTCTTCCAATGTAACTGGTGAACCTCCTGTTGCTGAGCAGCTCTGCCTGTCTCATCCTCACAAGAGCCCACTGCTGGTGTGAGCAGACAGTGGCACACAACTGCCCTTGCTGGTTGCTCAGAATGAGCCACGGCTGAACTCAGCTAAATGTGAAGTTTCTCCTTCCTGGTAGAGGAATCCCACATGAGCAGCTTCCCAATAAATCCCTCCTTCAGTGTTGTGAGAGTTGGACTCACGTTTCCAGGTTATGCGTGTTTCTAATGCTGATTTATACCAGTATTCCAAATTCTTTGAGTGAAGAAGGCAGCTCTATGGAAACCATGGGCATGGTTTTCTTTTAAAAGTCCCATTTCTGGCATTATTTAGATCTGTCTTTTTCAAGCTGCTTGGAAAAATTTATTTGTAATTATTTTAAGCTGTTGTGATTTCTCCTTGAATTTCTAATTTTTTGATAACTTCACCTTAATAGGCATGTAAACATAATGCATTATGAAACAGAGCCTGAAAGTGGATATCCCTGCCTGTGTGAATTCCATCCCCCATTTCATTAGTCCTCTGCATGATTCCCTCTCTATTTCATAACAGAATGTGGTTAGTTATTAAAAAAGAGGTTGAAGTTTCAAGTCATGCAGTTTCCTACACTGGTAAGAATTGACATGAAAAGAATTAAAAAATATAATCAGTAATGCAAGGAAAAGTTTTAAAAGCTGCCAGCTAATAGTATGTTCCTCAAGGCATCCCTAGAATTAAGTATTTTTGTCAATTATTTAGTAAGTGCCTAATTTGCTACTACTGGAGAAGAAAATGACATGGTTGCTTCTAAATTATTAAACAATATTTTGATGGCATTGACAGAGCAAATAGCAAGATATTGACCACAGTCATCGTGCTATAGACAAATTCTTGCAGCTTTCCTTTTTGTCTTCTTATGTCAAATTGAAGAGAAGAAAAATGTCATTAACTGCTATGAACTATGTGTGCAAGCTGTGATTGGAAGATATGCCAAGAGTTCACCTTCCTTCAGATTTTCTTGTGAAGTTACTAATTTACAGGGATTTTTCTAAGAAAGCATTTAGAACTTCAGAAAGAAACTTGATTGCAGCATACAGTCAATTTTTTGGCTTTACAGGATTTTTGCTCTTCTGCTAATCATTGGCTTCAGGGTGTATTTTCAGTCTTTTCAAAGAAATGTCTGCATCTTTAACAGGATTTTAATAAATACTCAAATGATACCTCAAATGTTATTGCTGTTTCTCTTTGCTCTTCTCCCTCATTGTTGTTTCCACTGAATTGTTCTTATCCCGACCTGTGATTTTCACCTTTTGTGCCTCCAATTCTCCTCTCCATCCCTGGAGGAGCAGGAGGGGAAGCAAGTGAGGGGCACGTGGTTTGGAGAGTCTCAGTGGGAGCACTAAATTGGGGGGTACCACTGCTAAACCATGAGAGCACATCACAGGTTTGGGGTTGACCACCACCCTTACAGGGGTATAGCTGTGGCCACGTGTAGGGGTGATGGAAAGATGGAGCACAAACCATTGCCAACACTTAGGGGGTACAGTAAAGTGAGGTAGTGCAGAGTTCTTTAGACCCCCAGGGCTCTATTTACAGAATGTGGTATTAATTAAATAATCAATGAAGGCCAGTTTGGACTCATAATTTGAATGTATTTTTTCAGGCTCTTGGGAGCAATTTTTTTTTCAGTTTGAATGACAAGCTCCTCCAACAGTCTTAGAATAATTTGCCAACTTACCTCAAGTTCTAGATCAATTGAGAGTGAAGTTTGGCTAACAGCTGTTGAAAACAGGAGGAACTGCTCCACAGGAAGTGGAGCATCCAAAGTGCGTATCCAAATCCCTTTTTACTTCATATACAACCCACTCATAGTGGCCTTCATAAGAAAAAATGGAAGTCTTAGCTCATTAGACTCAAACGATGGTTTTTCCACTGAGAAATACTTCAAAAGAACTTGAGAATGTTTAGGCAAAGCCCCTCTTTTCTGCAACCTTTGATTCACTTAATAGCCCATGAAGACTGGTTGATTCAGATGTCCTTGGAGTTGAGACTTGCTGCCCAAAGGGTCCAAAACACAAAATGGGAAAAAAGTTCAGGCAATACAGCTGAGAGAACTGAGAGATGGAAATGAGTGAGAATGCCAAAATGGCTTTAGAGTAAAGGAGAGCATAGTAATTAAGAGCCTGGAGTATAAGCAGGTGTCTGGAACTGTGCACCCACAATGTAGTTGCACCCCAAAACTACATTATTATATCTTCATTTATTATATTATATTCTTATCATTGTCTCTTCATAACATCTGGCAGCTTGTGCTACTGGAGCTTGAAATCCTCTTGCACACCTTCTATGCCTGCATATATTCTGCAATGATAAATTCCGAGATGACACCCCCACTCCCCCAAAGAACCAAAAAGAATATAAAAACTTGTTTGGAAACAAAATGATGTGCACTGCAATAATTCCTGGTAGGTTCTCAGGCACAGCTGTCCCCCTGCATTTCCCTAAGGAAGTTTTTTCCCTCAGCATCCCATCCAACCTGTTTGCTGCAGGTTCAGCCTGTGACCAAATTACCTCCAAGGCATTTTTGACCTGCATCAGGTTTAACACCCGTTGGGCTCAAAGCACTTCATGGGTTGCTCCTGTTCCACTGAAATCAGTCAGAGTTTTGTCACTGAGAGCAGCACATCAGCTTTAATTAGGAAAATCTCTTGGTGCCTCTGCGAGATGGTGGCTTTTGTATTTCTTCTGCAGGTGAGTGGATATGGGCTTGAAGAATGGGATTAATTTTATCTAGTGGCTAGCACTTACTCGATGATCCTTGTGGGTCCCCTCCAGCTCAGAATATTCTGTGATTCTGAAAACCACTTTGGCATCTGCTCTAAGTTAATCTTATAAGATCCCTCTTGAAGATAATTAGCAGAGGAAGGCAACTGTGGAGCACGGTCCACCCTCCCTGTCTGGGTGTGGGATGATGCTTCCTGTGAGATGATTATCTCTCGGAGACAAGGAAACGTGACGTCTTGCTTTTAGATGAGAAAAAGGCAGAAGAAACAGATTCTGTTCAAAGTCATTATTTCCTCAAATGAAGCGGTGCCTGCATTGACTTTCAGATTAAAGACAAGACTCTGCTAGTGTGGCTGGGACGTGGACTCTGGGGGGAACAATTGGTCCTGCTCAACAATGTTAACATGGGACATCATTCTCTTTTGCTGTTTTGATGGGTTTAGATCTCCAGGGTTCCCACCAAGTAGAATTAACTATTAATTCTGTGTAACATGCCTGACAGGATCCTCTGTGCTTGTCCAGAAGGTTACACTATTGGCTTGGTGCACATTTATAACAGAAATGTTGCAGATGTCAGCGAGGATCACTGTAATCTGGGGAAAGAAATGTTTCCTACTGATTTTAAACCCAGTGTTGGAATTCTAGATGGTTTTCTTGGAAGATGCTTAGACTGTGAAATCATTAGAGAAATGAAGGTTCCTTGGGCATTCCAGTGTCACCACCTCCAGCCCCTCCTGTGGTAGTGCTTGGAAAGGAGATTTTTTGCCTCGTAGGTATTAATGGCCTTGTTGAAAATCATAGATTGGCCTCACATAGCAGAAATAAACCACCAACACACCAGCACCCCAGTCTGGAGTTAGACAATCACCTTCAGTGACTTATTATTTACACAATATGTTGCATTCAGAGATTGAATGAAAGAAACACCAGAAATGGACAGAAACATTTTTGTAAGTCAACTTTTATTGGGAGATCTTTATGGGAAAGTCAACAGATACTGATTCACAATTGACATGGAAGATAATAACTGCAGAATTTCAAACCCCAAATTCTCAAAAGTTACTCTAGAGCTGTTTTTAGTGGGGGATTGAAGCCAAAGAGGGTTCAGTTCTTAGAGAATGACTCCCCTGGTGTGTCAGCACTGAGTAGTTTGATGGGTTAGGCTGTTAATGAGTATTCAGTCAGCAATAACATCTCTTTTGGTGATTTTCTTCTTTGCTTCCATTCAACCCATGCATGCATTTTCTCCTGATCCATGGTTTTCCAGAAGTTTTTAAAGTAAAACTCCAGATCACTTGAATCCTGGTATGATGTACACGCTGGCAATGTTTTTTACAAAAAGAAAACTGGGTGGTGAATTCTTTCTGAAAGACCTTCATCTGTATAGTAATTTTGCACTCCTTGATGTATCTGGGAGCAACCTGTCCCATCTCAGTGCCCTCCAGTCAGTGACACAGAACCTCCCCACTCTTCAGATGCAAGGTCTGATGGTGCCACCCATCCCTTCCCTCTCCACTGGAAGGGTCCCTGTCTACCAAGAGGTTACATCCACCTTGGCCAGGTAAATAAACACAAATACCTCCTGTCACCACCTCCTTGTTCCACACACTCAGCGTGTTTCAAGAGCATAGGCAGGCATGGTTTGGGCTCGGAGTGTATAAATACAGAGATTAAAATGCCCTTTTGTCCTTGGCAGGCGGAGAGGGGCAGTGGGAAGGCAGCCCCGAGGCCACTGGCAGGGCTGGTGGCTGGTGCTGGGATGGCCACAGGGGCTGCTCCTGAGGCTGGAGCACAGCCCAGCCAGCCCAGCTCAACCTCTGGCTTTGGTTTGTGAAAGTTCTTGTGGAAAAAACTGGGCAGCAAGTGGGGAGTTGGAATGTTGCTTTACACATGGCAAACAAATTACGCCATCATTAATATTGCAAGCTGTTTTTGCAGGAGTCAAAAAACACCCAACCAAGCCTTGCTTTATTTTAAGATTTTTAGTAGGGTTTATTCTGAGATTTAGAAAACACAAGAGAGTCAGGCCTTCCAGACAAATGCATTTACCTTGACGGAATGCATTTGCAATCGCTTTACAACAATGGCCTAGAGAATACTTGCAATTCACATTGGACTTTTTTTTCCCCCTTTTTTTTTTTCCTGCTCAGAAAATGGACCTGGTTCGTGGGCCTAATTCACAGCTACCACACCTACTCTCTCTGCCCAGAGAGCGAAGAGAATGAATAGGTCAATCACCTGACATATTTCCATCCAATTTCAAGGGTAGAATGTGTTCATTTTCTGACTAATGGCATGTCATTTTGCAGAAGCCTTTGGTCGCGAATTAATCCTGGAATCAAAACAGATTTTCCGGGGAGCAATCTTCCATCAAGTATTGATTTTTTTACACTCATGGAGTCTGTACTCCCTAATTTAACCTGACAATGATTCTGCACAATGGGCTGGGAGCACCTTGGCAAATCACAGAAGGAACTTTTAGTGTCTTTTCTTTCTGCAAAGTAGTGGAGGATGGAGGGGTGGGAAGTGGGGGGAAGAAAAGACCCAAACAACACACTTGGTCACTGGGGGAGCGCTTACTGTCTGATGTTTTATTTCTGATTATTTGGAAGGGAGAAATAATGCTAACTTTAGAAGTAATGTGAGTGGAGATGTCTGAGAAAGATGCATGACTCTGTGAAATCCTGTTTATGGCAACAGTCCCCTGCTGCTCCTGCACCTCTCCCTCACCCCCAGCACTCTGGGATGCTAATAATACAAAACCTGTAAGAGCATCTCTGCTTGCAGCTGATGCTTTTATGAGATGCCATTTTACTCTGCAATAAATAAATAAATAAATGAATTCTTGCACACATAGAAGACTAAAAATGCATCCCAAAAGGTGTTTTTAGGCTCTGGCCTCAGAAGTCCAAAAGCTACGCTTTGCCCTTTGTTTCTCCTGCACGACAAACTCCTTTGTATCTCCTTCTCTGCATGATCCATACTGAGCCCTGTCCTAGCTGTTTGTTCTGTTTATTTGGCTACTTACACCAGTGAGAAAAGATGAAAAGTCTATCATTATGAAACAACAATACACAGCAGAACGAAGAGTGTGAAATCATTTAGAGCCAGGCAGATTGATGGGACAAGAGAAGACGAAGCCATCAGACGCTGCTTTTTAACAGCAAACTAAGATGGGCCATTTTTGTTTTTGAAGGGACCACTGCAGAAGGGAAATAATGCAGTGTAATCATCATTCCCAGGTAAAAACTCCTTTCTTAGAGATGAGAAGCAATACATATATTTAAGAGATAGTGGACAAAGTGCCCATCCTTCTGCCTTATTCTGAAACTGAAATGGAAGAGATTTTAAGCATCTTGCACAAAGATCTTTGCAGAAAAATAACAACATCTCTGCCGCTGATTTCTCCATTAGAAACGCTTCATTACTGGAAACATTGCTATATGACCTGAAGAATAATACTTTTTTCCTCTGCCATTTTAGAGACACTCACAATTTGAGAGGTATTTTGTTGGAAATCATTTTTTCCCCTCTGTAAAACAGCCTTTCAGATTTACTTTCAGTAGAAGAAACAGTAAAACCTTTCTTGGCCTAACAGGAAAAGATTTGGAGGAAAACACACCAGTCCTTCCTTCAGTTTGGCTACCAAACACCTAATATAATAATTACATTTTCAGGCATATCATTCCTGATAATTTTGAGTTGCAGACCTAACTGTGCAGATTTCTGATTGAGGGATCCTGATGGATCTCTCTCATTGTCAGTGCTAATTTTAAGAGGTGCAGAGGAGGGAAATGGCTTCAGAAAACATTGGTTGAATCAGGACCCAAATTCCTGAAAATGCAATTCCAGAGCGTCATACAGGAAATATTTACTGAAAATAAATAAATTGAGGTCCACAGCAATAAGAGGTCCACATACAGTTTCAATAATGAATATAAGAGCTCCACATCCAGTTTCAATAATGAGATTAAGTAACAAATCAGTGAGAGTTGCTCCTGAACACTAACAATAACAGATTATTTCTCCATTGTACTATTTCAGGAATCCCTTGGAAACCACAAGATAAGTGTTTTCTGGCCTCATCAAAAAGGTTAGGGTGAAGAACCCTTGTGTGAAAAGTTTGGAGTGATATAATATGTTTAAATTGTTACAAATGTTTATAAAAGTGCTTCTAGGCATAAAGATGATGACTGAAATCATACACAGGAACAGTTGAAGACAGCTCTCTTATTGTTAAAGAACTCTTTTCTTGCAAGTTTTTTCTACTTTCATCTCATTTTCCAGAGGCATTTTGAAAGAGGATTGCTTCTTTTCTTCCTTGTTTTATCAAAGTGCCTTTGTACATTAGCAAAGTGCTTTAATAACAAGCACTTTGTAAAAGTCAAAAGTGCTCTATTACCCGTAAGAATAGAAGTAAATAGCACTTGTTTTAATTGAAAACATCAAACTTCTGTAGCTCTAAACACATCAAAGACACATCCATTTGTGCATCTGTTCCAAAAGGTGAATTCTGCTGCTTTTAGACAGACTGCAAAAGAATCAAGCTTATTAGAGCACTGAGGAGTTTTCAAATTGAAATGCCTTTCAACCTTCAAGTGGTTAAAATATGGAAATGGTTAATGCACTTAGCATGTGAAGCCCCTTGGAAATAGTGAGTGGTTGAAGGAATTACCCCCATCAGGTGAGAAGTGCCAGCTGCCCACAGACACTGCCTCACTTCAAGGCACCACAGAGTGGTTTGTGTTGTAATTAAACAGCTTAATCTGTGGGTTAACTAGCAAAGGGAAGTTTAGGCTGCTGTGTTTTACTTTGCAGAAGGGTACACTTAGCCTGCTGCTCTGGCTGGAGTGAAGGGCAGTATGATTTGGAACCACTGGAACTTGACTTTTCCTCAAGGGTACTTTATATGCACAGAAAGATGGGGTGATTTGCGTAGTTTCATGTAAAAAAACTGCTCCTAAAGTAATTCATCTTTCATCCTTCAAGAGAAAACTTGAATGGCTCAAGGAGTGTCCTATATGTTGGTCAGCTACCAACTTAACCTGCAAGAAGATGATGTCTCACGGTGGGGGTAAAGAAGTGGCCAGAGTGATTTCTGAGCCAAACTGAGTTACATTTATAAAGCTTTTGAAACCAGATGAGAGCCCCTGGCTCTGGTCCAGACCACGGGCAAACGATGGGCACAATCACACAACCATGCCTTAACAAGTTACCATCTGTCAGCCAACCCTGCTAACTGACTGTGATTAGATTTCCCTTTGATTAAAGAGCTAATGGAAAGAGGACTAATAAAACAAAAAAATCAATCATACCCCCAAAATACTAACAGGATTTTAAATATCTGTCCAGGACTTGACCTCCTGTTTTCTACAGGTTTCTTGTCCCTTAAAGGGTGACCCTTCTTCTTTAGAAGCTGCCTGTCAACTATTATTTATTTGCATTATCCTTTGCCTAGGGGCAAAGAACTGAAGTCTCCCTATTCTCAAGGGTACACTGACAATAATCCCTTGTCCTCAATACCATCAACAGTTCGAAAGCAAAATTTTCTCTAACTCTTTAAACAAGCTTAACAGGTAAAATACATTTCTTGTTCGACAGAATGACTAGCTCTGTAAATTCCTGAGCCTCCTTCTGCTGCACTTTGCAGAATGGGCAGGGGTGGGTATTACATGAAGATTTCTTACACGTTTTTCAGATCTAAAAGTAGAAATGTGTCTGTACAGAGTACACACATTTGGACAAAATTCTGACACCCCAGAGTCTGCAGCCTCATTTTCTTTTCTTCAAGCAGGCACGTGTTTATTCAGGGTGTTGCACACGCCTGTAGAATGTTCAACAGGCACCAATCCTTATGAAAGGGGGAAAAGATGCTGCTAAAAAATTAAATCACATTTAGGACCCCTACTTTAAACTCATTTTAAAAGCATGTTGAATCCTCAGTAACTCCAGAAATGGCCAAGGGTTTTCCACTTTCAGACAGAAGCCACAGTTCGACACCTATGTTGGAGGCTCTTGGTCATACCAGTGGTGGGTTTGGCACCTTTATGTGCACTTAGACAATGCGTAGAAGCTCCTCTAACAGCTTGCAACTGCAAAAAGAGAGTGGTTCCGTTTGCCCTGTGCTTTGTTTTGGCTGTGATGCTTCTCTGATAGCATGGTTAGCCAAACTCTGTTTACTAATTCACGGGAAAACTGCCCCACTGTGTTTGCTCCTGGATTAATGAGCTGGCTGAGTTCAGCTTGCTGCTGGCAGCAGAGTGAAGGGCTGAGAAGGCACTGGAGGCAGTGGAGGTGGGGCAGAAGAGAGCCCTTTTTGGAAGCTGCAGGCTGTCAGAGGTGCTCCACAGTCACGGGCCATTTGACTGCTCAAACACTTGTTTGATTGTGGGTTTGTTTGTTTGGGGTTTTGCTTTGGTGTGTTTTCATTTGTTTGTTTGGTTTTTTCCTAAGGGGTGCAACACAGAAGAGAAAACAAACAAAAAGATGGTCTGAATCAGCTCTTGGGCAGTCAAGAGCTTAATCTGCTGCAATTCTTTCTGCTGTGGGTGCACCCATGACCTCTGTCACACGGGGCTGTGCTAATGATTTTGGCTCCATGTTTGCAACAGACTGGGAATATGCACTCCAAAGTTGCTGTTCTGTCTTTCTCCCAAAGCAAAGTTAACATTGCCACAGGATCCAGAGGCTGGAAGGGGAATTTGCTGGCCAGGAACCTGTCCCACCATCCCTGGAGAAGGTGAGCAGGCTTGGGGAGGGTGGGAAGTTGGGCTCAGCCTGTCTGGCAGGTTCATGTGGATCAGACAGATCTGAGGCCATGGCAGGACGTGCCCGTGGGTCGGGCCAGCTCTGGGGAGCACTCCTGGGACAGGGACTGGTGGCCCTGGACTGGGCTGGGACAGGCTCCTTGAGATGGAGACAGGGACAGTAAGGTCTGTTGGTGCCCTTAGGGCCTTAACAGTACCAGTCTTTGCACAGGTTCACATCCTTGGGAAAACAGACCCTAAATCAAATTGATACACCCTGAAAATCCTGCCAGAATTTCCCCCCTCTGAAGGGAGAAAGCCCAGTAACTCATGGAGCCCACCTGCCAACCTGCCAACCCTATAGATCTTCTCCAGGACGACCCATTCTTGCTCCACCTATGCCTCCTGAGACAGCTGCTGGGTTTTGAAACTCTCTTTGATACCCAGAAATTGCAGCAAAGTGACTTTAAAATTGCCCCTTTGGTTTTACATGTGTTTTCTAAAGCACACATACATGTTACTTACCAAGATAACTGCTAATTACTAGATATCACAGTAATTGGCAGCAGTGTGGGACTTAATTTTCTAATATGCAGACATCTATGTTGCTTGTAAGAATTAGAGTTGTCATGCTCTAAATGTCAGCACCATTTTAACATGTAGAGAAGTCTGTAGAATTAATGATGAGAGATCCTTACTGTAAATGTATTGGAAATGGCAGCATTCAGGTACCTGTAAATGTTAAAACGTTGTCTACTAAGAGCTGACAAAGCCAATCAGCAGATGCATCCTTTAGTTTGTCAGACACTGAGCCCCTGAAGAGCCGTCCCAGCTCACTCTGTGTCCATCTGAAGGCTGTGCATGGTGCCAGGAGGAGCCATCTGGCCCAGGATTAGAGTGACTTCTGCCCTCGGGGACACAGGGGGAGTTGTGAATGCCTGGAGATGATCTGAGGGGCTGCAGTCACTGCTGTGCCAGGGCTGCTGGTGTGCCCTGCATGCCGAGGGGAAGGGTTTGGGAGAGGGGGAACAGGGCAACCTGCCCTTCTGAGGAGCAAAGAATCCACAGGGCTCTTCTCCAGGGGTGCCCTGCCAAGGTGCAAACACAAGGAATTTCTACACCTCTGTTCAGCCTTCCTCGTGGCTGTTGGGATGGGGAACGTCAGCGATCCTAGAGCTGAGTAATTTAGGTAATGTCACAGAAATAGCTGGTTTTTTAGATCATACTGGGTAGTGGAAAATAACCATCAGACTCCATTGTTCAACACCAGTGCAGATTTCTTTAATTCCCAGTAGTTACAGGCTGTCTTGACAGGATAATTAATGCTTGGATTTCATCCATTCCACAGCATCACTTGCTGTTCTCCTCCGAACTGGACTCCTCCACCACATCTGAGAGGAAACCAGTCCCCTCCTGAATTTGAAGTTGAAGTATACAGCTGGCTTCTTTTCCATCCCAGAGAGATGTTTCCACTAATTATCTTACCTGTGCTCTGTGTACCATCCCTCAAAGAAGCTAGTGAAGGTAGAGCATCTGCCACTGAGGAGTTAGTGCAAGGGATTGAGGTTCAGACTCGGACAACAAAGGTGGCACTGTAGCAAAAATCCCCAAATGTCTTCAGAGAGCGAACACAGAAAGGTCACTAAACAAAATTCACTAATGAGTTCCAACACACACGCAAAGAAATCTTCTCCCCAGTTTTCATTTAAGTCTCACTCACCGTTTCCTACCATCGGCACTACTTTCAGTCTATTCGCACAGAATCCAAATTCTCTCCTTGCAGCTGCTCATGAGAAGTTTTATTAATCTAAAACTGTTCTGAATCTAGGCAGGTGTACAAATATCCTACCCCCCCCTCCTCTTGCAACATCCCTCACACCCCCAACAACAAATCTCTGTGATTTTTCTTCCAGGAGGATGTGTAAGAAAACACTTTGAAAAAAGTTGTTCGACTTTTATACGGTTATTTTATGTGTGCATTTCACTTTGCTGCAGGCAATGGCAGAGGAAAAAAAAAATCAATTCACATTTGTGCAGAATGAAAAGATGAAAAGAAAAAAAAACCTTCTTCCAAAATAATTAGCTGTGTGGTATAAGGAATGAAATCATCAAAAATACTTCACCTGTTCCCCTGCTGCTGCTGAGCCCTTAAAATACCCAAACACGTGAAGAAAAACTGTTAGGAAGATTTATTTTGGGGAGCAGGCTGCTCTTGTGTTGGAGACTAGTGCCAGACTTCCTTTTCCTGAAGCCTGGAACATCCCCAGTTCTAATTTAGGGGGGAGTCTTTAAAATGCAGCTGAAGCCAAAAAAAACATAGCAAAGCATTTCTTTAGACAAAGACTAAGTGGGTCAACCATTCATTCAGCAGTGGATTCAAATGGGTCAGCAATAGCCACAAGTGTCATGCATCTATATCTGTACCTGTGGCATGTTTGTGTGTGTATATATATATTTATATATATAAACACAGAAATACATATAATCACAGTTACATACATGATAAATATGGTTAATCTTGCATCTTTTCCAAAAGGGTGAATGCTCCTATTAAGCCTCTCAGAGATGCAGAAAGGAAATGTCCTTGCAATTGGTTTGGTTGGAATATACTTGGAAAAGAGTTTATTTAAAATGGGAGGACTTCTGAATGGCTTAAACATACGACCTTAGCATGACAATGCATTACCAGTGGGTAACTCCAGCAGGAAAGATTAATATTACTTATAAAAACCTCGGTGTAGAATGTTTGTTGTGCTGCCAACAACACTGTAGAGGAGGCGATTTTTTGGTCCCTGGCAATGATTTTTGCACAACACACTGAGTAATCATTGTCTACAATACAGTTTTTTTTCTCTACCATAAAAACTGTGGAAGGAATAATACCGCTCTCATTTTTCCTCTAGCTTCTAAGGAGAACTCTAAAATATATCCCTCATGCCAGCAGTCCATAAACTCCAGTTGTGCTCAGGCACTATGCAAGCTGAGCCTACCAAGATCAATAAAATCATTGAACCCACAAATACTTCTACAACTGGAGTTCTGTGGAAATTTAGAGAAGCTTATATATCTGTAGGTAGGAAAAATGGGCCAAGAGGCTGTCGGTGGTAGGAGGAGCAAAGACAGTGAACATCAGAAATGTGATGCTCATGGTTTGGTGCCAGAGCAGTATAAATTCAAGAGAAGCAGCACGCTCAGGAAATGGGTTCAAGGGGGATGGATGACTGGCTCTGGCAATGGCTAATATGACGCAGAATGTTTCCTGCCAAGGTCACTGATTTTACTCCATTTCATTATCAATTATTAAGTATCTTTTCCTCTTATTATTGGTTTACAAGCTGTTTGCACATGAGGGATGCCATTTGGTGTCCTGTGTGAGGTGAATTGTTGATGGTGAATCAGGCTCAAAGCAGAGTGGTATCTGTAACAGGAAAATTGTTGTAACATTGGTAGTTCCTTGCACCCTGTCAGGAGTCTCAAGAGGAAGGGCAAGGTCTGTGCAGGACTACAGAGCTTGATTATCTTCTTTCTCTCTTGTTGTATGTGCTATAATGCATCAATGGGAAAGACAGGCCTTGGTTTTTCCACCAGTGTGATGCTTCACAAATGCAATAAACCTGCTCCCAGAATGGTAGTGGGGAGGGTACTGGGTGGTCAGCCCAGCACAGGGTAGTTGTCTCTCTATTCAGGCATGCTTATGTCTTATGAAATTAAAACAAGGAATTTTAATTTGCCTCCTTCACCAAAATGGCAGCTTAGATTAGAATGTAAGATATTGAGAGGCAAAGAAGGGACTTGATCACGTCAGAATAGTAAAAAATTAATAAAGAAAGAGACTGAACTGCTCCAGTACTGATACTAAGAGGAAGAGCACATTTCAGTTCCCTTTTTCTCACAGAATTCCTTGTTTAGGGGACAGTTTGTGAGGTTCATTCAGCAAGTCAGCCCTTAAACAAACAGTTCTCCTTCAGGACAGCTATGGTGTATTTTTCATGTTGCCAAAGGAGAGAAAAAAGATTAAATATTACTGAGAAGATACAAGTGAGCAGAAAATTCAGAACACAATCCTAAGGTGGTGTGAATCTCTCGAAAGGACATGCTGAAACTCTGAGACAGCAAAGTTATCTGCTTTTTGTCAGGATTGGGTAAGATCAGGTTCTGGATCCATCTGTGCTCAGCCCGTTCCTTGTTCCATTCTTTTTGCACCTTTGCCATCAGAGCAACTTGTGTGATTGTCCTTTAATCTGTTTCAGCCATGGAGAAGTGAGATGGCTTAAAACATTTGAAAACTAAGGGTTTATTGAGGTTGTCCCAGCTGAAATGAGGTAGTGAATAATAAGAAGAGAGCATTGAGTATGTGCTGGAAGGTCTGAAGAGGCAGCTGCTTTCAGCACTCGAGGACAGGGCTGAGAAGGGGTCGTAGCAGACAATCCCTCTCTTGCAGGTGTTGTCTTGCAGAGCACATTTGCATACCCCAAGAGAAAATCGTGGATCATCATCTCCTGAAACTGATCTTCTGACTGGATCTGGGTGTGAGGCTACGGGGGAAGACTGTACATTGCACCTGAGAGCTGTATTTAGCCTTTGACTCTGTTCAGGTTGTGCTGAAGGCAAAGGAAAGCAATGTCCAAAGCACTGAAGGAAGAATCACTGGGACTTACCAAGCAAAGGTGGGGTGGGAAAATACATTTTGATTATCTGGACTATAACTAAAAATTGCCTTATGCAAGAGAAGGTCTCCAGGACTGTATTGTAGCCCAATTAGCTGTATTCCTTAGCTGAACCATCAGATTTTCCATTCTGGACAGCAGCAGGTCACCCCTGCAGTGCTGCCCAGCTCCTCAGTGTGTGTGGCTGGGCAGTGGGTCTGCTCCCTGACCCACAGGGGCACCCTGGAGTATCCCCAGGGGTTCCTTCTCCAGCCATGGTGTTGATTGCCAGGCAGCTTGTGAAGAAACCCCCCCGTGTGGCTTTTGGCTTGCACAATGCTTGGGGCTGGGACATGTGTTTTCCTCTTTGGGCGAGGGGTCTGGAGAGAGCTTACCTCTCTGCCAAGCTTGATTAACCTTCATTCCAACAGCCTGAGCTGGACACAGACTGTGCTGGACCCCTCTAACCCATTTTATGGCACAGGTGCTGAGGGCAGTGAGCTCCAGAGCTGCACTGAAAGCAGAGAAGTGTTTGGAAAAGAGCAAAGCATTGAAATGTCCAAATCCTGTGCAGTCCTGAACCAACACTTCAGCAGCCAAGCCACAAAGTTCCTTAAGGTAAACCTAAGTACATCATACACTTGAACATCTTCCCCCAGGTTAAATAGGCTGTTTCCAGCATGAAAAAAGCCTTGATGATGTGCAAATACAGATGGCCTTAAACCTGCTGCAGTTTTTGATAAATTAATGAATGAGAAATGGTGGGGTTTTTCTCTCCTGTATTCACAAGTCAGCCAATTTTCTGATATAAAACTTGATCAAGGAAAACAGACTTTCTAATAGAACACCTCATGAACAGTTTGTACAGGGAGGCTGTTTTCCTCTCCCTCTTCCCTTTAAACACCTTCCCAGTGGAATGGGAACGGAATGTTTTTTCAGCTAGAGATCTTTCTCATCCTAATTTCCAATATATGTGCTGTAGTGGAAACTGAAGAGACAGGCTGCTTTCTTTTACAGACAGCACCTGTCCACAGTGAGGAACAGTTTTGCAGGAAGTTCAGGTGTTGTGCTGGGAAAAGAGTTGTCCTCATTTATTGTAATTGAAATGTGCCCCTGCAAAGTTTGCTTCTCTGGAAAACTTAGCAGTGGGCTCTGTGAAATGAGGAGTGTGAGACCAAACAGTGGTCCTTTTTGGTGTGCCTGCTCTGAGACATCAGTGCTGGTCTCGCAAACCACATGAAAATTGCAAAGAACTGCAAGCACCAGGACTAATGACATCTGCTCTCCTGGGATGAGCTCAGGGTGGTATTTTCTCCTACAGCTGGGATTTCCTTTCTGCTTTCCCACGTTGATTCCCTCTGGTGTTTGTTGGGTAAGGTTTGAACTTTCTGAAGACTTTTTTCTCACCTGGGACTCTAATCTGCCTCTTCTTTCTGTGGGATATTTTTATTAAACCTTTAGTTATCTGTCTCCCCTAGGTCAGATTAGTTAGAAACTGGGCAAGGCTTTAAAGCATTGAGGTTGAAAGGGTATGAAATCTAAGTAGATAAAGAAGGCAGCATGCAATGAATGGTTTCTCTATGATGCCAAGCTAACATAGCTATGCAAACATTTAAATACATGTGGGTTGCTTACCTGAGATGTGATTGGACTAAGTTTTGCATATAGGCACATTAATTTTTAAGTTTTAAAGAATTACATATTATGGAAAAGGAAAATATTGAGCTGTGCACAATCAAACTATGCCATGTGATTCTTTGAAAATGGACATTACCTTCCTGCCCTCTAAAACCTGTGAATGATTACATATCAAAGAATATTTAAATTTTCCATTGGGAAATTATCCCTATTCATCCTGTAAAATAGTCTTAGGCTCAACATTTGTATTTTGCAAAAAGCTGTTTAGAACAGTCAGGTTTGAATTTTAGAGTGAAATTCAAGCCATAGCCAGACACAAATGTAACTTGTCATATTCTCATCCTCAGCTGGTATCTGGGTCCACAGGACCTGCTTTTGATGCCACACTTTTAACCACAGCAGGGAATTTGTTAGGGTGCCTTCAGAAGAAAAGGATCTTAAATGCAGTGAAACAATGGAGAGTATTGTAAAAACATTTAGTGGCTCATGCTCTTGTATTTATCCTGTTTCCTTCCCTGGCCCCCTCCAGATTATCCTCAGCAGTGTTTTTGGCAGCCAGCTGCTGAGCCAGAACCAGGAGCTCTGTCAGCTTTGGAAGGAACATGCACATACCTTTCCTGTTGAGATACAGTCCCCTCTGAGATTTCAAAAATAATAAGGGGCATATCGAGATTGACTGATGGATGAGTTAGAAAAAGTGATAAATACAACTATCAGTTCACAGATGCCCAACGTAGGTTCAATCCTGTGAAGACTCACACATGTCACTAATATATTGATGAACCATCAAAACATCAGTAACACTAGTTGGGAAAATCAAGTTATATCCATTATGAACTTGCAAGATGAGTATCTTTAGATTCCACACTTGGAAATATTGAAGTAACTGAAAATAGGTGCTGCTGTTCAAGAAATATCTGTTTCTCCTCAGCCCCTTTTAGCCTGAATGAATTGAGGGGTAATTTTGGAGAAAGTTTCATGCTCCTCTGTTTAAGAACACATCATTGAGCTGGAAGTGTCAAAAGGACAGAGGAAAAATGACAAAGAAACACCATAGTGCCTTCTTCACAAAAAGAAATTAAAAGATTTTCGTAGCTTTGTCTTCTTTTCATTTCAGTTAATAGTCAAAAGCCAAGCTAATATGTTTTAGAGAAAAGTATCAACAGCTCATGAGGACACAAGGGGTTAAAAATGAATATCATTATTTGGAATTGGCTGAGGTAGTTGCCAAGCCACTCTCCATGATATTTGAACTTAGGTGAAGTCCCAGGTGACTGGCCAAGATCGTGCCCATCCTTAGAAAGGGTGGAAAGGAAAACACTGGGAATCACTGACCAGTCAGCCCCACCTCTGTGCTCGGGAAGGTGATGGCAGAGATCCTCCCAGAAGGATTGCTGGAGCCCGTGGAGGACAGGGAGGTGACTCGAGACACCCAGCACAGCCTCACCAAGGGCACGTCCTGCCTGACCAACCTTGTGGCTTTCTATGATGGAGTGACTGCGTCAGTGGGCATGGGAAGGGTTACAGGTGTCATTGATCTGGATTTCTGTAAAGCCTTTGACATTGTTCCCCACAACATCCTTCTCTCTAAACTGGAGGGAAATGGATTTGATGAATGGACTGTCAGATGGATAAAAAAAAATTGGTTGGACAGTCACATCCAGATCAATGTGGTCAATGTCTCAGAGTCACAATGGACATCAGTGACCAGTGGTGTCCCTCAGGGTCTGCATTGGGACCAGTGGTTTATTTAATATCTTCATCAATGGCACAGTCAAAGGAATCAAGTACACTCTTATCAGTGTGCAGATGACACCAGCTGAGGGGTGAGGCTGCCACACCTGAAGGATGCAATACCATCCAGAGGGACCTGGACAAGCTCCAGAAATGGGCCCATGGGAATCTCCTGAGGGTTTATAGGGCCAGGTCCAAGGTGCTGCACCTGGCTGGGGGCAGTCCCTGCTACCAGTACAGGCTGGGGGATGGAGAGATGGAGAGCAGCCCTGGGGAGAAGGGCTTGGGGTGCTGGTGGA
>JAWWMO010000083.1:49926704-49946736 GCA_035047845.1 Dendrocincla fuliginosa | reverse complement strand
TGCTCTGCCCTGCTGAGCCCCCACCTGCAGTGCTGAGTCCAGCCCTGGGGGCTCCAGCACAGGAGGGGCATCGACCTAGTGGAGACAGTCCAGAGGAGGCCAACAAGATGATCAGAGGGATGGAGCAGATCTGCTGTGAGGAAAGGCTGAGAGATTTGAGATTGATCAGTCTGGAGAAGAGACAGCTTTGGGGTGACCTAACTGTGACCTTCCAGTACCTGGAGGGAGCCTGCAAGAAAGATGGAGAGGGACTTTTCACAAGAGCATGCAGTGATAGCACAGGGGGAATGGGTTCAGACTGAGAGTGGATTTATATCGGGTATTAGGAAAAAATTCTTTACTGGGGAGTGGTGAGGCAGTGGGACTGAGAAGCTGTGGATGCCCTGGAGGTGTTAAGGGCCAGGCTGGATGAAGCTCTGAGCAACCTGGTCTAGTGGAAGGTGTCCCTGCCCATGGCAGCAGGGTTGGAAGTAGATGTTCTTTAAGGTCCCTTCCAACCTAAACCATTCCATGATTCCATAATTGAAAACTAACAGGAGTGACTGAAGGGAAGCACAAATTCTTCAATGAACTGAAAAAACCAAACCAAACCAAACCAAAACAACAACAAAATAAACCCACTGTAGCCAGGAAATCCAGGCTGCTGGGACAATCCCAGATCCCTTGGAATCAATTGCAAATTGCCACACAATTGAGATTTGAGCAGTGCCACCCTCCCACTGTCTTCTCAGAGCTTCAGCATCCTGCGACCATTTGAGGAACTGTTCAGGGTGGGAGATCTTCCTGTTGATGGTACTGATGGATGGATTGGATGGAGCATGGATTTTTGTCCATTGAAAACCAGGAGCCCATGAGCTGAACACCAACATTATGTGATGTCTGGGAAGCAGGGAGTGAGCCTATACCTGATGAGCTTGTTCATGCTGTGCTGGTGGAGGCTGGGCCACAATTTTAGGCTGCTACACCACAAAAACACAATCTTGTGTTCTTTTAGGACTGGCCCACTACCAGTTTTAGTGCATCCAAAGCCATTTTTTGCTGCCTCTTGATTCTGTGTGTGAGTTTGTGGCCTGACCCCAGACCCACCCACACTGAGTGTGCCTGTGATCACACACACAGCTCTTGGGCTGAGAAGGGTTTTGACACGAGGCCACTGATGCTGCAGTAATACAAGTTCAGTGACTGATTTAAAAAAAGGCTCATTATTATATGAGCTGCTTCATGTCCTCCCTGCAGCTGCTTTGGGGGATTATACAAGGCCATTGCTGGCATTTTGGAGAAACCAGGGCAATTGGGGTCTGGATTGAAAAATGTGCTGACTGCTGGTGGGCTACCTGGTGACTCTCTTCTCAGTCCTGGCCACTGTTTGTCCATAGCATGGCAAAATGCAACAGTAAAAGACTGTGAATGAGAGAAAAACCCAGCCCACAGGTCTGTTGAGCACGGGGAGAGAGAAGGAAAAAATCATCCAAGTCTTTAATTATCAATTATTTTCGAGAACTTCACAGTCTCATATGGGACTGTTTCATATTAGACGTGAATTCTCAGACTGAAAACCAAACCCCAAGAGAACCTTCATTCTTGATAAGGCTGTTTTGCTTCCTGAGTGCTTGTTTAATTGAAGTTTAAGTCAGTAGAAGAGAATTTTTGCTTATCAAAGCCCTGCTAGTGCTATAAGCTTTTCTCACAGGTATGGATTTAGGCTGTGATCAGTCCTCAGGCAGATGCACAGGGGAATAGGCTGTATAAAAACATGTATTCTACAACTTCTGTGTAGTTCTCTGCCCTTAGTGCCAGCTCTCCTCCCATCACACCTGTCTTAAGGGATGGGCAGGACACAGACAGCATTTATTGTTTAGCAAGGATATTACAAATATATTTTCCTTTTCTTTTTTTTTTTTATTTTATTTTATTTTTCTTGCTAGAAGTACAGAAGAGAGGCATGGAAAGCACAGTGCTCCTAAAGCTCTTTGTCCTTTATGTTGTACTTAAGGAGCTCTGAAGTATTGCCATAGCTATTTCTAAAAATTTGATTTTTAAGCAGTCAGTAAGGGGGGGAGAAACCTTATAATCAGCATTCAGTGGCTTTAAGGCAGGACCTATTTTGAGATTTCAGTGATCACCGGGAAGAAAATTGATTCAATTTGCAAAGTCACTTTTTCCTGTGACAAGATAGGTCCAGGTTATTTGAATGTTAGTGGTTAGGAAGGGTCAATTGCCTATGAGGCAGCTAAAATACCTCTAGTATGATCAAAAGAGGATTTTTAAATAGGGTAGGGGGAAAAGCCTCTAAGCAATGTTTGATTGTTGTTTTATCAGTATTGAATGAAAAGATACGTGTCCAGTGTTTAGTAGTTGATGTGGAAACACAAAGGGTCCTTCTGCACACCCTTGTATGACATCAGTGGATGAGTGACTTGGGTTTTGGCTGTTGGGCAGGATGCCTGGGGGAGCTGATGCAGCGTTGGTGCCCTCACAGGTGCTGGGTTTGCTGGGCTGAACACCATGAGAGGTTTGCTGTGGAGCAGGTGTTTACCTGCGTGGGCACCTGCCAGGACTTTGCAGTGCCAAGGCATCCCTCCTGGGGATTGGTTGTGTTGAGCCTCCCCATGAGCAGGTGGTGTGTGGAAACAAGTTCAGAACTTGTCTACTTTTTCCACACTGCTCTAACAAAAGGCAGTGCCTCTTCCATCTCTGCCCTGTTCATGAAGCCTCTATTGGCATATCCACAAGCAAGCTACCTTCTGTCCTCTTTCTTATGCATCCCATAAAATACAGAAAAAAAAATGCATGAAAAAGGAAAATTGCAGTCTGGGGAAAAAAAAAAATCAGGATAAATAAATATTCCAGGTGCTCCCTATGTTTCCTGTGCAAATAAATAATTTGATTTAGTTTTTGGTTATTTAACACGTGATACTGGAAATGTAAAGCAACACTCAATGTAAAGCAACGCTCAACAAAATCAAAGTAAAAATAAAAGTTCTTTGCAAACGTTTTGTTCCCGAGTCTCAACCACAATATTCTAAAATCATCAGAGCTTTTATTTATAGGATGGGTTTTTTTCTTTTCCATAACAACTTTACAACTCAACCAATTCCTTCCTCAAAACATTGACTTTTCAGAATCGTGTTCAGACCCAACTCAATGTGACTCAAAGCAAGTGGCCCAATATCATAATTACCCAAAGAAATGAGCAATGAACCTCCTGAGCTCTGCAAAAAGGCAAGAGGAATCATCGGAGTGGCTGAGCCAGGCTCCCCTTCCCTCACTTACCAGGACGTGGTTATGGAACGGTGGGAGCTCAGGGAGATGCACCCCATCCCTTTCTGGCCGTCGAGTCCATCCGTGCCTGGGGTACCACCCACTCACCTGAGCCATCCCAGGACTGCCCCGAGGTGGATCCTCCTCTACTCTCCACACCTGCAGGGAAAATGAGACAATGCACACACCCGCTCTGGGGACAGAACCAGCGCTTGGCTCTGCAGATAAAGTTGTGCCCCACAGTGCCAGTGGGTTTTCTCTCTTCCTTTCTCTCAAGCATTTAACTGTTTTTGTATTGAACTGGTGGGAAATTACACCAGCTCGGATAACGTGAATAATGCATGAGGTTTCAGACAAACACATGAAAGGAGCTTATTTTTCATGTCAAACAATTCTTTATTTCTTATGGTACAAATTAAAAGTGACAGATCTGAAGCTGTTAAGAAATACACAAAGTGCAGCTTTACTGACCATACAGATATTGCTCTAGATTAAGTACAGTTTTTGTCAGTTTTTTTTGTATTTTTTTTTTCATGTTAAGCAACCTGTGCAGATAAATCAGCTTTGGTTTCAAAGTCAGAGTAGTAAGGAGCTTCTAAATATCCAGTTTGTTTTCTTGGTCACAAGTCCACCGTAGCGACTCCTTTTGCATTTCTTTCTATTTTGGAACACCACAATACAGTCTGTTTGGTACTGCCATCTTTCCTGCTGCATGCTCCATGCATGGAAAAACAGAGCTCTTTGCAGTGCTTCATAAGTGACCCTGGTGACCATTCTGTAGATTATAGCACATAGGACAAAAATAATAATAATAACAATAATAATAATAATAATAATTAATAATAATAATAATATCACCTTTTAACAATAAATAAACAAATGTGCCCCACATAATCTCAAGTTGGAAACAAGCAAACCACGTGACAAAAAGCTCATTACAAAATGTTTTCCAAACAGATTTTACAGTCAAACATTGACATGGAAATCAATTCCCTCTCTTAGCTTCTTTTTTGGATGTTGGTCAATAACTGGGTACAAGTAGAGTGCTGAGGTAAAACACTGATGAACAGTTTTATTTTTGTATTTTTTTTTTAAATAGTAACAGTTTAGTATTGCGAGATTGTCAGCAACATTTAGCCATATCTATACAATGTGCATATACCTACATACATTGAGCTTTGGTCCAGCATTGAGAAGACGAGCAAAGGCATTTTACATATTTCTTTTTGGTTATAGCTTGAGTTCTTTGATACGCCTCTACTTGTTCCTTCCTAGCTCCTTTTTGCTTCCTTGTTCTTTCTTTTTCCTTTTTTTTTTTTCCTTTTATTTTCTTTTTTGGCTTTTTTTTTTTTTCTTTTCCAGTAGTAACATAAAGAAATCGGAACCATTTGAATGCATTTGATTTCTTCAACTGTCCAAAATAGCTTTTTAGTGAAAAACATAAAAAGGCAAAATCAGAACAGTAAGTGAATCCTTGGTTCAGTATTCAAATAATATTTATATATATATATATATTTAAAAAAATTCGATGACCAATAAATTGGAAAACCATTAAACCTTCACATATGACTGAAGAGACTTTTGTTTCATTTGCTGGTAGCACTCTATCTTTTAGTCACATGCAAAATGAAAAGGTATTCAAATGTTATCAGTACAGGAAAATTGTTTACAAATGTAAGCGAGAAATGCTGCCAGTAACAAAATAAACCAAAATCTTTGTGCCCTTCCAAAGATGTATGACTCACACATAATTTATCTTCCTAAGAATCTGTTCAGGCACCGTTTATGCCTCATAGCAAAAATTTGTTTATAGAAAAATTAATATAAGAAGCATTACAACACTTTATAAATAATTTACAAAACATAATACAAAATTAGAAAACTGTAAAAAAAATCACTGCACATGAATGGTTTTAAGACTGTGGGATGAACATCATTTTTCCTTCCAAGCTGGCAATTTATATTTATTTTACATTTTCCCTGTCCTAGTTATATCCTTCCAATATGTACTTTGGAACAGAAAAGAGCTTATGTAACTGCTGCCAGCACGTTTTTAAACATTTAGCATCTTTCATACACTGTTTAGCTAACTTTTCTTCTTGGGGGATTTTCCTTCACAGAATTTAGAGCAGTTCCTGGGAGAATTAAAAATTGAGTTTTTAGGCAAAGGCTGGTCGGTGGTTTTTTGTTTTCCCAGGGGGTTTTTGGGGGTGGAGGCGGGGAGAGGATGGCCTTAAGGATGATGGGCTGGTACTGGGGTATGTGGCGTTAATGACTGGGCATTAGGAGGGTACAGGAGAACACAGGGAGGGTTTCAGGAGTGTCTGCTTCCAACCACCATCTGTTCTTCCCTGCTGGCCTCTGGATGGGGGTCTGCTCCTTATGTCAACTGAGCTGGACTCTTTGATATTTAGATAACAGAGATATCTCTGTGGATAGAGGTGTCTGTGGAGGGAGGGGGTAAAAAGAAAACCCAGAGGGGCAGATGTTGTCGTGAGATTCCCCTTACTTTACATGCTCTGCTTGAGTAAAGCACCTCTTTTTGTCCCTCACAATTTGCCTGTGGTTCCTGAGGTGTTTTTTTCCCCCCAGTAGTCATTTATATATCAACAGCTGAAGAAGAGTCAATAACAATTCTCACTCTTCTCCTCATAAAAGCAATACTGGAAATATCCTTAAACATACCCTGCTGAAGCTTAAAGCCCAAAATGCATTTGCTGGCCGGGAGCCCATCCTGGAGTACTGGCTCCTCAGAGCCCTCCAACCCCGACCTCTGAGAGTGCTCACATTTAGAAGCAGTTTCTGGCCCAGATGGTGGCCTCTGAAACCCTAAAACTCCACCAGCCATACAGCAAAATGCCCCACTCTACAAGGCAAATCCCATTAATGAAATAGCGAGGGCCAGATTCAAAGCCCATTGAAATCAATGAAAGTCTGCTTCTTTCACTAAGTTTTGGATATAGCCTCGAGTACTTGAAAACTCTGTAATAAAAAAGTGTTATTTGAAGACTCCAGCACATCAGGAACTTCCTTCAACATCCTGGACAGACCAGCAAAACCCCAACACAACCGTGAAGGTGAAGGAATGCAATGAGGAGTTACACCAGCAGAGTTTTCCCATTTCTCCAGTGAGCTGAACCAAATCCCTGACGTTTTCCTTTGGGAAGACATGGTCAAGATGCAACTTCTGCCCTGACAGTGGGCTGAACCCCAAAGGCTGGAGCAGAACTCAGCCCAAGGTGACAATTGCAGACAACCTTCACAGGCCATCCCCTACCCCACCAAGAACCTGCAACACCCCCCTCTCCCCCTGAGCCCTGCTGTGCTTGTACACAGTATTTTGGTGATGCTTGTCCAGTCAAAAAGGAAGCCACAGAGATAAACTGCCTTCAAAGGAAAATCAGTGCCCCTGAAACACATTGCACCTTACACTGCCCAGGGGTATTCACTGGGCTTCTCCCTATCCCAATGGCTCGGGCTAGCCAGTGGCCACAGCTACCACCTGCAGAAACACCCCCTCCTGCTAAAGGAGTCGACAGGGCAAGCATCAATATCAGGATGACACCAAAAAAAGGGCAGAAAGAACAAAGCACTGCCATTGACACTGTCCATAGAGATGCAACGATCCAAACACCCTCCTCACTTCTTGGCCTGTCCATTTGTTCTTATCAGAACCTCCAGAAATTTCTTTGGCTGGCAGACTTTGGAGAGAAATTGCTTCAAATGGAACCATACTATAGATGCAGTGCTGAACCAAGTGCACAGTTCATATTTCTACTGCAAAATGGGCTTTGGTAACCTCTCCAGGTGTGTGGCCAAAGGACAGAGAAATCCCAAGCCACACATTTGACACAAAGCACAGTGTTCAGTGTGGGCTGGCAGTGCATCAGACATCATCCTAATCCTTCTGGGTCCTCTGCTGCATTCCAGCCTATCAGTAGAAAAGCCTTCAAACAGTGCTGGGTCATGTGGGCTTGGGGAAGGGGTGGAGAATGGGCTGGAAGGAGGAGGCAGTAAATAGGATCAGAAATAAAAAAAGAAAAAAAGAAAAAGAAATGCAAACCAAGACACACACCCTTAGAAGAGAAATACCAAACCCCACAAATCGCAATAAAAATAAGTTATTTTTTTGGCACCCAAACACTAGGAGATTGCAAAACTGTCGATTAAAGGAAAAGAAAAGGAGGTGACCACTATGGGATGGCTTTAACACCTGTTTGTACACACCTGCGGGGGTCCAAACAAGCATGAAGGAAACTAATCCTGCTGTTTGTCTCTTTGCAAAATACAAATGTAAAAATTCATAACACAATTTTACACTCATAAAAGAGTAGACTAACAATCTAGTTTGCAATGCCGTGTTTCTGACTTTGGTTAATAGTTTTCATAGTGAATCAGCACTTGATACCTGAAAGGCTACAATCACTCCTCCAGGTGGCAGGCTTGTATTCTCTTTTAAACAGATAAAAGTTTTTTTTTTCTTTTTTTTTTTTTTGTTAGTTTTGTTTTTCCTTAAAATGTGTTCATATTTCCATAATATACAGAAAAAAGTAAGCAGTTATTTGGTTTACTTTAAGTCCATTTAAAAAAAAAAAAAACTGGCTTTTTCTTTTTTTTATTTTTTCTTTTTGGGAACTAATTCTACTCCACACACACACACACTAAGTGCTGTGTATTTTTTTTTGTTTGTTTTGCTTGTTTTGTTTTTTTTTTAAATAGGAAACCCCATGGACATTTATAAACTGTTCTGTCCTTCTCGTAGTTTTCTCAGTCTTTTACTTACAAGGGTGACGAATAGGTATTTTCACAGAGTTCAAACGGTTGCGTTTATGGTGGTGCAGTTTTATTTTCTGTGTGGTTTTTGTTTAGTTTTGCTCTGTTTAGTTTTTTTTAGGAGTTTTCTTCCAGAGAGTCTGTTAAAGGCTCCATAGGAACTGCCGTCGCGGGCTCGTGCTGTTTCAAGCGTTTAATTGTGTTCTTCAGTGCTTGCCTCTTATTGCAGAACCAAACTCTAACTACTTCCCGGTCATAGTTCAGTTTCTCTGCAATCTCTGTCATTTCCTGCCCAGAGGGGTGCGTGTTCTTCTCAAAGTGGGCATTCAAGATTTCAAGGGCTTGTGGCGTGAAAGAGGTGCGCCTCTTGCGCTTTTTGGATGGCTCGCTGCCGATAAACTCGGTAAGGTTCTGCATCCCTGCCCGATGGCGGGCCTCAGCCTCAGCCATCCACCGCTCAAGCACCGGCTTGATCTTCTGGGCACTTTTAGGGGTGATGTCCAGCTTTTCAAACCTGGCAGGATACAAAAGGCCAGGGTTCAGTTTGGCTGTCAGACTGCTAGCTATAGTGTTCTCTTGGGCTTCCTGTGGTAGGAAAAAGTGGCTTCTCAGGATGGTGTGTCTGAGGGAAAATTGAGAAAGAAGAGTCTTACACTGATGCTCTGCCAGGGTGGGACTTCCTGCCTGCCTGACTAATTGACTGGCAGAGGTAATTTACAATGGATTATGAAAACTGTCAGATAGGTATATCTATAAGTATATATATATATAAAACTAGATATTTCAACTAGCACAAAATGAGCACTACAACAAAATTCTAAGTACACTAAATAATGCAAGTTAAGAGTCACATTTTCATATTTCTGATGATCTTCAAAACCCTTGAGACTCAGTCTAATTACAGGAAATGATATCAAAGGCAATTGCTTTTGATCACCCCTTTTGGTGATTAATCCTTTTGTTTTCTCTCCCAACCCGTGTCGTCCAAACGCCACAGCTTTAATAACACAAACCAGTGGAAGTTACCAGCCTCTGAATATCAGGTTTCCTTTCCATTTTTTCAGCAATTTTCACTGTTTGTAAGTTAATGCTATATCCCTTTTCTGGGCTGGGAAAAGATTCCCACAGCCACGGTGGTGTTGAGCTGAAACAGCTGGACACTTTGCAATTATCTTGACTGCCCCCACAATGTGCAAAGACAGACTCATGTTTTCCAGATGAAACCCAGCATAATAGTCTACTAATATACTGTGGCACCAAGCTGAGTTTATTGTGGGATTTCTGCAAACTGCACCAGAATGATATCATTTCCTGTAAATGAGGTCTTCTATATATCATTTTGCCATCAAAAGTCTTTTGCCAAACCAGATTTTACAAGTATTATAAAACATCTGGAAAAGCAGCCACGCAAAGCTTTAATCCTGTCAAAACCGAGCAGAAGAGCTGAGTGCACGTTTCAGGTCTTAGAAGTAATTGTTTCTTGCATTTACTGAGTTCATCCCCTTTCGCTACACATTCAAAAAGCCTTGACCCAAGTCGTCTGGTGCCCCCCATTTGTATTTCCCTGCTTTGCTCTGTCCACTCAGCACGCTGCAGTATTTAATGTTGCAGAAAGGCAGCAATTATTGCATGACATTGCTGTCCAGCCCAGCTGGTGCTGAAGCACAACCATCACCACCACCATCACCACCACCACCACTGATCCCACAAGCTCTGGAGACAAGACCAACCCAACCAGTGCCTTTGTGCAAAGTTGCTCCGTGAGTGGAGCTGGCCATTTTTAGTGTCACTACTCGGCACGTGGAGGCAGCAGAAAATATTTCAGCAAGAAACAAAGCATTTCTCACAACCAAAGAATAAGGCAAGGAATAATTTCAGATAATAATGCTCCAGAGGGTTTGTAACTGGTGCCTGACATCCTAATGTGGTGTTGACTCTGGTGGGTTATTCCTTGGTGCCCAGTTAAGTTTCAGGCTGACGGGTGTGGTTTTGAGTGTGTTGTCTCAAGTTGAAACAACCACCATGCAGAACATATTCAAGGTGGAATGTTGCTCATGTCACCTGCACAGGCCACCAGGAGACTCTACTTGTGTCTCTGAGTGTGCCATTCAACTTGCTTGCCTTACTGCCCCTTCCATTAACCTGGAGTCCGTGCTGAACCTCCTTTGATGCCACTAAAAGTTAAGTCTACTATTTCTAGGAACACATACTGCCACTGAAGCACCTTCTCTTGGTGCTTAAGAAAAAATGCACAGTCACAGCATATTATTACCCCCTGAAGTGGTATCCAGCTGGGGCAGGCAAAGGAAATTTAAAACCCTTTAACCTTGCATGTATTTAGGGACCAGCCTGTGCACCCATTCCTCATGTTCTCAGAAATTTGCCCCTCTGAGGAGCCCTCTGTAAAATGCCTCCCCATCCCCAGTGTTTTCTCAGGGTGTGAGAAAGGATGAAGGCAATGAGAAGACAGAAAACTAGACAAAAGCAAAGGAAACTCTAACGTGTCCTTTAGAGGATAGTATATTAAACAGCAGCTTAAGGCTTCAAAAAATTGTAAATTGCTAAAAACTCCTCCCATTTCAGGCATTCTTTACCAACTGACCACAAGGGAGAGGGAAAGAAAATAAATTAATCCTTAGCAACAGGGAGCAACAGCATTCATATCACTGGCACTGCTTGTTAGTGTTGATGCTGCAGTACATGTTTGGTATAAAGATATACAAGTCTTGAAACAAATTTCCCAGCAGTAGTACCCTTGTGTAGACTGAATAAAGGTTATTTTCGACAGGGAGGTATCTTATAAGAAAAAACAGTAGGGGACACCATAGAAGTGAGAGGATCCTATGGAGCTTTTTGTATTTAACAACAATCAATGGGTTTTATGGAAAATCATTGAGCAAAATGTGAGCTGCAAGCTCACTACCCCATACTGATGTTATTTATAACCTTAGTCTTTAACTGCAGGAAAAGTACACTTCCGTCCTATGGGGAATACATTAAAAGTATAAAGAGCAGATAAAAAGACAGAGCATTTCATGGATCACCAAGAACAAAATCCACTTAAATGAGCTTAGAGTTGGTTTCTTGGCTTTCACGGGTGGAGAAGGACTATAAGGCATTGCCCAAGAGGAAAAAGCTGTTACCTAAGTGTGTTTGTTACCTCATGCATAAACATGGGATTACTTTAACACACATACATGTATATAAGGTGTTTGCTTCTACTTTAACTCTGTCAAGACTCTATTAGGATTTCTTCTTATTAGGGCAGATTTCTGCTTTGCATACATGGGCTTGTCTATTATTTTGGTAAACATCTGGGTGATAAAGGATGAATAGCTGCTGGTTTGCAAGATAGCAGGAAGGCTAATTTTTTCCCTTCTGTGTTGCCTAGGTAAATCATCATTAACATCCTCAATGTGAAGTGCTAACCACAGTAATACAGGTTTCAACTTAGCAGGGAGGCAGCCATGAAATATTTGTTCAGTAACCCTATCTGTAGAAAATGGCACAGTATGAAGAGGGTCAGCTGGTGCTTATCCAGCATCAGCAGGGTCTCCAGCTCATCTACGGAATTAAGTCTCAGTGCCAGGAACATTGTTTCTCACTTGTTTTAAAAAAGAAGGAGGAAAAAAAATATAAAAGACCGGAGTTCCTCTAGGGTTACACAAGGAGAACATTTTATCTGTCAGTTAACAACATTATTGGCGAATTTTAATCTCAGCTTAAATAACAAACTGCAAAGACAGGACACTCAAACACAGGCATGCTGCTCGCAATAAGCTGCTTAATTATGAAGAACAAAGGGAGGAGAGGAGAGTTTATGGTGTGGCTTGTTACCTGCAGATGGCAGACTGGCTATAGGCAGGGCCTTCGGTGGCGCTCAGGGCTTGGCCAACTTGAGTCTGTGTCAGGCCAAGGGACAGGCGCCGGATTTTAAAAGCTTTGGCAAATTCTCGGATTTCTTCCAGGTTCACCCCATCCACCTCTCCAGTGGCTGTCTGAGGATCTGTTGAGATATTTTTTTTAATCATGTCAGTTCTTTGCATGTCATGTCTCATGTCAGTGGGACAGGCTTACACCAGACTTCATTGTCAAGATGTTCCATTCTTTTTAATACTTGTCCCTTTCTCTTCTTCCCCAAACAGGAACAGACTTGCCCTGTGACGGGTGTCATGGAGCACTTTCAGATTGCTAAAATGTTAACTAGGCTGCGGTGTTTGCAGGTGCTGCTGGAAGATTTTCAGAGGCATGAGCTGTTGCTGAACTCCTGCAAATGGCCAGCTAACCCACAGTGAGGGCTCTTCACTGCCATGTCAGCCTTGCAAAATCTTCCCTGGATTGAGGGGTCATGTTCCCTGTTTTCCCTTCTTATCGCACAGAGAAAGAAGGCTGGTGTGAATATATCCATTTCCAGCCCCAGGAGGGCTAAATATATGTATGAACTGCGTGGACTGTTACCTTGAAATCAAGACTTTCTGCTTTCCCTAAAATTAATGCCAAATGAGGAGATTCACAACCATTCCTTCCCTTTTCCACAATGCCCAACGCGAACTGCCAGCTGAATGTCCAAAATAACCCAGCAAATGAACAAGCCCAAACCAAATGCTGCCTTTAAAACCTCCTTGATTTAAAAATCACCTTTTAAAATGCGCCCTTCAGAGAAGCAGCCTTTCAGGCTTTACATTCTGCCTCCCATCAGGTTGATAATCAGGGAGCAGCAACGCTGGTCTTGGATGGTAATGCCGCAGAGTTTTTTACTTTTACATTAGCTCCTCTGAAGATAATGCTTATGATGCTGTGAGAATAAATCTGTCCTTCCCCTCTATAGCAGTTTACTGACGCAGAAGCCTTTGTCCCTGGAAGGGCACATAATAAAGCATGTCTACCACAGGAAAGCTCCTTTGGAGCTGGATAACTCGGTCAATTTAGGACTTATCAAGGGAAATGACACAACAGCTGGAGAATGGAACTTTCTCCCCCCTCCCAGGCTACTGATCCCTGACTAAATGAAAGTGTTCGCCAAGTCAGAGACAGCATGGGACTGGGCCGGAGGAAGATTTCAAAGTGTAGTGCAATCCGGCATGTCGTGAAGCCATTCTCCCAGTGAGACATCTCTGTTGCTCTTCCCCTCATCCCTCAGACTCGGAGGTGAAAAGTTGGCAGCACAATAACCCCTCAATTTCTGTAAATGCAAGCAGTTGTCCAAGGACAGTGCTGGACTACATTACTATGCTGAGCCCTATATGAGAGAGGTTCCTGCTAGTATGGACATAGCTGAGGGCTTACCAGCATTACAGGAACTAAGTTTTTATTTTCAGGGGTTTATAAGCATGATGGAAAATTTCCTTATGATGGAAACATTCTATTAAAAAAAAAGTCTTTTTGTCCTTAGACAAAAGTAATAGACAGGGAAAAAGATTTTCTCACATACAAATTTAGCCTGTATCTATTCTTCACTTGAGTGTAAGAAGCACACACAGCAAGAGTATTTTTAAAATTCTTATGTATGCAACAGGGACCACGTGAATGGTGCTGAGCCCAGTTCTGCCAATGCTCCACCCTCAGAATCATCTCTCTTGTTCTCACTGCTGCACTTGAGCTCACCTGTACACCCATGCACTCATTCAGCATAAAGCTGGGTGCATATGACAGTGGCCACTCAGGTTTGTAAAGCAATTACAAGATCATGGAATATTGCCCTTAGAGGGGTGGAATTTTCCTGCTTACCCCACACACAGTCTATCTGGCACACCACTGAATTCAGAGACACAGGATGGAGCTGCACACTTATCTGCCCTTTGGGTCTCTAAAGAGCAACTGATAAATGTACCAAACATCAGAAACGATCCTGGCCTCAAAAACTCCCTGGAGTAGGGGACACCAAGATGCTGATCTTCCTCACCTCTTGCCTTCCTGTACTTTAAGGCCCCTGACTAAGGCTGTTAGGGATGTGACAAAGGACAATTGAGGTGTTTCCAGACAACAAACGAAGTGGCCAACACGAGGGCATCTGGCACCCGTAATCCTCCCCAACCTCTATCAGGAGTAAAAAGGGAGTAAGAAAACTAAGGGGTTATTTGCTCACATATGTTTGTAAGGAAATGCTGCCAGGTACTGCTGGATCCTTCTGGTATGGCACTGTTGCAACTTTCCCTGCTTGGGGGGCTTGGATGAGGGAAATCTTAGGCTGAGATCTCCTTGGGATGAGAAAAAAACCCTGTGATGCACTTCACTAATATGGAAGCAGAATGTAGTACATGGCGGAGTGTCTTCTGAGAAAAGGACTTCATTCTTACATAGCACCTTTGGAAGCTGAGAAGTACTAACAGCAGTGGACTGGAACACTGAAGACTTTTATCCCTGAACTCCAGGGCAAATAGCAAAATTCAAAATTCAAAACCCTTTGGAATCCCCAGGTCTTGTCTTCTGTCACCTCCATAAAGCACAGATGAAGGCCACTCTATTGACATCATAATATAACACCACCGGTCTGTTTCACTCTATTGCCATTAAAATACCATCAATGCATAGTCCTGGACTCTGTGGACTAATGTATATGTATGGACATGAATATATTCAAATAGGCAGTGGGCTTTGTTTTAGCACATTCTGAGCTCTCAGAACATCAGAGCATATAGTGCACTGCACACTTTAGGAAGAGTGGCTTATTGAAGACAGTAAATAAACAGTTGCTTCTTAATTTAAGCAGATATTCCAGGGAAGGCAGGAAAATAGAGAATATCAATCCCACTGAGTGGCTGGGATCTACAGTAACAGCATTTCAAGACCCCAAATTTACATTATTGCATGAGAAAACAATGGCTGTTGTGTCTGTGAAACTACTGGGTGTTGGAGAAAGGTAAGAGACCTTTTAGGGTCCCTAATTAAGGGACCCTAATTAAGTTTGGGACCTGTTCAGGGGATATGGGTACATATCCCATAACAAAAAAGAGAGCAGCTAAAATTCTGCCAGTTGTCCTGGTGGATGGTGAAGGTAGAGGAGCAGAGTGGAAGAAATAAAATCCACAGGCTCTCTTCCACTGAAATCCCTTTTTTTCTGCTGAAGGGAATACTTCTCCCACTTTTGAATTCTTCTGAAAATCCCGTGAGTTTGTTGGTGAGTGAAAATATGCCATGATTTTAATAGTTAGGGGTGAGAGCTGCTGCAGAGAAACCAGTGCACCCTGAAGGAGAAAGCACATTTCTGCTGCACAGAGTTCTGCCACAGGAGGGATTACAGGGGGAAGATTTCCCCAGTTAGACAGAAGGAGAAATAGCTGGCAGAGGAGGTCCAATGGAAAGCAAATTGGATAAGAAGGGCAGGACAAAACATTGATAATGGAAAATGGGCTGGAGCTCAGGGGGAAAAAGGAAGAATAATTTGTTTACGGGAGGCGTTTTAATTTTATAGAAACAGATGACAGTGAAATGAATTTGGAAGGAAGAAAGGAACTTCATGGAGACAGAAGTCTCAGCACAAGGGGAAACCAGTGATTTCCACAAAGAAAACATATGGTGGAGAAGTTAAAGAGATGAGCAGAGGGATGCATTTCAGAAGAGGAAAATGAAATGGAAAAAGGGAGGAATAATGATGTAGAATTGAATGGAGATGAAACAAAGAAGACAAAGGAAAACAGAGACAGGATGAGACAATACAAAGAAAGAAAAGGCAGAGTAGTGATGAACCTTGCAGTCCTTGCTTAAGCAGAACTTCTTTTTAAACATCCTTTTTTTTGGAAATCACCATTGTTTTGGTCTTTGAAATAATTAGCACTTGTTGCTGGTTAGGGGGGAAGGGTTGATGATGGGATAAAAGGGAAAAGCTATAAAGAAGATCACAGTCCAGGGTGAAAAAAAAAAAGACAGGAAATAAAAAAAGAAAGGGAAATTAAAAAAAAATTGTAAGGAAATGCACCTTTTTAAAATTAAGAAACATGTTATAGACAAAATGTAAAACCATAAAGAAAGTGTTACTAGAATGAAAAGTAAAAGGAATAAAAACAAGGAGCATGGAACACTAAAGTTATTAAAGACCAGTTCTTATCACTTTCTCATTGTACTACAGTAATTTCTCTGATGTGAGGCAGCCTTTTGTAAAAGAGTTCCTCTCTTTACTTGGGCACTGTGCCCAAGTTGCCTCAAATAATTATTTACTGAAGTCATGGTGCTCTGTGCACTTCGATTAACCCAACAGCCTGGCTGAATGCCCCCAGTTTTACATGAACTTTGCTCTATTTAGCAACAATTTCTGGAATACAGAAAATCCCTGCCAAGGTACTCAAGTCCTGGACTTCTCCTGGAGGTCTGGACCGCAGCTTTGGAGGGAATGAGGGAAAGGAACCAGCAGTATTCCTACCTCAGGAGGGATAAAGCAACCAAAGATAAGGTTCAGGAGGCCACAGGTTGTTTCTTGCTGCCCTCATGCCTAAGAATTTCTCTCAGACCCACTGTCACATCGCCCACCCCATCCTGCTAAAAGACTTGGAATGGACTTTTAGACATGGGATTCCAGTAGCAGGCCTGGAACATGAAGCTCTGCAGCTGAGGGGAGGTGGGATGCCAAGGAGGCTTTGCCCAGCTATGGGCTTGGCAAAGAGGGGCTCCTGCCCTTCAGGGATCTGCATCCAGAAGCTGAGAGCATTCTACAAAGAAGCAAAACAGGGACGACTTTCTGCTTATTTATTTCCCCTTGTGCCAAAAGAAAAACAGGCACAAATAGATTTTCAGTCCCATGAAACGATTTCCAAACTCACAGAGATCATTTAATACTCTTGGCCCAGAAAGTATCACTGGTTTATCAGTGACAATGGAAAGCCATGAAGGATCCTGTCTGACTTCTCACATTTCATTGCACAGGGGTTCTGATTTTTTCTTACTGAACTGACTGTATTTTCCTCCTTCTTGTAGGACCTTTTCACATTCCCAAAAAGCAGGAGGTCTCTCTCTTGTGCCTGGTGGCAGCTCCAGCAGGCTTAGGCATGCAGGGCTAGCTCCAGTGTGGGTTGGCTCTGCTCTCAGGATTCTGCTGGACACACATCAGGGACCCTTGAGGTGCCTGGTTTACTTGTGGCTGTGGCAGAAGGGACTTGATCTGCCCCTCCTGCTACTCATTCTCTTGGTCTTGAGTAGCTGGAGACTGGATGAAGCTGGCAGCAAACATTCCAAACTCCAGAAGTTTTTATTATTTATGTATCATTATCTACTGTGTTTTGGGGTTTTTTTTCTAGGAGATCCCTATCAGAAACATCTTCCTCTGGAATGCTCTTAAGATCTGAATCCCAGCGAGTTAAAGCCCAAGTGCAACACCTTCCTCAGCCTGACTGTAGGAAAAGCCTCTTCTGGTTGTGGCCCTGGCCTGCTTTGTGGAGGACAACAGTACAGGCAGGACAGACTGACAGAGAGATTGACTCGCTGCTGTTCTTGGTGACCATTTCCCATACTGCTCTGATGGCTTCCAGGGAGTGTGGGAGTGGCATCAGCAGGATTTGGAAGAAGAGGGGGCAAAAAATTAACTTTTAGTCTAAAGAAAAAGTAATGATGGAAGGAAAAAAGTCAAAAAACCAAACCTGAAGACTACTAAGGAGCAGGGATTTGAGTCTGGAGTGGAGAGAGAGGGCCTGATGTGCAGAGTGTAGTGATCACTGTGGTAGGAGGAAGAAAATCAGGGAAAGGAGATGGCACTGGGGATAAAACAAGACAGAGGAGGACAGAAACTACCTAATAAAAAGACTGGTAAAAGGGCACAGATACAGTCTGGGGACAGCAATTGCAAGGACTGAAATGGGCAGAGAAGCTGGGCAATGAGGGACTGTGGTGAGAGAGCTGCAGGGGGAAGGACAGAGGAACAATGAGGCAAAGGGAGAGCAGTTTGGGTAGAGAACAGCGTGGGGAAGGAATGGGACTGGAACAGGACAAAGCAGTGAATGGAATGAAGCTCAAGAGGATCCAGCAAAATTTCTACGTTCATTTGTGTGTCTCCCACTCGAGCCCAGGTTGGTATCCCTGTGCCCCATTCTCCCTTGCTCTCAGCCAAATCCATAAGCACTGCACGTGCCTTATTCCTTTGAGAGCAGGACCAACAAGATGATAACAGAACTATCTCCTGTGAGGCTTTTCCAACCATCCAACAGAAGTTCTATCTCCAGCTAAGAACACAAGTGCTATCTCACCATAAGACTGATTCATGTTATTATTTGTCCTTTTGTAACAACGTTGAAATTTATCCAAGCAAAAAATGAAGGAAAAAGAACATCCTTAGAGTTGCACAAATAGATACTCAGAAGCTACGAAATGCTGGAGTTACAGCAGCCCACAACCCCACATAGCATAGTGTTTGAGCCCTGGAACATCAGTTCTTTTTCATGTGCCCTGTCCAGAGCACAGGATGAATTGTCTTTCATTACAGATGAGCTGATTGATGTATTGCCTTTTTACTTGTTCAGTGCGTGGCCCCAGACCTCTATTAAAACTCTTCACTAGAGACATCTCCTCTTGAGCTCTTCTGGTTTTTTTTTAAATCTTAATTTATTTTCCTGTGTTTCTACAAGATGAGGGTCTTCCCCTTCTCATTCACAGGGAAGTGGACAGATATTAAGTGAAAAAGCATTTTTGGGTACCTAGTCTAGGTCAAGTAGGAAATGATGTTTTAGACTGTGTCTTTAAATGGTTCTTGATACAGTTCCATAGTGAAAGTGCACTTAAAATTGCAACTTGTGAGTAGCAGGTTCTTCTGTAAATTAAAGTCCAGAGTCTCAAACTGGATATTGAGTGAGCACTTGTGAAAAATCCCTTCTAAGTGATTTGCCTGCCATTGCACTGGAATGACAGAAAGCTTCAGCTCCCCAGCCCTCAATGGCCTGAGGCAAGACCATCCTTCCCCCTTCTACAGCCCCCTACCTCCAACCTTGTGCAAACTGGGGAACAGTTTAGTGAATCAGGGAGGGAACAAACCTTGGGACAACAGGACACCTGGTGCATCCCTAGGGCAATCCCATTGGGAATGCACTGAAAGAAGGATGAGAAAAAAAAATCATGATTGCATGATTTTAATCACAACAATATATTGTTATAATAAAATACACGTTCTAAGAGGACTCGCATACAGTTGAACAAACAACTATTTTACTAGCACCTCCTAAGTTTTGATGGATTTATTCTGCAAACTTGCAAGAGCTTCTTGCATGTTGCTTTTATTTAAAATAAGAATGTCCACAAGAGGGGCTATTCTGGACTAGCCACTGAAAAATAACTCATTCCATACCAGCTATTTTATTCAATTTTCCCACACAGACAAGGGGTAAACTTTATGTATTTTTAAAATGAAAATTTTAAATTTCTCATTTGTTTTCCTCCTACAAGCAGGTCTACATGAGAAGATGCACTGACAGAGCAATAGCAATATATTTATATCACTATAATTATATCTGTATCTATATGCAGATATATTTATTCCAGAATAAAAGTATTCTCACTGGCAGTTCTATCAGTGTAATTTTACCACTATAGCTCTACTAGTTATTTCCCCATGTAAACAATCTCTGAAATAATCTAACCAAGATTTTTTCACATCTTTCCTTGCATGACACTTTCTCTAAGCCCTTCATAAACCTGTATCAGTCACATAATTTACATTACCAATATGGCATGAGCTATAGTGTTTGAGTATCACTGAACAAGGTCACCCAAATCACTCAGATTTCTGCAGATGTGCAAAAACTGTGAATGCTTCATCTGTATACTCTCAACCTGTTGGTTTTGCTATGTAAAGGCCAAAGTTAATGCTGATAAGGTAATAGCAAAGACTCTGATCTATGGAAGATCAAGAAGCTGCCACAATCCTGACACGGTGACTCAGTTCCTTCACGTGCTTCTCCCTTCTGCCCCACGTGTTCCAGTTCATTCTTGTTTAAATTGTGCAAGTTTTTCCTGGCAAGAAAAGTCTCTTCCTGCAGATTTGTGTCGTATCAGAGTTTGTAAAATGGCTCGCTGTATCAACTAA
>JAWWMO010000083.1:49908290-49926604 GCA_035047845.1 Dendrocincla fuliginosa | reverse complement strand
CGATTACCATTTCTCAAGGCACGTTTAAGCCCCTTAAGCCCCACCCATGACAGCTCTTAGAAGTTCTCACTGGTGAGAGTCACTCCACTTAGCAATACACAATCTACTGTATTTCAAAAAACAAAAGGAGGGAAAGCAGATGGGGAGACTCAGAAGTGAGGAGGACAAACAGAGGGGAGAATTAAGGAGAGCCAGGGAGCAATACTTACTGCTGACTAACTGGCCAACACTCAAAGCTGAAGAGGAGGAGGATGAGGAGGAAGAAGAGGAAGCCTGACGCACTGGGCTTTGAGACATAGATGCTTGACTGTGAGCCAAATGCAGGAGATTGGACTGGGAGGCTGCTTGTCCCACTTGCGTCTGGGAGGGCTGATGGAGCTATATGTTAAAATGTAAAAATAGGTATTTAGAAAGTGAAGCAGTCACAGAAAACTTTCAATGCACCATCTCACCCATCTACTTCTGGGGAACAAATCACACCGGAGCACCAAACACCATGGGCTTTGCTCAGGTGTTACAGCAGGAGCAACCTGAGCTGCTTTGAATGTTGTCAAGTTTTACTCAGTTTAACGGGATCCTTAACCTAATTAGAAGCTAAATACACTTTCTGAAATTGGTGATAAGGGACCTATGACATTCACAGCAGCATTCTGAGTTATTAAATATGTGAGCTTACCTGTTTTGTGACTCATGAAGTTAGACTTTTATTCCCTACATGGATTCTCATAGAAATCAGCATTGTTTCAGAATGGTCCTTTCATACTGCAGGACCAGGGCCAAGAAGAGTGGGACTGGGGAAGAGGACATAAACCAGGGCAAAATCCCTTTCCTACAGGGAGGAATCATTTGTTTCCTGACATCAGGTCTAGCAAACAAATGAAAATGATGAAATCTTACTTCTCAATGGATAAATTGCCCTTGACTAAAACACACAGGGAAACTTCTGAGCCCCATTCGTGTCAGGACTGTATCCAGAAAGACACACCTAAAAAGTCTAGTGAGCATGGGAGATGCAAATGACACGCTGTGACAAATGAATCTGACTTTCTAAAATAATTTTTTACAAATTTTACAGGAATGTAGTCTTTGGTTGTTCACTAGGGGAAAGGAAAGGACCATTAGTCCATTCTGCCTATAATATGCTTTCATGTGGGATTGAAAACTGGGAACATTCCCTGGCACTGATTTTCACATTAAACTCCAAGGACAGTCTCCCTAAGAATGAAGGTACACAATGGACCTTACAATTCTGAAATGGATTCTAGCAGTCCAGTAAAGCCCTTTCAGAGCATAAGAATACAGTAATATGTTCTGATATACTCTGCTGACCGCTACTTATTATACCTTTATTTTATGTTGATTCTTGGTGGTGATCAAAAAAGATCATAAAAATATCCTGAAAGGCTTCACTTTTCAGCAGTAGCTGTTATCTGCATTTTCTAGAAGGGGACAAGATAAAGGCCTATTTGGCCTTGCTTGAAGTCAGTAATTCAAATCTGTGTCTTGAATGCTAAGGAGTATGAGCTTTTTGATATCTCACCGAACAAATGACTTTGGAAAAGGAGCTACATTCATTAGTAACAGCCAAATTATATGTATTATGCTCCCAGCACACAGAAATGACTGAAGCTAAGTAGGCAACAAATTGTATAGCAGTGTAGATAAGGGTATCTGTTCACATTCAAGATGACATGTTCCTGTGGAATATGTATGAACCATTTTAATGACAGAATTCCTCTTACAGTCTGCTTAAGAATGGAAAAAATTACAACCTCTTTTTCTACCTTCCACATGGAATGACAGAGGACAAAGCAAGATACTTTGATTTACCCTTTAATAATAAGGATACTTATTTATCTAACCAGTTTTAGCCTATTCTGACTTCCTTGGGGATCAATAAACAAAAGCATTTTATTACCTCAAGGATTTTTTTTCTTTCATTTTGATCAAGTACATTTAAAAAAAATACAACTGGTAATTAATTAAGGAGATAATAGTTGAGGAGCTCCTTGAAAGGCTTCCACATTTCAGACTCATGCAAACACTGGGCATCTTAAAAAAATTTCTCCAAGGACTGAATTTTATGTATGGAGAATTCCCAGCTCAGAATATCTACTTTTATAGTATCTTCTCCTAGGGAAACATCCCTCTAGGAGGGCTGGCCTCCTCTGAACGCTGCAGAAATGGACTGTCTGCCCATCCATTCTGGCCACAGCACAGCCAGGCTGCAGCTTCCAGAAACAGGCAGGCATTTGAGGTCTGGGGCTGTTGTCTGAGGGGATCTCTGGCAAAACTACAGATTTCAGCCTCGCCTCGGGAAGATAAGACTGTATTTAGATGAGTGAGATGCTTTCACACTCTGTGGAACAGTCCTAAAGGTGTTAGTACTTATCTCTGAGGATGGAGGAGCAAATGCAGCAGCTATCTTTAAAAGGAAAGATCTGCCAAATTATAGCCCAGTCAACTAAACTTCAGCCGTGGAAAAGTACTGAAGAAAATAATCAAACCATTTGCAAGCACCCGCAAGAAAACAAGGTAGAAACAGACAACATGGATTGTTAGGAACAAACTGTGTCAAACCAATCTGCTCTCCCTCTAAGACAGGGTAATTGGCCTTGCGGGCAGGGAAAAAGCAGTAGGTGGCTTGACTTTACAAGTGTCTCGACACTCCCTCGTGTGACATTCTTTATAGCCTAAGGAAACATAGTTTAGGTGAAATTGCTGCCGAATGAATGCAAAAGTAGCTGGGAAACAAAAGTGAGAGGGTAGATATCTGTGGAAAGAGAAGTGTGAACGCATGGTGCTTCACAGAGAGCTGTCCTCCTGCACCATTCAATATTTCCTTAATGACCTGGGTGATGGGGCAGAGAATATCTTTAGTAAATTTTCATGCTGATGACATGCTGAGAGGGAGTTTTGACAGGCTGGATTACAGGATTAGGAATCCAAATGTCCCTGTCAGTTCGAACATGCCAGCTGCAGTCTTGGGGTGCTGTGAAAGTGAAGTAAAGGCAGTTCCCACACCAAGCTGTGCGAGTGCAAGGGATGTTTGCAGTGCATCTGAAGTGCATCTCTCCTCCTGAACACTGGAGAGACCTCTGGAGAGAGGAATGCCATGTCCACAGCTTGGTGCCAGACCTCAGGAAAATCTGGACCAGCCAGAGGGGAATAATAAAGTGGATGTATGTCTGGGAGCTTCCTGAGGCTTATGAAGACACCTGGAATGAACTGGCCATGTTAAACCTAAAGAAGGGAAGACCAAGTGGCATATGATGCCTGCTTTGAATACAGGCAGAGCTAATGAAAAGGGAAAGTCATTGTTCTGTCTTACATTTTACAGTGGAGGGAATGAGGCACAGTAAGCTGGAAGGCCCAAATTAGTTTCTGGGAGAAGTGGTCTAATGTGGCAGTGAAGCACTGGCACAGACTGCTGGTGGGATCCTTGGGTTCCTATGAGGGTGCTGAAGAGCATATCACCTAAAAACTAGAATAGCTGCTCCACCTGAGAACAACAGAGTGGACTGGGTAACCTCTTGAACCTTGACCTCCAACCCATCCTTTTTCTATGATTCTAAACCATTTCCCATTCCAAGAGATGGCAAATTCAACATTTTCCAGCCACACTGCACAAACAGCCCCTGAGCAGCCGACCTGCTGGGTGTGTGCACAGTAAACCTGAAGCCTCCAGGCAGCTCCAGAATGGGAGGGCATTCCTCCTCCTCCAGTTGTGCAAGCCAGGCATGCACATGGTCAGAGCACATGCACAATATGATGGTTCAACCTGGGAAGGGCTGGATTCTCTGCACAGGTATTATACGAGGCATTTGCAAACCTATTTTTGAAATAACTGCGACAGCCAAAAGCCTGGCAGTTTCCTTGTTGAAAGTCCAGAAATCTTTAAACAAATAAAAGAAATTCTCAACATTTTGCTGGGCCAAAAGGAATATGGCTGGTGAAGTCTGGATATATGGCAGCCTTAGGTGCAACAGCAACATGTGAGGGATATTTACAGAGCCTTGGTTTGTAACTCATTGCTCGGGAGGGAGAAGCGAGCAATTGGGTTGAAGAGTCACCTTAAGGCCTGACCAGAGACTGAGGGAGAATTCAATTTTTAACTCCCTACATAATTTCCAGCACCCCCCCTGCTTTGCAGACATGATGGTTAAGCTGTAAATGTCCTGCTTAAAGAACAATGATAGTTATCTATGTCATGAAATTGCATTAAAATACTCTCTCCCTTTTCATCCACTATAATTTCCACTCCAGAAATAGCCTTAAGGAGAGGCAACGATTAGATTATGAATTAGATTCTAGATGACAGAATCAATTTGAACTCGCAATAGCTGACTTTTCCCAATTTTGGACACGTACATATGATATGAATTATATTTATGACTGTTGTGCATTTTCCATCCAAAGACAGAAGGAGGCACAGAAATTACAGGAGCGGTTGCTGCAAGAGCCATTCCGTGGAGGTGGATATAGTAGACATGCCAAAATGATGACTGTATGCAACACTGATCAGTATCTGGCAGGAATATGTGTGTGCACACTACAGCTTGAGGAATGAGGTGAAGAGGAGAAGCATCATAATACTTCATAAGAATAAACTGAAAACTGCAAAGGGCCGGATCCTTATGTCTTTTGCATCAGTTTTACATGCTGCTGCCAACAGTGAAGGTAGTGTTGACTGGTAATTGGCGAGACAAGGAATGAATTAAGTCTGTAAGACTGAATTTTATTTTTAAATGATGTATGTTGGATATTCCTGTAGCTGGGATGGTTGACTGGAGCTCTGTGTTAAAGGGGATGTGGTTTCCTGCATCCAGAAAGTTGCACACCCCTGAGAGAGTAACAAGGTGTTTTGTATAATACAAGGAAAGAGAAACTAAGAGGAAATAAAAACAACTTTTGACAGAATATTGCCCTGTATCACAACAGAACTGCCACTTGGTTTTACAGAGAGCCTGGACAAACAGCAAGGGCAGAATCTGGACTTAATGGAAAGGAGAAGAGAGTAATGAGTTTAAATTGCAGTAAGGGAGGCTCGGGTCAGGCAGCAGGAAGACCTTTTGAATGCTAAGGAGACTGGCCTGGGTTGCCTGGGGATGTCGGGGAACCTCTATCACCGAAGATTTTTAAGAACAGGTTAGACAAACATCTGTCAAGAATGATATAGGGACAGTTGATCCTGCCTAGGGGGAGGAGATGGACTGCATGACCTCTTCAGGTCCTTTCCAGTCCTATTTTTCTATGATTCAGTGAAAAGGAAATCTGAGAGATGGGGAAACACAACAGATTAGAGAAGACAAAGGTGAAAAAGACAAGTATAACAAAAAGGGCAGAAGAGATGAAACAAAGAGGAGTGGTACAAAGAGCAAGAAATGCATTTTAAACAATCCCCTTTATGATGTAAATAAAGATTTTCCATTTTTTTTCTCCTATCAGCTGGTTCTTCCTGGGCAATATGGACATCAGGTCTAGTAAAGACTAAAGTCCATTGAAAGTGCTGAAAAATAAATATCTTGATATGAAAAGACATTCCCAAACACTTGGAAATTCCAGGATAATGCCTGTCAGAAGTAGTAGTTTAACTGTTTCATGCTTCCATTTTTCCTATAAATGGAGTCCTCTGCCCCGTTTACATTTACAAAAATGTTTCCTAAAATGTCACGTTTGTTTTTGAGAAAGAGTGGTGGTGTACTGTGGCCACTGGGTGATTCCAGAGCACCATGGCAGAAGAAGTCTGTCCTCAGACCTACTCCTATTGCATGACCAGGCATGGCCTTCAAAGATGCTTCCCTAAATCTTCCAGCAAACGGAGAGCACGGGTTAACACACATACCCACACCCTTCATGCCAAATCACTTCCAGAGTCAACTCTGCCAGAATATTTCACAAATACTCTCCCCCATCACCCTAGTTTAGCTTATTCAAATAAATTCAAGTGAATATAGGGATCTGCAGATGGAAGGTGTTTGATACTTGTTAGTCAATAATGCAAATATTACAATAATATTACAGTAACAGTCTTAAATGTGTAATTGCATAACTCAAAGGTCACCCTAATATTCCTGCAGTGAACGGTGCTTTACCCTTTCCATGCCTGAATTGCTCAAAATGACACAGGTAGTGCAGGGATATCTTCCTGCTCCCAATGGTTTGCTGCAGTGATCAACTTCTTTGAAATATCCTTCTCCGAAAAGTGCTGGTGCCACAAAGCAAACTGGGTAGGAAGAAATGTAAAACACAAGTCAAGTGTCGTGCTGTGGCATGGAAAATCTGGCCCTTTGCACTACTAAATGGTCTAGTTGTCCTGGCTTTCAAAAATCTAATCATTTATGCATGGATGAAGTAGAATTATGCAATGATGATGGTAGGAAAAGAGCAAGGAGAGAGAAAAAGTCATATAAAAACCAAAACCAAAACAAAGTCAGATTGAGACAACACAGTTTAGTGACTATATTGAAACACAGAGAAAGGAGAATGCAATTCTCATAAACCAAGACAGCATCAAAGCAATAAGAGCATTGCAGAGAGAAAACAATCGAGAGCTGGTTGGATGTGAATGGGATGGGATAGCAAGGATTGCATGGAGTTGGGACAAGAGGGTGGCAGCTCGAGACTGCAGAAAGAGAATGCCTAGCATGAAATTTGGAAACAAATGCATACGAATCACCAGAGGCCCATCTGAGAGATATCTGCATCTTTTCAACAGCTGATCTGGAGCATGACAGGCAATGACAAGGAGGGGGAACTGACTGTGGAAGAACTGCTGCCCAGTAGCTCGTTGTACTGCGTTGGAGTTGGCAGAAGCCCAAAGCTGGTTGTGCTTTAAGACACGATGAAATATGAAAAGTTCTGGCAGGCAGTGTGGGTAAAACAAGGCTGAGGACAACTGGGACTACAGGGCTGGTTTAGTGAAGCTGGTATGCAGGAGGAAAGAGCCAGGCAGCAGCAAAAGGGAACCCTCTGTAGGAGGTACACTGCAGAACAAGAGGATGAGCAGAAGATGCTCCTGTATGGGCAAGCAAATACTTATGAAAGCACCAATTAGTGGGAAAGCTGTTTAGGGAATTCATAAACAAGAATGTGTTTTGAACCCCAGTGATCACTGGCAGCTGGATGCTTCTTACCTAATTTAACTCACCTAGGGGCTAATGATGAACCCAAAATAGCTACCCTAGCCCCCTCCCATGTCAGTGGAGGCAATAGATCCTTAAGATACCTATTAGAGATTCAACGTATCTCAAAATTATTCTACTTTGACAGCTTGAGTCGCCCACTGGACATGCACATGTCTCCTTGTCTATGTCTATACAGGAAATCCAGCTAACTAGCTTATACCAGATCCCTGACTACTCTGAGTCAAGCAAGGTGAATCCTTTCCTAAATTTCATGGGACTGAAACATCAAGTTCCTCTGCCAGCTCTGCTGGTGTTAACATCGTGTTGTTAAGGATATGAAAGAATACCTTGAAACAAAGTTTTCAAATCTGATAGGAAAGGACAATGCTAATGAGCTGTTTCAACAAGCTCATCTGCTCTTGAAAACAACGTGCATTTAGCCATACAACCTACATTTTGACAAAATCCCTCTCCAGAGGCATGCAGGAAGTTCAGAAGTTAAGGTAACCAGGTACTCTTCTATTATGGGACATAAAGGGCTTACAAAGCAAGCAACATAAAATTAGGGAAGAAATTACCCTGTAGGAGACTACAAGTAGTGAACAAAGGCTTTATACCACATTTTTAAATGTTTTTAGCAGCCAGCAAGAAAACATGGTGAACAATGGTGAAGCTGAATCAGCAGGAAGAACACATGAATTTCATCAGTCAGTACAGAATACCATGAGCAACTTCCAGATCCTGATTACAGGGGTGCATTCCAAGAGAGGAAACACGGACTAGATCAGTGCAAAGTGATTCACATCCAAAGGAACTGTTTTAGGGACACACACAAGGACAATCAGGGAAGCAAAGGTGTATTATGGTGGGTACATCTACCTATTCAAAATAACTGCTCAGTGAACAGAGATAGAAAAAAAGCAGGATGTTAGTCTGTATTGAGATAAAGAGAGAAAATAATGCTGAAAATGTCATGATGTTATTATGTAAAACAGTGATGAATCCTCCCTGTGACCATGGCATTCAGTTCTGATCAAAAAATCTCAAAGAGATTAATGTGGAAATTAAAATGTTTGGGAAATGGACACTAAAAAGTGTTAAAGGCAAAGAAAAACTTGTTTATGAACAGAGAAAAAGAGGAAACAGGCTAAAAAAAGAGTGCAAAGAGTTGTCTGCTTTAGAAAGCCATTGCAGTTTCCAGGAGAATTCCTGGTGTGTGCACAGACATTGCTGCTTAGATTAGCAAAGTCTCTTAAAATAATAAAAAATCTAAAGATTTACCTACTCAGTATAATCAGAAGAGAGACAATCCCTACTGTAAGTAGTTTAAAGACCATAAATCAAAACCTATTTATACTTAGAGACAAGAGGAACAGAACTACAACAGACTTGCTTGTGTACATTAAAAAGCAACCTATTTATAGTACAGAAAAAAAACAAACACTGCTTTGCACTCCATGTAAGTAATCTATGAACCCATTTCCACGAGGAGACATTGAGGTTTTAGCCTGTCAAGTCTGAAAAAGTTGGATGAATAAATAACCCATGGAGTCTGCCTGAGCAAAGCTGCCCAAACCAGTATCTGAGGCATTTAAATCTGCAGTCACCAGGCACAGAGTGAGCTCGAGCACACAGGACTTGGCGACTCAAACAGTTTACAAAGGTGCCCTCTCTGTGGCTCAGCCAACAAGCACAGCTCCCCACCATGGCTTGCAGTCCCCTCTTTTTCTCCTGCACTACTTAGTTTCCAAGGAAGTGACAGGTTGAGAGTCAAACTAGGATCATCTGGAAGTGGGACATTTTTGCTAGATTATTTATTTCCTGCATTTATTTCTCCAGGATGTTCTAAAAACTTCCCTCAAACCTGTGTTGTGATCTTTCCCCACGCTGAAGCTCCTTTCATGAAGCTGTAAAAAATGTTTTGAATCCCTGCTGAGCCCTCTGGGTTTAATCACTCCTTCAATTCCTTGGAAAAGGAGATTTTAAACTTTATGACTAAATATGCTACCATTAGCCAAACCGTACAGTTGGGGTAAATCTTTACCCTGGCAATAAAATAAATTTGGGATCTCCTTAAACTTTGTGTAAATCCGTTTGCTTTTCAAATGTTAGAATAGTTTGCATAGTGCTGGCTCAATAGCTTTACACTGCCCATCAGCATTATTCCTAAGAGGAATCTAGTTCTTACAGGCCTTTTCTGCTCCTATTGAAATTCATTTCCTCTGGCTTCCTTCGGTGAAACCAGAAGAGCCAGTAGAGGGAGCACAAATACATAGAAATAATTTTCTGTGGTTCCCAGAAAAACGACAACATGTAGTGTTTTTTTCATACAGTATTTGCACTACTTTTTCCCTCCCCTTCCCTGTCCGAGGTGAGACCGTGTCCCATCTCTGTCCCCTCTCTGCCCACTGGCACTACTGGCACACACTGCCTGGAAGTTGTTCTGTCACACGATTTGGAGGGTGAATCTCTGCAGGTGAGGATGTCTCAGGTCTTCTATCCTCCTTTTTATTTCTAAATTCCATGAGTTTCAGACGGGATCTTAGGATTGCTACGAGTTTTGAGAGCTTCCCCCATAAAGGAGGGAAAGATCTAATCTCTCCAGGGGACTGACTCAGGAAGAAGTACCCACCCCACACACCTCCAGGAACCCACATGTAAACTGCTGAGTTTCTTGTTCCATTGTTTTCCTGCCCTCCCATCCATCCTGCTTTGTTTGAAACTGCACACACACAACAGTTGCAAAAGCACTTGTCAGTAGTGCAAGTATATTCCCACCCAAGAAAGGAGTTAGACAAATGGCAAGTGCTTTGGAAGATGCCTCTGCTAGACACCACAGAGGATAGGGTGGGGAAAAAGGCATGTAGCCATTTGGATGTGAAACATTTTCAAAACAAAAAAGTCACCTTAGAGATACGTTGGGTCTCTACTTTTAAATTTGAAAAGAAATTAAAAAAAGGATAAACTCATTGGTTTGGAGTAGCCTGGGATTCTCAGCAGCATGCAAGAAGCTACTACCTGTGCCTGGAGGTGTAGGCAGGACTGGTGAAAAAAGCCTTACCAGCAATAGGAATGCTAAGCTGAACATTTAAATGAGGGACATTTTTATAAATACTTCTTTGGTAATCACTTTTGACATATTTTCCATCCTCAGTTTTGTCTCTTTCAGAGAGAAAAGTGTGGGGCCACCATTTCTTGCTCTACAGATGTAGGCAAAACTAATGAATTTGACTTTAGAGTACTATGAAAAGAACTACAGAAATCATTCTGGATGTCACTGTGTTCACTGGACCCTTACTTAAATCTATGAACTACCTGCTGCCTTACGCTGAGTAATAATTTCCTTAAAATACTTTCTGTCTATGCAAATATGCACAATCATATCAGATTTTCCAGTGAGGAAGACTACCAAGATTTTATATTTTTCCTAGTTTTCCCTGGGTGTTCCAAATGATTTAAAGCCCCCTCTACTAGGTGACCACTGAGCAAGGTACTGAAAGGTAGAGGCCAGATGGGTCTCCCCTGTCTCATATTCCTATTGTACTTTCATTGCACAAAATGTCCCTGTTGGCCCTACATTGACCTTGAAAAGAAAAAGAATAACTGGGCAATCCTTGAATGTATAGACAAATGATATATGACATTATTAATAACTACATATATGGTATGCAGGAATACACTAGGCATGACAGAATTAACTTTTGCTATTAAAAATGATAAAGAAGGGGGAGCTTTTAGGGAGGCCATGAGAGTGCCATGACAAGGATTTCATTGTGTCTGCTTTGCTGGCTCTTCAGGTAGAGACACTTTACCTGCTGGCCTGGTTTGAGTGGCGACAGCGTTATCCCCTGGGTATTGATCACGGGCAGGATCTGGTTGCCGATGACGGTGGCGATGATCTGACCCTGGGCATTGGTCAGTAGCTGTGGAGTGATGGGCTGCACCTGAAGTCCCTGAGCTCCACCCGCCGCCTGGCTCGAGGGGACTGGGTTAGGCATCAGTGGGATTGTCCCAATAATCTGGAAGAAAACAACACAGGGAAAATGCACACGTGCCACATACACTTGCCACATTATGCATGTTACATCAAACTTAGGTGAAATTAGCACAGGGACACAGGGAAGACGTGCTGAGGGTGGGGAACAGTCAGTCCTTTACTGGGGGGATGAGGACTTCCAAACTCATTTGTGGTGTCACCTGTACGTTTCACCACTGTCCTCTGTCACCTGCAACAATCTGCTGTGGCTGAGAATGCAGGACACCAGTGCTGGGCCACGGTTTGTTCCCACCTCACATTTTAACACAGAGTGAGAGAGATACCAATATCAGTGCTTTTGTCTGGCTTTCTACAACTCACCCCCACGATCTTACTGACTGTGCTTGTGTAATTTTCCTTGACTTGATACCTAGTCCTCTGGATGACCACCCATTCCTCCCACGGGGTCTCAGGAAGAAACAGAAGGACATTGGTACCTTTCAGGACATGCCTTATTAAGATACATTCATAAAAATGCAGCTGGTTTGGGATGACAACTGTGAAGTACAACACAACAGGAGGGCTGATGTTAGATAAAATATATTAGCTAACATTTCTGGGGCATGTACTTGCAGAAAGAGACACTTGTGACATCTCAGACTTGAGAATACAGTGATTTCCTAAAATGTGAATGTGACTGTAAAACTAATATTAGGATGAGATGTCAAACAGATGTCGTAAGAAAGCTTGTCAGTCAATAAGTTGCTAGGCTGAAACAAGTTATGCTGTTGGAAGATTCTTTTCACAAGTATTAGAACATCTGAAACAAACTTTGGGCTAGACCCAAACTTTTTCTTTATTTTCACACAGCAACCTATGAAGCTGGAGTCATAGCATTATTACAAAAGGAGAAGTAAAAAAAATAATAAATAAACCAAAGCAAAACTTCCTTCACCGTGTCTCCTCTCTGTTTATCACAGCACCCCACTGTAAGGCTTACAGTATTCCCTCTTCATCCTCCGCAGCCACCACACTGCACTGGCACTTTTGATCCCCCCAGCATCATCCCAGTTGCCCTGTATCCTTACCACACACTACTGTAGACCTGCTTGGTTGCTGAGAAGGTGGATTTTGGCTGAGTTTCCCTTCTTTTTCCTCAGTAGAGATAGTAACAGGATAGCTTTCCTCTTTCTGCTAACTCCCTTGCCATTTGGGAGTTTAATTATCTTTTTATATCTCTCTGTTTCTGATAAATTTTGTTGAGATTAAGCAGTTGTTTCAAAGCCATTAAGTGGATATGGAAAGAGGGATGGATGGATGGATGGATGGATGGATGGATGGATGGATGGATGGATGGAAAGGAGAAAGAGAGAAAGAGAGAAAGAGAAAGAGAAAGAGAAAGAGAAAGAGAAAGAGAAAGAGAAAGAGAAAGAGAAAGAGAAAGAGAAAGAGAAGAGAAAGAGAAGTACAGATAGCACTAGTCACAGACTAGTTTGCTCATAAAAACAGGCTAAGGTTTTTCTAATGAAACTCAAGGGCAAGTTTTATTTCCCAAAAAACCCCATACAAAATTCCTGTTAATTGCAAATGTTAGTTTAGACTGTATCCATTGAACCTGTACAATATGGTGTAAAACTAGCTTCGAAATAACTGCCTGGTGAAAACATCAGTTAGCTTTGTGGACACACCACTGAGGTACTTGTGGAAGTGCAGACCTAGGAGAAAAACTCTGAACCTCTTGCTAAAGACATAAAACAGACCCAGGTGTGACCTGCGTGGAGAAGAGCACCAGAGATCTGTGGAGACCTCTGCCTATTTAAGTCATCAGAGATAATATGCAGCAACCCCAAGAAATCCATCCTCAAGAAAGCAACAAGTAACTCAGGCAGAGCTGAGGGAAGGGATCCTCATGAGAGCATCACCCTCTTCCATCATGAGACTAAGACATGGCTCAGTGGGGTCACAGGACCTACTGAGTGTCTGCTCCTTCAGCAGTCACAGCCCAGTGGTGTCTCCAGGCAGGCTCAACCATGAGTGACAACTTAAACCCATTCCTGGAGCAAAACCAGTGCCCTTGGTTAGCTATGGCAGGCCAGGTAAGGAGTGGGAGGTGCTGAAGTCATCACCAGTTTACCAGAATTGCCCAGTTAGAAGTGAGGATGGGAAGACCAGAGAACCATAAAGAAAGGCAGGACAGCTCTCCTGTAGGAGAACCTGATAAAGTGGCAAGCCCAGCTCCTCAGCTGTATTGTAAGGGCTGCATATATCAGACTGCTCAAAAAGACTGTAAAGATACCATTTAAGTTCTTCTTAATGCATTGCTAAAAGGTAGATAGATCAATAAAGATTATTACCCCCTTTTTACAGAGCACGAAAGGGAAGCATATTCAGAGTCAGCCTTCTAAGCCAGAATTTCCTGCAAGTCGTTCTTTGTAGATCACAGTACTTTTATTCTATTATTTTTAAGGTGTCCCTAGCTGAACAGCAGCTATTTGTGTGAGAAGGTGGCTGTTCACTGAGGAGGGAGGCCTTTATTTACATCATTGTCAGGTTGCAGATCGTTTTCTAAAATCTGACTTCCAGTATGAATGAAACCCAACTGCAGTGCCTTGCAACACGTCCATTCCTCCCAGTTTCTGTGACCTAACATATTCACAGGTCACGAATATATTCTTTCACTTTTGATATAATCTCATCAAACACAAGGAATAATCCTTCTTAATTTTATCAGCAGAGACATAGCAGACGCCTCCCCTTCCCTTGCCACGTCTGTAAAGGACACAACCTTGGAGTGTCATTACTCCAATGTAACTTTAACTATCAAGGTCCTAATCCCAGCAAAGCAAAAAAATGCTGCGCTGGTGTTCTCAGTAATAGAAATGTTTGCATTCACATTTAAGATGCATTTCTTGGACTGCAGCTGGACATTTCCTAGAATGACAATGCTGAAGTGGACAGTTTGTAAGGTCAGAAGCAGAAGGCTATCTGTATGTATTAATGTGTGTCACACCCCACAGTGTACATGGCATGCTGTACATGCACACAGCCAGAAATGGAGCAGGGAAAACACAGATGGGAGAAGTGTTCCAGAAGGACAGATGAACAAATGCCCTCAGGGCTGTTGCTGTAAGAGCCAAGGGTAAATCTGAATGGGAAGCAGTTCTTCCACTTTCTGAAACTTACTGAGATTTCAAAGGCTTTATTCCATTTTACACCAGAATAAAGTAAAATCTTGTCTGGTTAAGAAAAGGATACCCACCTGTCTCTACTCAGACAACAGGGCTACTCTTTATTGCATGGAACTTTGATATGGTTAAAATCAGATTAAAGGTTTCCCCTTTCAAGCTTCCCCCTTGTCCAAGTATCCTTCTAAATATCCTAAGAGCTCATTAGTTCACACATAAGGAGTGCTGCAACTGGATCCCTTCCTCAGACCTTGTGTGACTGCCCTTATGCTGAGCCAGATCCCCCTGCCTTCTAATTTTGGTATGAAATTCCCCCCCAGGCCTTGCTAATCTGTCCTCTTACATTATCGTGGAAGTTGAAGACAATTTATGGGTTTGATACATTTAAATCTTGTCAAGAAATAAACCAAGGCCATGCCACAGGCTGGAGGCACTGGCGTGCCACAGCACAGACTCTTTAATTGCCAGTGATTTCCCTCGTCGGGGGCATTGCTCCTTTCTAGGAAATGCTGCTAGTTCAGATCATATCTAAGGATGATCCAGGGATAGCATGTGACAGGGACTCATCCCAGAAGATACTTAGAGCATCACACTGTCACAGAGTGGTTTGACTTGGAAGGGGCCTCTTAAAGACCATCTAGTTCAACTCCCCTGGCATGGGCAGTGACATCTTTCACTAGACCATATTGCTGAAAGCCCCAGCCCTCGAACACTTCCAGGGGTGAGACATCCACAACCTCTCTGAGACACAGCAGGAGTGGCTTCTTACTCTGCCAATGTGTGGACTCAAATTCATAAACAACACTTCTTGTCAAAGGTGTTCTTGAGGGAAAAAAACACCCACCTAGCAGTCCTCATCTACAAAACGATAACATAAAAAGTTTGGGTTTGGTTGTTTGGGGTTTTTTCCACCATGCATGTGACTCCCCCAATTCCTTTATACATCACACAACTAATTGCCTCTAATTAAAGCACTGAGTCTGCAATGCTGGCCCTTTTCAAGGGACCGAGTGTTGTCAGGATCCTTGGTGAAGGCAGATTTTCACTTCAAGTACTCACTATGCTCCTTTCATTTTTGTTTATGGATCAATAGATAGACCAATTGTATCTTGAGCTGCTGAGAGAGAAGTTTTTACAGCAATTAATTTGGGGGGTTTATGCTTCCCAACATTAACTACATTTAAAATTCAATTGCTTGTTTCTAAGTTCAAAATAAATTTAGGATGTTTTTTAATGGCATGGAGTATTTTCCATGGTGTGATTTTAGCATTCTAGGATTTCAAGATCCCCCAATGGCAGGGTAATGTCCTAGCTCTGATAAACTGAAGTCTAGTCAGTATTGCACCTTTAAACAAATTTTAGTCTTGCTCAGTAAAGGTTTCTTTTTAAAAATGAATTAGAAACATCTGATCTCTCAAAAATGATCCTGTAAACAAATTATCCTGAAGAAAAATAACATTAAAAATATCTATTCTTATCTTCTCTTCATATTTAATTTCCTTTGTGGTTTGCTGTGCTGTAACACACAGGCTGAAATGGCAGGCAGAAGCTGACTGCTCATAACTTCTGGGGATAAATGTTTAATTGCAGCAGCATTTACACTGCAGATTCCCCAGATTTTGCATATCTGTATGAAGGAAATTGCTGATTTCCCAGCAGTGAGTCTTTCCTTGTGGCTCCCAATAAACCAATTGTGTTTTGATATTATGTGAAGTTACCATGATACTCGAAAATAAAACTGTTCTTTAATAAGTTCTCCTCCCTCTCCCCTCATCAGAAGGAGGGATGGTGCCTTGCTTCACTGTTTTCCTAGCACAGCCTAAGGAATAGTACAAACTGGAGCCAAATGGAGGGTTCAACAACTGCCTTTGTTGCTGCTCTGAAAAGGGTAAGTCAAATCAAAGACCAACTAGTTTGTTTCTATTGTCAGCCAGGGCTGACATAAAGCAAATGTTGCCATTTCATCTGAAAAAAATGTTTTCAACTATAAAAAGGAAAAGTTTTTTCAGTAATATTATCAAAATAAACATCTCTCCAATTTTCTCGGTGTTACAACCCTTTCAATATTGCAGGTTAATTATTCAGTTCTGAACAACAGAAGAACAATATTAAAAGCAAACAGTAAAACAGGGGAAAAGCAAAAGCAGCAACAGGAAAACTGTGCAACAAAACGAGACAAACCACCTTATACACACAGACACGTGGGGGTGTTGGTGGATGAGAAGCTGGACATGATCTGGCAACGTGTTCTTGAAGGCCAGAAGGCCAACCACATCCTGGGCTGTACCAGAAGAGCTCAAGGGAAGGGTTTGAGTCACTCTGCTCTGCTCTCATGAAGCTCCAGCTGCAGTGCTGTCCCCAGCTCTGGAGTCCACAGCACTGCAGGGACATCCACCTGTGCAGGTCCAGAGAAGGGCCATGAGGAGGGGCAGGGGCTGGAGCACCCTTACCATGAAGGCAGCCTGGGAGAAAGAAGGTTCTGAGGAGAACCTACAGCAGCCTTCCAGCACCTAAAGGGGGCCAACAACAACACTGGAGAAGCACTTTTTTACAAGGGCAGGTAGGACAAGGGATTTATGAAAGGACAAGTGATCCATGAATGGACAAGGGATCCATGAATGCACAAGGGATCCAAGAAAGGACAAGGGATCCATGAATGCACAAGGGATCCAAGAAAGGACAAGGGATCCATGAATGCACAAGGGATCCATGAATGCACAAGGGATCCATGAATGCACAAGGGATCCATGAATGGACAAGGGATCCATGAATGCACAAGGGATCCAAGAAAGGACAAGGGATCCATGAATGCACAAGGGATCCAAGAAAGGACAAGGGATCCATGAATGCACAAGGGATCCATGAATGCACAAGGGATCCAAGAAAGGACAAGGGATCCATGAATGCACAAGGACCCATGAATGGACAAGGTATCCAAGAAAGGACAAGGGATCCATGAATGCACAAGGGATCCATGAATGCACAAGGGATCCATGAAAGGACAAGGGATCCATGAATGCACAAGGGATCCATGAAAGGACAAGGGATCCACAAATGGACAAGGGATCCACAAATGGACAAGGGATCGTGGCTTCACACCGGGGAGGGGGGGTTTAGATAAGGTGTTAGGAAGGAATTCTGTCTGTGAGGGGGGTGAGGCCCTGGCACAGGGTGCCCAGAGAAGTTGTGGATGCCCCATCCCTGGAAGTGCTCAAGGCCAGGCTGGGTGGAGCTTTGGTCTAGTGGAAGGTGTCCCTGTCCACGGCAGGGAGGTTGGAACTAGATGATCTTGAAGGTCCCTTCCAACCCAAACCATTCCATGATTCTATGACTTTCTACAGTTTGCAAACTTCTTTCAGGAGCTGCTTCTGTTCAGAGATATGTTCCTTCTTGTATGGTATCAGCATGAGGTACCTGAAGGAGACAACCTAAGGAGAAAATGACTGAGGAGGAGGGACACTAAGGAGAATCTGCCCAGGATTCTTTAACTTCTGTGCAGTTGTCCCTTTCTTAATCACATACATATTTGTAAATATATACACTTCCTATATAAATTATAAAAACATCATTACATACATTTAAAAAAATATATATGATTTATTTTATTTATATCAATGAACCCAGCTATTTACATACTCCACACTGCCTATGCACAATATGCTGCAGATCTGCACACTGAAAAATTGGAATCACAAATACAAGCAGTGCAATTTCCATCTCCCTCCTTGGAGTAACAACAACACGATTCCTCAGCCTCGTGCAGGATGAGACTAAGGCTGCCTGTGTCTTTCAAATTAGAAGGAATATCACTTCATGCAAAGCTCTCACATTTCCTTTGCTGCTTTACATTTCCTGATGAGAACTCACAAAAAAATGGCCAAGAAGATGTGATGAAGAGAAGGTGGCATTGAATAGGGACACTGAAAGCAGGCACCTTGGAAACTGTACTCCTGAGTCACCATGTCGTGGAAGGAATCCCAATATTCCAGTATTATTCATATATCATACAATATATTAGATGGTTTA
>JAWWMO010000083.1:49882039-49899235 GCA_035047845.1 Dendrocincla fuliginosa | reverse complement strand
CCCCAAGGCTGCCAGAGCTGCAGGAGGGTTTGGGTGATGCTCTGGGGCACAGGGGGTGACTCTTGGGGATGGTCCTGGGCAGGGACAGGAGTTGGACTTCATGATCCTTGTGGGTCCCTTCCAGCTCAGCATATTCTGTGCTCTTTTGTGAATTCTAATATTGACCTACAGTCTCCAGGGCACTTGGAAAACAGTTGCCTTTTTACTGACTGACTGAATCTCAGGAGTATGTAACAGGAGGATAAAATAATTTTTGAAAAGCCTAAAAAATAAAATCAAATCACAGAGACTTTTTCCAGGAAAGAGACTTAACTTTTCTTTATTTTTTTCCTTTATGAATTACCATTAAAATAGGACAAGGCTTTGAGGAGACCTCACTGGTTGAAAAGGTGTTCAACACATGCACAAAATGAAATCTGTTTGACCATCCCTCTCTATTACAAACAAACACAGAGACAGAGATGATTCACTTAAATGACTTCAACTTGACTTGTAATATCTTGACACATTTCACTGGGGAGGGTATAACTTACACAGCTCTTAAAAAGTAAGTTTAAAAAAAGGACACAGCAATGACTGTGGACTGAAGATTTATTAGAAAGATTCCCTAACCATCTCTTGGAAGTAAAATTTCCATTCTGTGCAAACTCAGTGAGAAATTGCTTTCTTGACATGATGCTCATTTATCTCCCCTCACTCTGTGTTCTTTGAGGTCTCCTTTTGCATCATTTGTTGGGCAGTATGAGGCCGATTTAAACATTTCTACATCTGTGCTGTTGCCAGAGACCACAGTGATTTAGTGAATCAGGCATGCATCATTCATGTTTGCTCCTTCTTTTCACTGCATATGATTTTAAGGAGAAATAAAAGGCAAGAGGGAGCCAAGGGTACAACTCGCCTCAGTAAATGTTTCTTAGTAGGGGCCCTTTCCAGAGATGGATCAGGTGATGAGAATTTGAGCTTGACTCAGTAATATTTAACATATATATTTTTATCTGTATTCAGAAAAGAAGTCTGTTGTCGTAGCATACTTGTGACATTGTGTTCTCTCATCTTACAGGATGTAATACATTGCTGGTTAAGGACTCCCATGGAAGGAAAGCTCTGAGAATTCATCATTATGCATACAGAAACATGAACCTTTCTGAACAGGCAAAGGCTTCTGTGTATTGCTAACAGTATTTCTAGGTCTAATATTAAGATTTTAGATAATTACCCTGCAAAAAGTCTTGTCTAGATTTTGTTCTGTGCTGCTTTCCAACACCCTGCTATATTCATATAGAAACAGAGTTTGTGTTTTCAGAACATTTTCAATCAGCTATATAGCGTTATAGATGAGAATCCTACCAGGGCTTCCTATGCCTTTCTGTATCTGATGCATTGAGCAGCAGGGAGTTTTGCCCTCTTTGGACCTTTGTGAACAAGAATTAAAATTAAAAATTGTAATTTTTCTAAGCAGTCAGCAAAGATTTAATCTCGGTCTCCAGGCAGGTTTCTGTCTTGGCTGTTGTGGCAAAAATTCTCAGATGTGACAGAGAAGAACATGACACTCTTTGCTAATGCCAATCCTGCTATTCTCATTCAAAGGTGGTGACCTCATGGTTTATCCAACCTCTGTGTGCATCTGTTCTTACACCTTCTGCCTTAGCTAAAGGACCATCTTTCAACAATGACCATAAAGAACAACTGTTTTCAAGTCCATGTGTCTATGTGACACCAAAGATGGGTGACTGTCTCCTACATGTGTCTCTACATGAACAGTAGGTGTGATGCCTGGGACGTTTTGGTGTATCAGAGCTGGGAGAGACATTCTCCTGGCTTTAAATATAGATTGTCCAGGAGAACAGCATCTAGACTCAAACACATGAGTCACTAATAACAATATAACACTATAGTTCTAATAATAATAACTGTAAGAGACTGTAAATGCAAACCCCATACATCAGTATCTGAACAGTTAAAATTTTCAGATCTGTAGTGCAGATCCCAGAAGATGTGACTTAAATAGCTAAAAATGGGAGTCACCTCCCAGCCTTTAGAGGGCTCTGTGGAGGTGATGCTCATCACCATGAGAGACGCCTCAAGAAACTGGCAGGCCATGCCATCCTGTGGGCAGATGTTGGGGAATCTTTTCCACAGTTCTGCCAACAAACCTGTTTCCTTGACCTTCCTGTGCAGAACTGTCAATAGTACCAGTGCACACAGCAGCTCCTGGTGGTGAAAGGGTAGAGCATCTTTGAAGTGTCACTGTGCAGTAATTCAATAATACTTGTATCTTGAGAAATTGAACCCTAAGAAAAACACAGGTCTAGTTTTATGCCTCATAGATGGGTATGGGGTCTAAATTAATAGAATGCAGACAATTATGGCCTGTGTACAGGTGGGATTGCACACTTCTAACATTACACTTGGGACAGATCCCAAAGAGAGAAGCATGACCCAAGAAGCTAACTAAAATATTTATAATTTCATGTGTATGTGTATACATACACACAAGCATGTCTTCACACAAGTGGGAAGCAATTCAGTTGGAAAAAACTCGTAGATATCTGCTCTATTTGAAATGTTTTAGGATTTTGTCAGGATATGGCAATAAGGCATAGAGGAAAGAACATCATTGTGGACTGGCCATGGGAGGCCTAAAGGAGTCTTGTACCATGTCTAAAATGGGACCAAAGACCTATGTTTGACTAAGTGAGTCCCAGACAGAGTGTGTGGCAAAGAACTATTGTCAGGAAAATGGTAGAGATGGGGAAGTAGAACAGAAACCAGGGAATTGGATCCCTTGGGGTGTCTGAGGATGTGCCACTGGCACTGGCACCAGGTATCTGCTCCTCACTGCTCCTGTTTCCACATGGTTTTATGCTTCCACTTAGGGAAGGAATTATAAGAGCAAAACCAGAACAGATGACAACAAATTAAGGCCAATGAGAAGAACTGAGAAGCAAAGAAGAGGGGAATTTTCTCATGGCAAGTGGTGTTGATTCCCCCTCAAAGCGAGTCCACTGTCCGATTTCGATAGCACCTCTTCTCTTTGAGGCTGCCTATTTGTGCTATCAAATAAGTCATATCCCAGCTTAATGCACAGCCCTCAAAGAAGGGAGTGCATTAGTCCTCTGGAGATGATGACTAACAAGTTAAAATTAAACTTTTTTTCAGTTGGGCTGCAGTGACCTATTTATACAATTTCTTTCTTGCTAGCTAGCTTTTTTTAACATTACAAGGTGTACCTGGCCTCTCTCATCTCTCTCTAAACTGTCTCCCTGATGTCCTGATCACTCTCTGATCTATTTTTCTATCTGCTGGGTGAATGATAATATGACATATCCACCCTCTAAAACAAACCATTTATTTTGAAACTTGGCTATGTCAGAGTATTTGATGCGTCAAACATGAAAATGAATGTATATTTGGATATTGGGAACATCATGTCTTGATATTAAATTATCCCCTGAAAAGTGGATTGATTTTCAAACTGGCAGGTTACATGTATTGCTTCCTTGAGTCTCTAGCACAAAGATAGACATGAGGGGAGCCTAGGAAAGGTTCTCTATGAAGCAGAAACAGAATTGCTCAAGGGCTATGAGTGTTTTCTTTATATTAATAAATTCTTCTTTGTGCTTAAGGAAAGAGACTCTGTCATTCTTTTCCATTATTATGTGACAATAATGCATTAATCTTCTATGAGAGATACTTATCCGAGAGACAATATTTAATTAATGCACAAAGAAGGAAGTTGAAGTGAAAAAGGTACTTTAAAAATCATTTATATTTAATACATCGCCAGAGATATTTCAAAGCTCTTTTTTTCTTTTTGCTCTCTGGGCCATTTGCATACACACACGAGGAAGCCTGCCACTGCCAGCATCTGAACAAAAATGACAATCTGAGATATACTTTTAGAAAGATAGATTGAGTGGCCAGTCATGGTTAGGACTGTGATTCTTTTCTGCTTGAACTTTCCCTGTCACTGTTCTCAGATCAACACATCGGAAAAGACATAGCACAATTCTTTGCAATATTTCACATTCAGAGCAGGAGACAGAGAATCCTCTGGCAGGACAAGTCCTGTTCAGAGTGCCACTTGAAAGCTTGTGGTCCTGCAGACAGAAGCCTTTGGGTCTGCATCTGGCTGCTTCTCCCTGTAACCACGTCTCAGTTGGTGGCTTATAATGAAAGGAGTCAAGCAAGTATTTCTGCAACTTTCTCTTACATGGACACTGCCAGGGCAAGACACATTTCTTGAGTTTTGAATTCTTCACGAGATATTGGTAAAATATCTGGACTCCTCAGCCTTTCAGATTTTGAAACAAATGCTACACTGCAAGCAGGGGAGCTCCAAACCTTCTCTCCTCACCTGTATCTCTAAGACATACACTTACAGATGTCAAGACTGCAGCCCAAGAAGGCCAATGACCTTCATTCACACATGAAGACACGACTTGTAAGAAATTCCAAACCTCACCAAAACAACAGGAGTGTTCTGTCAGTGACTCAAGGACCTTAAATATTTAGTATTTGACATTAAATTACAGTTTTGGCAAAGAGATCTGGCTTTTTTTCCCCATTTGCCCAGACAGGCTTCTTGGTTGGGAAAAGTCAGATGAAACCTAGAAAAGACTAAGCACTATGTTACACAAAGAACTACAATCTGAGTTTTTTCAGAAACAGTGAGGCAAATTTGGAAAGATAACTCTGATTCCCAGATTTGGTTCAGTGTTGCCTCTGCTTTCCTACAGCCTTTCTCTAATCCAGTGTGCAGAGCAGACAGGCCAAATCCAAAGTTAAGAATAGTCTTGGATTCCACTGTGATGCGAGTCTCACGCAGCAGGATTTCCATCATCTCTGCTTGGACAATGACGTGGCCTCAGATGGTTCTCAGCTTTGTCAGCTCCTGAAGGCAGGCAGTGATACAACATCCTGAGCATGACAATTCCACACTCTGGGGAACATCAGTAATACAGAAAGCACTTTTCTTGGCACCACCTACATTCATCAACTCTGTCCAATGCTTTGCTTATGCCACCCTAAAGAATCTTCAGTGGACTTAGGAAAACATCAGCCTTTCCTGTCAAATTCCTCTGTGGTCTTTCCCCCTGGGAATCTCAATGGCAACCTAATGTTCCTGGATGAAACCTATGATTACCAAATTCTCTCTTCCAGGATAACGACAGTCAAACCTCTGTGCACAGCAAAGTTTGTTCTAAGAGCAAAGTCAAGAACATGGAATGGATTCCAGGAGTGGCTGAGGAGAACTCCGGGGTTCACCACCTCTGGCTTCACCACATTGTGCTGCAGGAGCTAAGTACACTGCTGTGGTCTGCCTTCCTCTGATGCAAAGATAAGCAATATGCACCCCTAAGAAACTGCTTCATAAAGATTTTAAAAGCCAAGTGAAAACAAAACTTTAAAAGTCAAACAGACAAAGAAATTCCTAACAAAGACAGACAAAACCAAATGCCCTTATCAAACATGTGACACTCTATTCTACAAGATTCTTCTGGGAAGAAGACCAATTTGTGACTATCACTAGTCATGTCTCTTAATGCATGACTGGAAAGGGATAAGATATGATGATAAGGAGAGCAGTGTAAGAACCTCTGCAGAGCAGAAAGATTTCATTGACTGTGAAGTATGTCACTGGTGATAATAATGAAAATTTTCCATGCCTCATGAGCCTAAGGTGAACAGATTATAGGAGGGGCAGGTTCTTCTTTTAGTTCCTAGTTAGCCTTCAGGAAAGGGGTATTTAGGTTGAACTAGCAGTTAGTTTGGTTTTCACCTCCATGCAAAGGTAATTAAGAAGGCAATGACAAAAGGACAGATATGTCCTGTATTTCTGACTTGAAATAATTAATTTAGAAGAAGTAACGTTTTCAAAACTACCTAAATGCTTCAGGCTTTTAAGGTTCTCTTCAAAGTGCATTTACTCCACATAATGCAGAGGGTTAGCGAGACCCCAGAGCTAATAACTAATGAGCTAGATCCTATGTCACCTTGTTGAGAAGCAGAATTAATTAGTCCAGCCATAACAACACACTACCAAGGGTTTTGACTTGGGGAGGCTGTGCTAGTACAGCATCGAGACAGACAAATGAACTGTCTCTGGCAATTTGCTTGCAATGCTCTGCTGCAGAGAATAGACATGCCTTGAAGCACTAGCACTCAGAACACTGACTGAAGGAAACTCAGGCTTTTACAGGTAGGAAAGTTGCTTTTGAAAATAAGACTTGGGTGCCTCTGAAAAAACAACCAAGTTATGTCCAGGACACGGTACCTTGGGCAGAGATGCAGGCAAGAGGCTGCAGGCTGGAGTGGGATGTTTGGTACTAAAAGTAAGATTCGTTGCAAGTTGGATGAAGGAAATTTCAGTGGCCTTCCTGGACAGATGTGGATCATTTTCAAGCCTGACAGAGGTTTCATTACACAATTAACCTTTCAATTCATCAGTGATCACTGCCTAGGACAGACAAAAGGGACTGGTTGGCTCTTGTTTTGCTGTAGTCACTCTGCCCCAGTCCATTTCCATTTCATGAAACCACCAATTTGCATGGCCTGAGAGTTTGGTCCATACATTTTTACATTTGCTCTGCTACAGCTACAATTGAGGTTAGGTAAAGAGTGCAGCAAAATAAAGACACAGTCAGCAAAAATATGTTAAAAGAATTATTTGTCTTTTGATTCAAATTCACAGGGGAGGTAATTAAACAAACAGCCTCCTCCATGTATAGCTGTGGGGAGGGAAACCAATGGAAAAAAACATCTTCCCTTGCAACTGACCTTTTCTCAGAGTACGTGCCCTTTTCTTCCTGCAAACGGCAGGACTGCATGTGTTCAGAGCAGTGGAACTTTGAGGGGGAACACACAGAGTCAGACTCCACCCAGCAGAAATTCAACACATTAAAATGAAGCTCTGTCAAAACAGATTCTCCTGGTGAAGGCGTTTCCAAGGAATGTTCCTAAATGTTAGTATTATTTGAGTGCTACCATCCCTCCCTCTAACCTCTCCCTCAAAATGTGCCTCTTTTAATTTCTCAGGCTTCCCATGAAATATCCATTCTGAAACCACCAACTGGGATTTCTGTCTGTCTCAGCCCTGGGAAGGCATTGGTAGCAGTCACTATTCAAACAGCTATTGTTAAGAATTTTGTGAATGGTTAGATATTGTGATGGCTGAAATATTAGGGGTTATCATGTATTAGAGATGCATAGCTGAAGCAGATGCAGAAATGATAACAAGAAAGAGAAAAGAGAATTAGGAGGAAAGGCTAATGGAGATGGGACATCTGAAGAGCAGTATGAATTGCACATATTCAGAAGGGCTCTAAGGAGTTTGACATTACAGGGATTTGGGCCCCTACAGCCTCCAGGAGAGCTAAAAACCCCCAGACAACAAAACCAGCCCAACAAACAATCAACATCCTTCTTTTAAGTCTGATGAGGAGTTGCATCTTGCATTCCCAGTGGTAGTTGCCAATTTTATGGGTTAGTTTTAAAAAGAAAATTAGGTCACACCCCAGTTCCTACGTATCTTCTTGGAGAGGACTGCTGATTCTGCAATGCTGACTTTGTACTTATTGAGGTGTTCTTGCATCTATGGTTCTAGAGAATCAAAAGGTTTACAAACACCTTTGTGTATACACACCCATCTGCTCATCCTAGCATACCCTACCAGCAAGGAAAAGGAGGAAAAACTGAGGAGTTGAGCAGGAGCAATGGCAAAAAAAAAAATAAAAAATCAATGTATTAATTTTATCTATCCACAAAATCATACTATTGTTACTGAATACATACTAAAGGGATCCCACAGAAATGCTGTAAATCTTTGCAAAGGTACACATTGCAGTATTAGAATATCTGATTTCTATTTAGCTGAAACAAAAGTTAATAATGAACTGACTTATTGACTATCTCAATAAATAACAAAATCGGGCTCTCCACTCATTTTTTTCTCACCTGTTTAACTAAACTACATTAAAATCTGCCTCAGATTTTAATAGTGTACTTTCTTTTGGAGTGGAGGTGGCCCCAGCTGAGCATCATCAGAATAGAAAGAAAATGCCACACTCACCTTTTTCCACACTGTTTTTAACAAGCTCACCCTGCACAAGAATCCTGTATTTTCCAGGTTGTGGCCTTGGCCACTGAAACTAGAGACAGGATAGCTGTCCTGCCTAAAATTATAAACTTAGTTTACAAATAGCTGTGGTCACTTCAGAAAAAAAGTAGTTGCAGAAACCAGTGAAAATAACAGCACCTACATGAGCACATGTGATAGTTGGGCAGGCAGAAATTTCCTTCCCCATGGAAGATACTTTAGCACTTTCCAAGTCAGTCCACAACGAGGACAATGCTATTTTTTAAACCCTATCCCTGTTGTTATTGCTCATGACATATTACATTGTACTCTACAGTGTGTGGTGATGAGAAATTCCCTGCTTATTTAATTGTGATCCTTCAATGAATTTGAAAGGGAGCACTTTATTTCCATTTCTTTAATTTACTAGTTCTTTAGCTGATGATTTTATTAACTCTTGTATTTGAGAACTGATGCTTAACAAAAAAAAAAAGAGAAGAAAAAAAAGGCCCTTGGCAGTATTGTGAAGGCCTGGAACTGAATAATGCACTTTAATAATGAGGAATAGAGCTATGGCTTTTGCTGATGGCTGTGACCGGCTCTGTGACCTGATTATGTCGCAGAGTGTCAGCAGCTGAGACACTACAAAAGGGAGCGCATCCCATCAAATCCATCTCCATTGTAATCACGGCACTGCTGAGAGCCTTGTTAGGAGCAGGGCATCCATCAGGCCTCATTAGCACCGTTTACCATCAAGAAGCTCCAAGAGCCAACGTGTACCCTCTCATCAGAATAATGAGAACCAAAGTACTCCTATTATCTAATTGGAGCAACAATGCCTCTCTCCCTGTTTAGTTCCCGGAGCTACTTGTGGGCTACAACCCTCAAAAATGAGTGATTTTTTGTTAAATGCCAGGGTGGAGCTGTGCTTGAGGTTTTTCTCACACAGAAGGTTTTCCCATCTAAAGGGCAGAGTGAAGCCCAAGTTCCTCCAGGGGCATTCTTAGATTATACTGATGCAATCCCAATTAATTCACTTAATACTTAGGTTTTCCTATTAATCTGCCAGGAAACAGACTGTATCACCCTCTCCATCCACAAGACATTTCATTATGCCAACTCTTATCTTTTTATGGTAGAATGTTCTTTTGCAATTGCTGAATCAGGATGTATTTTTCTCCTGTCAGACAACTTCCATCTTTCCAGAAAAGAAAGAAAACTTACTCAGCACCCCCAGTTAAATTGTATTCGATGCTGTTGAAGTCAAGAGACTTGTATGAAAGCAACGGATGACAATTAAGGAACCAGAGGCATCAACCTTGTGTCCATGTGCCTGTGGCTTTTTCCTTAAAATTATTACAGAACCAGCCAAGGAACACATTTCATGTAGTTAATAGACATAGTAAAACCCACGCAAAACTCCGGATATTTTCTTTCCTTTGCAAAACCAGCGTGAAAAAGAGAAATGTTAGGTTATTAAAGCTCTGAAGAACCCAAGCACAGCAATGGCAGCAGGATCCTGCAGGCTGAAGCTTCTCTTTGAAACCAGAGCATCTCCTGACAGGGTGCAGCCTGGCAAACCTTCTAACCAGGTCTTTAAATTTAAGGTATGAAAGCCCAGCCCTGCAAATGCCTCCTGGAAAGTGCTGAGGGCAAACAGAATGTGAGCAGTGTTACATGGGCCAATAGCTCTTCATAATATGCCTCTGAAAATGAAAATTTGATTTAGAGTCCTCTACCTGCACTATATCAAATTAATCAGGTGATCTAATCATATTATTTCAGTGGATTAGATCTCTTGGTTATGGTCTTGGGAAGCTCTGGCATTACAGTTCATATTGACATCCAGAGGAAAAGAAGAAAAATAAATTAAAGTACCATAACTGTGAATTCAATAATGAAATTAATAACAAATACGTTATGAAAATTATCGTTAATACCTATAATTTTGTTACTGTAATTGTAAGAACTCCATGGCTATTGGGAATGAAGGCCATGCCATATGTCATTTAAAAGATCATTTCCCTAAATTTGGCATAGGGTCTTGGATTTGACCTATAGCTTAATGTCTCTGGGGATTACTGATCACCATATATTTAGCTAGACAGATGGACATTTACACGCCCTGAATTCCTGTTACAGAAGCACATATAATTACAAAGATTGCACATACAAACATTGTAGTAAATCCTCCAGCTTTATATTTGCAAGAGTGAATTTTGGGTGTCACACTTGCGGTTCTTTGAAAGGGGTAATTTTTAAAGGACAGATTCTTAACATGAGAGAGACATCTGGCTCTTTAAGGACTCCAAGCAGATTATTCAGAAATGGAGTGTCCCAAATTGCTGTTCATTTATGCTCCCAATTTTGAAGAAACCCCATTTCATTCTTGGTTAAGTGCTATAATTTTATTAATTCGAAGGAATGTAATTTAATTTGGGGAATGTAGTTTCATTATACTTAATAGTCCTGTTTTCAGACAGATAGCTTGAGAAGTGGGCTCAGAGTAATGTGAGTTTATGCTGAATGTTATAAAAATGGATGTTATATTACACACTTATTATCAATATTTATCTATGTTGTGGCAAGGTCTGCAGTACTGATTATAAACCAAGGGACATTTGTAAAAAGAAGTAATAAAAAGACAACCCCTATTTAAAAGAACTAAACAAGCAGTTAGATGCTGTAATTTTACCCAACAATAGGGGAGATTCTTCCTTTCTCTTCCCTTTCTGTGCAACCTGTGGAATTATTGGACTTTACATTATGTCTGGAATAAACAAGACTCAGCCTCAGGGAATCGATAGTTCCATTCAGTGATATCTTCACAGTAGTATTTTTTTTTAAACATACAATGAGTGGCCACACATCTCTTACGCCTTCTGTGGAGAACAGGTAAAGGGAAAACTATCAAAAACTAGTGTGGGTTTTTATCTTCAGCTCTTACAAGGAACATCTTTGGTGTCAAGTGACTCATGTGAGTGGCGAGTGGGAACCATTTCTGGAGCACGGCTAGAAACGAGCAGGCATCTGGGTTGGAGCTGCTCTGACTGTGAGTTATGGGTATTATAACCAACTTTTCTCCCAAACCAATACCCCATCCCTCCAGAAATCTTAATAGGCTTTTGAGAGCCTCCATTTAAAGCTGGCTGCATAAAATGATCCTTTGATGAAAAGGGATTGAAACAAGGGTTAAAGTAGACATTGAAAGGTTATTGTAGAGGGCACATTGTTCATACAATCCTCCTTTAATATGTGTGGTGTGCACCTGCGATAAGATGATTCATTAGATAAGGCCTCACTTTGACAAGCTCCATCGTTCAACCCTCGGGGTAGTGATGGAACAATTCTGCACCCACCCAGTAAATATAACAAGGTCAGCATTTTTTTTTCCTGGGACTGGGATGGTGATAGTGAAGCTAAGGAAGCATCTTTGTTTATGTGTTATGCTAAAAAAAAAAAAAAAAGGAAGGGTGCTTCCTATAAATTGTTGATTTCTATTTTTAATGGGCCAAAATAAAAAAAAAAAAAACACTCCTGTTCTAATTAACAAATGTGGTGACAGAAAATTGCCAGGAAAAAAAGCTGCTCTTCTTTTTATTCTCCCCACTAGTAAACAGTAAGAGTAGAAACCAAACTTTAGATTCACATGTCATCCAAGCTGCATCATTTCAATAAATATTTTCCAGGGCCTAACATCCACAAACCCACTGTGGATATCACTGCATGCCCAATTTGTAGCATTTAGAATAATGACATTCAAATTACTCAGTTACCAGGTACAGTCGTGAGTTATATTGACAGATTTGTTGCAGTGAAACAAGTCATTGTGCTAATTTTCGTCCTAGTAAATGCAATGAAGAATGACAGTGGTCACTTAAGCATGCTGCATCAAAGCAATTATTTATATATATATGGATTCAGATGCATACTAAGGCTGAAACTGAAATAGTTTGAACAAACAGTTCCAAAATGGAGATAATGCACAGTTTCTCTCTTAGACACACTAACCCTTCAACATCATTCAAGTTTCCTGTTTGGACGATTTTCTTTAAACCAAAAAAAACCCTCCCAAATTTGCATTTACAGGTTGGCAGATTCGTTGCAAATTGCTTAACACAAGGTAATGATCAAATGAGAAAGCCACCCAGCTAAATCCATCCCAGGTACTTCCTTACAATTTGTGTTCCTTTACTTGAAACATTCAATGCCTTTCTAGAAATGAAATAATGCAAAAAGGTGTAGCACAGAACCAGTGTAATAAAGCTGCTGTAATTAGGCATATATAAGTGGGAGGAGACATCTGGTATGCTTGTTAAGGATGACAGGGGAGCTGGACTTTGGAAGCACCACAGCATTGCAGTGCCATCAGAACTCCCTGTTTGCTGGCAGTTCCACTCACCTGTCCCTGTGCATTAGTGACGAGCTGCCCCGTGACCCCCTGAAGGCTGGAGAGGGCACTGCCAAAGGCCTGGGAGCTGGCGATGGAGCCCATGGCTGCTGCTGCTGCTGCTGCTGCTGCTTGGCTTGCCAGGGGGTTGTTCACCAGCTGGAAGAGGAAAGGAGAAAGGAAAGAGCGTGGTGAAGCCCACCATAAACACAGGCACAGAGTGCCAACTGCATGGCATGGATGTGAAAAACTCACTGCTGCCAGAGGTGTTCTGAGAGGATCTTGAGGATCTCATTTCTGGGCCTTTGGCAATGAATAGGTTTTAAAAAAAGCAGAGGAAATTCCATGGCAATGAAGAATAAGGTTATCTTTTTGAGCCCTACATTCTCTCCTTTTTTTTTTTTTTGTTTTTAAATTGAGTTATGCTTGATGTGTTTGTTCAGGTTCAATGTGCTGATGCCACAGGTGTAGCAGCCAAATATTGCTGTAAACAGCAATAGGTGAAAGACTGGCATTTGGTTTGAGTGGGACTGGAATATTTACTTGGGGATATTCAGAATAGAGACTAATCTACTAATGACCCCAGAAACAAGAAAAACCTGCAAATTCTCTTAAGTTTTAGCATTGAAGAATTGTCCTCAGCAATTGTTCTCAAGAATTGTCCTCAATGTCTAGATACATCACAGAAGACTTGTGATGCAGTCTGGTAGAAATCAGCTGAAAATTCAAAATTAATTTGCAAAATATCATACTAAGCAACTTGCTGCTTCTCAACTGTGAATGATTGATTTTAGGATGCATAAATTTTGAGGAAATGAGTTGTACTGGCTGCTTTAATCAATTCTACCTGTGTGCTCCACAGAAAGCCATGGCTTTCACCTCAGGAGACTATGGGAATCCAGCTTCTGTCAACACCTGTGTTTATCAAACACACAAAATGTGTGTTCTGTCACAATCAAAAGTCCTCTGGGATATAGCTTTTCCACTGGAATATTGTGAAGTTGCCACATTCCTACCCTCTTCTGAGAATGGACAAACTTTGAACCAAGCACACAGGGATGACAATAAAAAAAATTAAAATGTTAGGAACCATCATCACTAAAAGAGCTGTCTTGAGAACAATCAAACTAACTAAGAGCAAGAGGCTGAAAATATATTTTAAAGTGAGTTTGCCTCCTAAGAATCATTACATTATAGTACAAGGGGCAAAATGCACATTAGCAGGATACAGCAGCCAGAACTCTGAGGAAGGAAACAGCCTTGGGACACTTAGACTGAGATGAAAACACTGGAGCTCAGCAAAGCTTAAGGTTTGAGCCAAAGTTAATAGGAGTTTTAAGCCCTCAGATGATGAGTAAATTATCAATCCTATGGAAATGGAGAGGAACAGACACCAGTAAGGGCTGAACTTCACAGACAGGCTCTGCTTCAAAATAGGCTATAAAAAATTAATCAGTGATTAGTAGATGTTTTAAGCATGTTACAGATATGAGTAGTGTGTATGCTATAGATGTTTAGAAGCTCATCAATAGAGGATGTCAGATATGGTTATAATCTATGCTTATAAGAAACCTACTTGTCTGTTGGACATTGCAAAACCTACAATTGATTGCTCATACATTAAAACATCTATTAATCATTCATTAGCCCTTCATGAAGTATTTATAAATGGAACCTTGATATAAAGTGCTGCTTAAAGGGGTGCCTTGAGCACATCCAATCCCTCTAGAAATTGTAAAGCAAATAAAGATTAGTAGCAATGCCAGGCAGAAAAGATGACATTGTTTGGAGGAAATATTTTGATTTTGAAAAAAAAGTGACATGAATCTCTAAAGGGAGTCTGCAGCATCCCATGGCAAGAAAATCAAGCAGGAATTAAACACAAGGGAGGGGGAGAAATGGTGAGCTGTGAGGAGAGGCAAGGCCAGCACAGTGACCAAGGGGAAGCTCAGTCCCCAAAGGCACCCTGCAAACCAGCCCCCTGAGCACACAGGCTGTGAGCCCAAACACAGCTCCATGCCCTCCCCAGGGATCTGGGTGGTGGTGCCTGAGCACAGCAGTGGAATGCCAGGTAACAGAGGTAAACTTGGGGGGTTTCTGCCCAAAACAGTGACATTTCCTTAGTGTCCAGATCAGAAGCTGGTCAACCCTGCCTTTTTCCACAGCACTTCATGGGCAGTACTGGCACTTGAAGCAATTCCCTTATAGCTGTAAATCCTTGGAGAAGAAAGGGGCAGCAGCAGAAGAGTAAGACTTTCAGAAAAGACCCTCCACAATCTTATTAGCAACCCCCAAATTCTGGCACAGCATCCTCCTGCAGGTCTAAATGATAATCCTGGGACAGTTCCCTGACATCAGCTAATAACCAGCTCTCTTCTGGGCTTCAGTGGCATATTTGGGGGACACAAACAGCCTTGTGAAGCTGGAAACTACAAAGGGTTAAAACCTTCTCAAAATCAGACTATCATCTCCTAGAATCTCTTTTCCATTTTTCTTGCTCCGGTTTTCAAAGAAATGTACATTTTAAAATACAACAATAAAATTTAATTACAACAAACCCTGGAGACACTCAGGATTGCTTTTAGTTGCATCACAGAGATAAGCTGCTTATTAAAAATGATGGCAGAGGCTGTGATATGCATAGGTACCCTGCACAGCACCATGTTCCAGGAAAAGGCACAGTGAATGGGCCAAGTCACGGGGTGGGAGACTTCCAAGAGCATATAAAACCATCCCTATCTATTCATAAGCCTGATTAAAAAGGAGAAGATGCATTTTTCTTTGACTGCTTTGGGAAGCTGTTGACTGCAAGTTGTGCTCTGTTAAATTGACCCCTTTTATACTGTGTGAAAAGCAGGCACGGAGAAACACATTTCATTTCATTACGTCTGGACAACAAGGTAACACATCGAATCTTCTCTTTATTTTAAGAATAAAATCACATCGAATCTTCTCTTTATTTTAAAAATAAAATCTCTGCCTTGAGAGGCTTATGCTGTTTCTCGACACAGGATGGATCCTAAGAACACTTACAGGAAATATTAGAAATCTATTATGAAAAATCCCACAAAAGGCTCTTCCCATTTTGCTCCTCTATTCAAACAATGATTTAATTTTGAAGGCTGAAGCGTTGGGAGCTGCCAACTGCAGTGCCCAAATTTCTGCTCCCACTCAAAACCCCAGCCATACCTGTAGGTAACAGTGATCTCAGTTTCAAGTGAGAGGCCAGCCCTCCTAGGGATGCCTCTGCTAATGACAAGGTTCTATGAGGAAGCCAACTTTATCAGAGAGAATCTTCTAATAACTGAGTACATTTTTCTGACTTTGCAAGCTGAACTTCTAAAGGTAAAGCATATGAAAATTGCTCTGCAGTGACTCAGTAGAAGCAGAAGACAGTCCAGTGCAGGAAAGAGAACTCACACAAATAAAACTAACCTGGGAAATGATGTGGGATGAAAGAGGCTCTGCTCACAAGATCCTAAAGCTGTGCCATGTGACACCATTGGATAACCTACAGTTATTTGACTTTTCTCTGTGAAGGGCGTGTCCTACTGAACTTTCACTCCTGTGGTCTGGAAATCAAAGAGCCAGTTTTACTCATTACAATAACACTCATTCAGCAAATATAAAGAAAAAGCTAAACAGCTTTACTGATGAAAAGCCAAGACATTTCAGGATGCCAGAGAGTCATATGAAAAATGGGCCTGTAACCTGAAAGGTGAAGTGACTTTATGTAGTGCCAGTGTATGGATCTTGTGTGTTTTCTAGAGGGCTTGGGGAGCAGTGAAGACTGGCTGAATGCAGCAGTGGAGGATGAAAGGACATATGGGGAGTAACAGCAAGCACAACATCATTTCACAGAAGAGTACTGGTGTTTTTCAGGAAGAATGTTAAAAAAATCATATTTCTGGGTAGTTTTTAGAGATCAGATTAGCATAGAAAAGTAGTATATTTGATTAGGGACTGAGAGACTCTCCTGTTCTCTGGCAGGCCTTTCTGCAGGGAGCATCACCCTGCTAGGTACAATACTGGGGTTGTTTGCCTAAACCAATGCTTTCCAAGGGAAAACAGAAATGTCTCTAAAAGTTGGGAAGAATTCAGCAATGGCTCTCAGTCAGAAACACTGGACATTTTTCTTTTCTATCCATAATAAGTGAAAATTGATCAGAGAAATGGAATTTTTAACTGACAACCTATGTGAAATTTACCTGTGTTTAGATTATGGGAGAATTACAGATTAAAATATTGTGGAGTTTGTTCCCATTTCTTTTCATGGGCTCCTGAGACACATCCTGGGTAGTGGTCACTTGGCCTGAAGGAAGAAAGACTGTTTCAAACTGAGCACAGGCTCCTGAGGGTGCTCTGATACCCTCTTTGTTGCTGTGCTCAGCATCATCATCTCAACTGGCTGGAGACAGAAAGGTTTTGGTAGCGGGGGAGCTGCAGAGAAGGAGAATAAAAACCCCAGAGTGAACATAACAAGGGGAACCCCAAGGTCAGAGAAAGGAGGAGGAAGAGGAGGAGGAGCTCCACAGCAAAGATGCCCCCACTGTCGCCCCCAAAGGACCCTACAGTGGGCAAATGGATATCTCCTGATGAGAACTGGGATCTGTGGAGAGCCCGTGCAAAAGCAGGGGAAAGAATACGAGGAGAAAGAAGGAGGAGAGGGGAACTCTCATGGGCTGGCCACAGCTCCCCACATGCCCTGTGCCACTGCAGCTGGGCAGGG
>JAWWMO010000083.1:49866063-49881939 GCA_035047845.1 Dendrocincla fuliginosa | reverse complement strand
TTTTCATGGGCTCCTGAGACACATCCTGGGTAGTGGTCACTTGGCCTGAAGGAAGAAAGACTGTTTCAAACTGAGCATAGGCTCCTGAGGGTGCTCTGATACCCTCTTTGTTGCTGTGCTCAGCATCATCATCTGAGCTGGCTGGAGACAGAAAGGTTTTGGTAGCAGGGGAGCTGCAGAGAAGGAGAGTAAAAACCCCAGAGTGAACATAACAAGGGGAACCCCAAGGTCAGAGAAAGGAGGAGGAAGAGGAGGAGGAGCCCCACAGCAAAGATGCCCCCACTGTCGCCCCCAAAGGACCCTACAGTGGGCAAATGGATATTTCCTGATGAGAACTGGGATCTGTGGAGAGCCCGTGCACAAGCAGGGGAAAGAATACGAGGAGAAAGAAGGAGGAGAGGGGAACTCTCATGGGCTGGCCACAGCTCCCCACATCCCCTGTGCCACTGCAGCTGGGCAGGGGAGGCAGGAGGAGAGCAGTGAGAAATGAAGACAAATATTAAAATGACTTTTCTCCCTCCTCTCCCAGACTGAACTTCGCTGCTTCCCTCCTGACTCCAACTACACTCAAGGGTTTTCCAGACTCGATGGCACAGCAGCAGAGCATTCCCACCCGGATAAGGCTGTGCCTGGTTTCTAAATGTGAATGAATGGAGGCAGAAGTGCAGTTTCCCTGGAAGCCCCCACTAACTCTTCTGGCAAATTCTTTACACAGTATTAATGCTTATATTCTTGATTGTTTTCAACTGGCATGTGTATCTTGTACTAGTTGATAGTTCCCCCAGCCTACACTGAATCTCACAGTCCCTGAAGGAATTTAAAAACAGACACTGGAAAGACAACTTCAACTTAATCCTACGAAAGCACCCAGATATCACAGCAATGAGTACCAAATTAATGTCTGCAATAATCAACAAGAAGATCCCCACTTAGCATTTATATAAAATTTTGCAGCCAAATATTTCAGTTGTGGGTACTGAGATCTGTCAATTTAATTTACTTTTAGGGCCTTACGTAAAAATAAATCAAATTTTCCAAACCCCTGTGAAAATGCAGGTCCCAAGAAAGCCAAGAGAGAATATATGGGCAACATAAAACAAAAGAAGCCCATTTCAGACAAAGAGATGCCATTTTGGAAGCCCTGTGTGTCACTTATCAGTTAGATTTTTTTAATTGTTTTTTAATGTTGACCTTCCCCTCCCTCCTTTTTTGTTTATGTAATAGGATAATTACAACACTTAACTTTTATAAATGAACATCAGGGTAAAATGTCTAATAAAATGGCTGTCATGGAGTCTAATCATGCATAACTCTTTGAAAACATGCCCAGCAGGCAAATCCCAAATTAAATCTGTCAACACTTGGGTTGTGTGCTCTGCTGTGATATGATCAACCTACAAACTATACAACGTAATTATACATCCAGACCAACAATAGCTGGTTCTTTCAGAGCTGCACAGGTCTATATTTGCAAATGTTGTAGGTGGTGAGAGTCCCAAAGAGGCTGCTTCGACAGACATTTTAGTTTGTGCACATACATCAGAAATGTATGTGCAGAACACAGCGTGGAGACAAGGATACCGGAGTATCTGAGAGCACCGACTTGACAGAGGCACTTAAAATATCTGGTTCTCACAGATACTTATTCTGCTCATTATATACATTTATTGTGCTTGAGCTATTTGCTGTCTGAGTCGGTGGTGCATTTCCTCTCAGAAGGAAGTGCTGATGGTGGTGCCACTGATGCGACGTGACGTGACTGGATGCGAAGCGACGCGACCGGGGGTGCTTGAGGCACGTGGTGCTCGTGGGGGCCTGGATGTGACATGGGCAGAGGAGCAGGCACAGAATCCCTCACTACATCCTTGGGAACAAGGTGCTGCTGGTCAAACTGGAACCAGTCTGGAAAAACTACAAGAGCAAGCTACAAGATGAAGATAATAGAGCCATGGCAAAGCAAATACAGGGCAGACATCACTCTCAGGTTCCTTGCACCAAACTGCTGCAGGCTGGAATGATGAAGAACACATCAGGGCACATGCAAAGAGTGAGTGCAAACCACCCTAGCCATTTCATTCCTGCTCTATTAGCGGCAGAGAGAAAAGGGAGAAAAGGAAACCAGAAGAAAGGGATCCTCCTTGGGTCTAGTCCTACAAGATAAACTAAATTGAAGGTGTCAGCCTGTCCGAGGCTGTCTTACATGTTTACCAAACAGAAGAGTGAATCTGTTAAATATATTCAATATATTTAAATATAAATAATTACAAAATGTAGGTGTCTGAGTCCTTTAGCAGCTGGTCAATACTTATAGACTGCCCACAGACTCTTGTCCTGTAGGTTCCTGGCTGTCCACATTCATAACTCCCAAGTTTAAAATGTTCCAGATCTGTTTAAGCACACACACACTGAACCGAATTTTCATTTAAAAGAGGCATCCTGATTTTGCCTGATTAGTTTCTTTTGTGTTTATGCAGTCTTTAAAATAGTTGAAACTGTTTATTTCATACATGATGTAAATATGCTGCAACCAAACAACATCTGACTTCATGACATTTTGCATCTCTAATAATCACAAATCGTACTGGCACTCATAAAAAAGGAAAGAGCTCTGAAAAAATGATCTGAACTCTCTGACTTTCTCTGAAGTATTTCCCAAGACTGAAAGCAAAGACCATCTGCTGAACTTTGTGAACAGGGCTGCAACTCAGCTCATTTTGTGTTGATTAGTTCCTGGGTTCCTGTGTTTGTCTATTTTAGAATGATTTATCTGGCTTCTGAAGGATGCTTTCCCCACAAGAAAAATGGTTACTTCAGGGCTCCCTTGCTGCTAAAAAAATGAACTCTTATCAAAAGGAAATTGCCATCTGTCTTCTCGGATAAGAGCCCAGCACTTGGGTCTCAGTGATGTAGCCTCTGTAGAAAGTGTGTCAACTGTGAGACACATCAAATTAATCTCCTTAATCTAAAACATTTATTTGCCTTTAATTTGAATTTGGGAATGGCATGTGCACGTGTAAATATGACCATTTGCTTATACAAATGTTAAGAAAGCAATGTGAGGTCACACCATGTTAATATGATGCTTCATGTTGAGTCTTGGGGGAAATATTTCTGGAAGTCTTGTTTTACAGTACAATACACAATCTTACTATACATGCCTGGAAGTGTTTATTCAAATATTTATATTAAAAATCAAGCTTTTAAGTACAGTCCTTCCCCTTTGCCCTTTGAAGAATAAATCCTACTTAATACTTAGGGACACACTGCTAACTGAGAACATATATAAGGCTCCTTTAAAAATTCTCAGTGTACTGCTCTGCAAAGATCCCAATTCTTGAAGCTGGACACACATCAGGATGGTCCCATTTTTTTTAACGTAACAGCATCACCAAACAGTTCTGCTTTCATGTAACTGAGTGTTTACACTGAAGTCTCACTGACTTCAGTGAACAAGAGCTCAGTGGACAAGACCAGATCTAAAACTGGAACTTTGTGGAACACTTTTCTTGTCAGTTCTCTCAGCTCCAAACCGGAGCTCAGGAGATGCACTGCTCTGATACAAAGCTGAAGCACCATGCAGATGGCTCCTGAATGAAGGGGCAAGATTGCTGTCAGAGCTACAGGTCCCTCCAAAATCCCAATCTGGGTCTGAACACAGGTATCTAAGAAGCTGGAAGGATTTAGTCTCTGTGGTTACATCAGTTCACCCAAAGTCGAAACAACGTAAACACACTAATTGGTACCATGAGTTTGAGAAGTTCTCTGTTTTCCAGGGACATCAGATCAGTTGAGAACCTGATTTAACTAAACATTTGAGTTTGGCTGATATCTCAGTGCATAAAGTGAGATTCTAGAAGCAAGAATGAAGTTGAAGGAAACACTGAGTTTGAAAACCTTGAAGTCAAAGCCATATTTCCAATAAAATAAATGTGGAGGTGAGTGATAACGACAGAAACAAGCAAGCTGAGTCAAAGTCTATGAAAGGGAAGAGAGCAGGCAAAACAAGGATGTTGGGGACCCCTAAACAGGATACTGTTAGCATTACCCTTGGGGCACTATTTTATTCCCTTAGCACAGCTCTGAGTGCGCAGTGGTGGACTGTGAAGGTGACTTTGCTCTCCTGTTTTCTGTCTGTTTGCACCAGCAGGTGTGCTCTGGAGAGAAAGCTGCAGGTAAACTGGTGACAACTGTGCAGGTAACACACCAAAACTGAGCCCTCAGTGCAGCTCCTCCAGAAGGGGAAAGGCAGGAGGGTTAATATGACACCACGTGTGTAACATTTCCATGGAGAACCTTCTCTTCTCCCAGGCACTTCCATCTCATTTGGTGCCAGCAAGAAACCTGCTCCCAGGATGCAGCACTGCCTGCAATGTGGAGCTGGTGACTCCAGGTTTGATTGTGTTAATGTTCTGAGACATTTTAAATGAACTGATTGCCTTGAAAGCTTTTTTCAATTTCTTTTCCCTTGTGTTTTTGTTTGATGTTTCTTTTGCTGTTGCTTTGGTTTGGTTTTTTTCTGATTTCATAACCCATCCATGTCCCACCTTTCTTGTGGCTCCTCCCTGGGTTTTCCTTTTTTTGGGTTGGGTATAATTCCTTTTCCCAGGGATAGACCCCACTTCTGCCTTCACCTCCTTGACTCCTTCCCTCTGATCCCTTATCTCCCCTCTCAGCCACTTTGCTCATGTCACTCTGAATCCAATCACAGTGGTTTTCCATATGGGAGTTCACACAGGGCTGCAAAAGCAGCAAATCTACCGTGTCTGTAATGTTGCCATATTAATTCCTAATCAATTTCCAAGCTGTATTTGAAACTCATGTATTTCACCTCAGCAAAATCAAAATAACGTCAAGTTGCCAACAGCAAATGAAACTTGAAGATATAATTAAGAACATCTAGGCTGGGAATGCATTGTTTCTGAAGTCTCTGCAATTGTCACTGTGCTAGGCACTATAAATTGATGGCAAGAGGGTATATGAAACTGAGATCCTCTTATAACAAAAGCAGAGCTCCAGATTGCTCCAGGTAACAGAAGAACTCTCAGCTGAACGTGAGTGATGACTGCAAGTATAAACTCTCTATTTTTTTTCTATTTTTTTTTTTTTCTGCAAGGATCAATTCCAAATTTGTTAAAATCTGCTGCTGAAGTGTTGCAAGGACTGCCTAGTTAGCCTGCATGCAATCCTAATGCAGTCCAGGATAAACTGGGGAGTTTGTGTCAGTGTGTTCTTGTGAATGTGGTTTTTCTATTTCACACAGAAAGACCTTATACTGACCATCATAGATGTCATTACATAATATCACATGCTAATATTAATTTCTCCCTATGGTGATATTATTATATTTTAAACAAAGGACATGGCAAAGTTTAGCTCCTGTCACCCTCTTTATTTTCTTTTTTCTTTTTTTTTTTGGTGTGTGTGGAGGCAGAATGTCAGAAATAATGCCCAGGTTATTACTCAATATCTGCTACTGGCTGAATGCATAGCCTGGGGAAAGTCTAATTACCATTTACAATAAATAATTTCCTCCACATTTATTATCAATGGAAATCTCCTCATAGACATTCAGCCAAGGAATTCTGCCATACGAGCAAAAAAATGTACTATCTTTGGACAGCAGCTCAGCTTACAACCTCAATGTCTGTAGCTTTTTCATTAAATTCATTATTGCTTTATTGTACCTAGACTCTTGTTCTTCCATAAGGCACTGTCAATAGACAGACAGATGAATTTCTTCATGTTCTAAGTATTTTCTACTTTTATCTGTTGACCAGATTCACAAAATATTTATGGGCCCTGTAGCAATTCTTGTGCTTTACAAAACAAGGGGGTTTTTTTTGTTCTAAAAATAACTTAAGTTCCAAGTTCTTGGTCTGATTCTGAGTTCTCTCCACCAGAATATAAATCTGATCTAATTTTAATGCAGCCAGCAGAGTTCCAGTTGGTTAAAACACAGAAATCACTGTCAGAATTAGTCCCTTCAACTTCTTATGGGCTTCAAATCTGCAACAGGGGGGGAGAAGGAAGGAATGATTCTCTCATTTGAAGTACTAAAATTAGCTAATTGCTCTTATGTTTTATTTAAAACTAGCAGTCTCACCAGAGGTCTGTGGGGTTTTTCCTATTTTTTATTTTTATTTTTTTTTTGCATTTATGCCTCTGTAAACTAAAGAAGCCAGAAGTCAAAACTATTTACACCTACAGCTGGGAAACGAATGGATTTTTCTGTTTGCAGAGTGAAAAATTTCCCCCTCACCCCTTAAGAAAAAAAACCAAAAAAACTAAACAATAACAAAACACAGTTCAGCAGACCTGGAGTGGAAACAAATTGAAAAAAAAATAAATTTTAAGTCACCTGAAACATTTAGGTCAGACCAAAATATTTTCTTGAAAGGAAATGTAAAATGGATCACCCTCACAGATGGGTGTTTTATAAATTGAGTGGAAATATTTGACTTTAAAAAAAAATCATTCTTACATGCCTTTTCTTAATCTCATCCATTTTGGTTGGGAGGAACATATCCACCTACCTATTAGCCCAAGCACTCCTTTGGAATGGGTGAAGTATGCACACCTCTCTGCAGTCACTGGTACTGGTGGGTGCTGCTGGCAACTGGGTCACCAAAAGGGGTAATCAAGGGTCAGAAATGTTTGAGGCAACCTAGTCAGACAATTCTGCTGTTCTGATGCACCTCCAACACGTCAGGAACTGTGAGGAGCCCAGCCCAGGTGCAATTAGGGCAGGGCTCTCCCACTGTGCCCACCACACTCGTGATACCTGCACGGGCAACAATGCAAATACAGCTTCTAAAACATGAGATGTGTGCTGTTTGCTTCCCAAACTTAAGGCTGAATATACCCCTTGGAAAAGAAATGTCTCAGAAGGCACTCACAGGTTGGAAACCATTCCAGGAGAAGAAAGGTGAGCAGGAAGGGAATGGCTTTGTTCTAAGCTCGCATTAAGTGAACACATAAAGGGGGGGCAGTTCCTCTGGGTTGAATTGTGTCGTCTTTCAACAGGGGCAATCAGCAGGCAGGGAACAGCCCTCCTCCTGTCACCTCAGAGACACAGACAGGCACTCTGACCTGCACAGCACCTGGGGATCACAGCCAGCCAGGAGGGGCAAACAGGGTCAGCAGCCCAAACTAAACCAGGAATGGTTATTTTTGCATGGGGCGAGGAGCCAGTGCTTTGGTTGCAGCTGCAAGAAGGAAACCTTAGCGTGCTAAAGGGGGTTTTCCTTCCCTTCTCCTGCAGACCATGGACCTGCTGAGCACTGCGGGTTGCTGAGACATCTAAACCAGGGAGGAGGGTCCACTCGTCCAGTTCACTGTAACGCTGGGTTTTCCTGGCATTTCCACTGGTGAATCCCACCCTAGGGGATATCAGAAGGCTTCTTGTCCCCACTGGTCTGACAAAGACCTAGATTAATGCAGATTTTCCAGAGACACTGCTAGAACGTCCCAAATTTTCCCTTTGATTTCGAGAAAACCACACTGCTTATTTAAACCAGCGCCTGTGAAATCAGCTGCCTCTCTTTGTTCCTAACACTCATCCAAAAATAATGTGCCTCTTCAGAGCTCACAGTGCAATAGGTGAGTCTCACAGGGGCCAGTGCAGTCACAGCAGTTTAGAGCAAGGCAAAACTCAGCGTACTGATGCTGGCTTGTGAAAAATAAATCAGAAACTTTAGGGATATTAAAAACAGTGTTAAAACAGGGTGGTTTATACAGTAATTATAAGGTTATTTCTCAGTAATTCAATCTACCAAGGGTGAAAATATATCTTTTATTGCTGCCTATGATGGTAATAATTCTCTCTGGCATCTGTAAAAGCAACAATAGCTTTTCATTGATTTTGCTTAAAAGGAAAGTTTAGGGTTAGAAAATTAGTATTTCATGTGGAAACAAGAAAAACTTTCCAAAGTATATGTGATGGAAATAGTAATAATTATGTTTGAGGAGGAAGGAAGTCTTGTGATCAGAGTCACTGGGTAGATACCTGTAAACCTCACACGAGGTCCAATTCTTCGACGTATTTTCATTGCTTTAATTTCCTGTCTGAAAAATAAAATAAATAATAAAACACCCTTTCTTTCACCTTCTTTGTTTGTTTTCTCATTGGATAATACCCCTGAAAGCCCATTAAGACTGAATTACATATGCACATGCACCAAACTAAGGCAAGACCAAAGCTAAACCAAATTATCTTATCTCGGGGTAAATCTGTATCTAGATTATATCTGTCTGTTTACTACACACTAATCACTCCCTAGTGATTTATATATTTACCTAGCATTTATGTAAGTGCAGCATTTTAACCACTGCCATAATATATGTCCAGGTAATAGTAATGGAGCCCAAAAACTTCCTCTGAGGTACAGAGATGAATGAACATCTCAGTCACCAGCAAAGCTGCTCACAAAATGTAGGTCTTTTGCTAAGAAGCACATCAATAGTAAAAATAACTACAAACTGAGTAGTGGCTTTACACAAGGAAATGGTGAATCCAGGAGAGCTCACTACATATGTCAGGATTTGCTGCTCTTCATAAATTAGTTGCTTCTGCTTTGGTGGCTCATGGTATCAAATGCACAAATGGACATTTTCACAAATGGAAGCCTTGTCTTGGCTCTGAATTGCAATCTGACAATAGAAAATTTTACCATTAGTGTTCTGGATGCTTTTTGCAAGATAAATCAATGATGCAACTTGCCTCTGCAGTTGTGGGGAAATCCCTAGTGCTTCCAAACATTCCTGCTGGTTTTCTGTTTATTCACACTCTTGCAGTAAATATCACATGTGATACCTTGTTATTAGCAAGCCCTATTTTAAAAGGAATTGCAGTAACTCCAATAATGCTTGCTTCAGGTCTAGACCTAGCATTCTATCTCATTAAGCAGAGAAGATGACTCACTTGTATAAATTACCTTCATCATATAGCTGTTAAGGCTAATAAAATCTGGGAAGAAAGCTGCATGTCAAACCACAAGAGCTGTACTGCAAAGCCCTGCAGGCTTTTATTTCTGGTTAGCACTAACTGGCCTCCCAGGTTGGTGGACAGAGATGAGTAGCCATGGATGCAACATCTCATGGGCTCATCTATGCAGGTGGAAAAGAAGGGCTGATGCTCTTGTGCTCCTCTCCTTTGCCACTTCTGGGACATGGATGGACTTGCCATCACTGCTGGTGTCTTGGGGATGGCCCTTGTCCCAGGAGGGATGGCCCTTGTCCCAGGAAGGGTGGCTCTAACTGTCCCAGTTTGATTCTTGTTTGGGGTTAGGCTTTGGTAGGGGGTTTTGTGTGACTGCTGAGCAGATACTGCAGTCTGCAATCCTATCCCCCTTCAGGGTATTCTTACTACCTTTGCTTCCTTGCCACTACTTGCTTTTTGCCCAGGGAAGGAAGTTGGAGAGTCAGTAGAAACCACATGCTATGCCAAAGAGTGGCCTGAGTACAGAATGCCTTTGAATCTTCAAAAGATATCACTTTGAGCTAAAACTGGAGGTGGTGCCTTGCTCAGGGTAACTCAGTAGATGGTGTTGTAAGGGCAACTCAGGTTAAGAATCTTCTCACACAGCTGAGATTAATGTCTAGGGCTTGCTGTCAACTCTTTATAAATGCCCTGCATTGGATGTGTAGTAATAAAGTGTGCATAATTAAATTATTTTTGAGCTACCCTTTGCTTCCAAAAGGAGGTAAAAGTTTGGAAAAACCTAGTGAAGCTGGAGGCCTGGTCTTTGCTTACACCAATGTAAGGAATGTAAAAGTCAAGCATGAACACTATCAATTCAGGGACTTAAAAGCAATAATAGATGGACAAATAATCAAATTACAGTACTACAGTGCAAAAATGCAGCAGCAAAAAGAAAGGAATGTCATGACCATGTTGTACGTGGAACACGTTTGCCAAACCTGTATTAAAAATGTCCTTGAAGTCAAATTACAACAGACAACAGGCATAAAAAGAAAACTGAGAAAAAAAGAATATAAGAAAGAAATATGCAAGAGAAAATGAACAAAATGCGGGATTGCTCTATAAACTTTAATGAACAAATAACAGCCTACTATGGAATACCATCTAATATAGATGATAGGCTATATCAAAGAAAAAAGAAGAAATATGTAATATATACATTTTGGGATGTTCTCATTACCCAAGCTGAACACAAGCTAAAAAAAAAAAATAAAAGGTATACAGAGATTAATCTCACCAAGGGTAAAGAAAATTAAAGGTCTTGAGTTTTATTTACAGAAGCAAAACACTGTTGAGGTAATAAAAGAAAACTAATTCTGGTGTATAAACACGGGAGTGCTGAAACATAAAAGAAGTGGAATCACAAGAATGACTATTGAAATAATTATTTTAAATCAGACACACGACATACAACATATCATAAACCCCCTAAATTCTGGATCAGGAGCAGAAGAGGGAAGACTATAGGTAAATCAAAACACTTATGTATTTCTGTCATCTTTTCTGCATCTCATGAAGCTTATACAGCAGTCCTGCTGTGCAGAAGGTCTAGGAGAAGAGATGATAGGCATATATAAGTCACTGCACGAGAGATGAGCCTTTAATCTACATGGATGAGCTTTGAAATCCGCACTCTTTTTGACTAGTGTTCTTTTTAGTTTTACAAAACAGTGTCACAACTCTTCGGATATAACTTACATTAGTGTAGAAGAATAAGGCTTGCAATAATGCTCCTCTCAAGCTCATATCCTGACAAAAAGCCACAAAAATAGCCTCTGTGGTAATACAGTTAGCCCACACTGCAGCCACAGTTTTGCCTTCTTCCTGTCTGTTTGGGGAACATCCCCACCACCTCCTTTCTCTGAAGTTCCAGAGCCCTCATAGTCTCTATAGCTGGGCAGGGCAAATAGAGGCTCTTGGGGGTGATTCAGAACTTACAAGAGAAGACCCTTTTCTGAGCTCTCTTCCAGTGAGGACTCTTTCTCCCCTGACCATGGAGGCAGCTGAGCACACATTTTAGTGGCTCCCTTGGGTGGCACCTACCAAGGGCAGCTCGTACCAGGACCCACTGCAAATGGACTTTGGCACTTTTCCTAGTTTTTTGGCCACGCTGCACACCAAATCCCACTGCCTGTCTTCGGGTATGTCTGTGCATTACTTAGCCATTTAGATTTGAGCAGAGAAAGGTAAGAAACCTGCATCAAGCACCTACCTCTGAGTGCTGACTGTACAGGACCATAGAGTCTGACTCCCAATTGACATGCTTAAATCAAAAGATCATTAAGTTAAATGACAGCATGGCTATCTCTGCATATAAAGCAGAATGACAGATTTAGGACCTTTCATCTCTCATCTTTGGGAACCTGTGGCCAGTCTCTGAGCAAATATCCTGACTTACACTGAAAGCAAACCGTGAGGAGCAACAATGCAGAAATGCTTGTCCAGACCACAAAAACTACTGGCTGTGCTAACATGGCAATTCCCTTCTCCCCGTTGTGAATTCACTCTAGTTATCCTGGGTACAGCAGTGGGGAACACAGACAGTTCTAGCAAAGCCTTAGGTACAGAAAATATGCTGTTCTGCTCAAATTATGTTTCCCTTCAAGCATACACTCCTTTCTCATGGACAATAAAGGTGAGATCCTGAAAGTAATCCATGTTATAAGGAAAGTGTTAGTAATTTTAGCCCTGTTTTTAAACAAAAGCACATAAACCTCTGACAAAATAATAAAAAAATAATCCTTAGATTATTCCTCAGTGGTTGTTCTTTGCTGAACCTGTCTGCTGGTTTTGTCTGAGGTGGAGTTAATCTTCTTCTTTGGATCTGTGCTGGAAACAGTGCTGCTAACACAGGGATGTTTTCGTTGTTGCTGGGCAGTGCTTGCACAGCCTCAAGGTCTTTCCTGCTTCCCACGCTGCCCCACCAGTGAGGAGACTGGGGGGGCACAACAAACTGGGAGGGCACACAGCTGGGACAGCTGACCCCAGGGATGTCCCATACGACCCAGACCATGTGGTGGCATATGGTGTGGGAAGAAGGAGGAAGGGGGGATGTTCAGAGTGGTGGCATTTGTCTTCCCAAGTCACTGTCACACGTTCTGGAGCCCTGCTTTCCTGGGGATGGCTGAGCCTGTCCATGGGAAGTGGTGAATTAATTCTTGTTTTGCTTTGTTTGGGCTTTCCTTTAGTTATTACAGCATCTTTATTTCAATGAAGAAGCTTCCCCATCTTTATTCCTTGTTTGTTTCCCCCATCCCTCTGTGGGTGTGAGTGAGTGGCTGTGTGTGGGGCTTAGCTGCTCTTTGGGGTTAAACCACAACATCCTGCTTTCTGCAGCTCTTGTACTCTGCAATATTACACTGGAAGGGAACTCCCAAAAAGTCCTGACACACACACACACACACACCCCCCAGCTAACCCCACCTGGCTTTGAAGTTTTTCTTATGCCTATATGTAAAAAAAAATATAAAAAAAATTTCATCTCCTCTAAAGAATTTATACCCATTATCATTAACATCAGGATGATTATTACTATATCTTCTCATCACAAACTTTTTAAGAAGGGCCAATAATCTCTGTGAGTTCATAAAATGCTCAAAAGCAAACCAACAAAATTACTTCATATAAATCAGCCCGATGCAGATCAAATCACATCCCATTTCAGAGAGAGTACAAAACAATCCTACAATCTTTTGAGTGCTGTTTTAATGTACACTCCTTTCAAGAACTTTAGAAATGAGCATTCAAACAGTAATAGCCCATGGAACATTGTAAACAGCTTATTTTAGATAGAAATCACATCACCTCTAAAATAGGGTTCATGTGCTGACCAGCAATCAAACAGGGTGAGCCAACTGAGTAACACTGTGGAAGTTTTCCCCTCTGGTTTCAGCTTTTCTTGGAGGATTAGGGGCTGGAAACTCAATCTGTTCTACTATTATAGTATCTATAAAGGGTGGTCTCTTGCTAGTTGGCTCATCATCGTGACAAATCCTAGCATTTTAAAATACATCTGTTTGGTTTGTAGATGTTATTGGCCGAAAAAGAAGAGGAAACAATATCCACCTGGAACTGACCAAAGAAAAGTTGGGGTTTCTTCTACCATCATTACTTTCTTACGAAAAAAAAAAAGTTTCAAATAATCTATATTATAAGAGGAATTTGCTTTATTGCAGTGTTGTGAAAAATCCATTAATCAAAGTGAAAGGTAAAGAAATTGCATTTTTACTTTTGTAACGTTTTAATATGGGATTTGTCTATGAAGAAACAGAGCCTAGGACACCATTTCTCAGAGGCTGATCCTTCCCTAGGAACTCAGAACATCTAGGTCTTAGTTCTGTGCCTGTCAGGCTCCCTGAGTGACCCTAGGTAATCTCTTAGTAGCCCATTTTTCCATAAAGTGGAGATAATCGTAGTTCCTTTGTGTTGTGTGTCTGACAGTGCCTTTGGGAGCAGGGAGCGTTCCAGACTGCAGTAAGGCACTGTGCCAGGCAGGGGAGGCAAAATGCTAAAATACAGGCTGACTAAGGCATAGCAAACAGCTTGGGAAAAGGAAGTTTTCAAAACTTTTTCCTTATTTTTTTTTATCAGCATTACTTCAAAGCATACTCAGCCGAGTTGGGACAATAATTCATGCTTAATAGATTTATTTAGTGTATTTTTGTTTTCAGCATTGTCTATGTTGGTAAAAAAGAACTACTTGCATATTAAAAGTACTGCTTTAGTGACTGAATGGAAGAGGCAGAAAATGATAATGCCTCCCAGCCAGCTGGAAGTGGAGTAAGTGCTGTCAGCTCATTGAGCTTCAGAAATCTCTAAAAACTACAACAAGCAGAGTGGGAGACTGAGAGCAATATTACAGAGGTGGGTGATGCTCCCCCATGTGTTACTCTTCTCTCCTTTGCACCAAACCTAAGGATCCCCTAAGCCACTGCTGCTCCCTGGACAGACTTTCTTTTCTCTTGCTGCCCAGCCCCAGTGGCTTCATGGTCCATAGCTGGTACAGCAGCTTTGCCCAGTATGAGAGTCCAGAGGGTGGAGAAGTGGATCTCCAACCAGTTTGGGTGGAGGAAATCGGGGAAGAGAAATGGACTGAGAAGAGGACCATCTTAACAGAAAGGTTTAGCTCTACAGGGTCATTGTGCTTGTGGAATCATGGCAAGGTGAGGTGCAAGCTGGCACTGGATATTTATGGCACATCCTTGGGTACGTCTGTGCAGCATTTGCTTGTTCTGATGCCGTGCCATTAATTCTGGTTGGCAGCAGGAGGGAGAGGAAAACCTTAAAATAATTGCAGTGAACATCATTTGCATTTACAAGATCACACACTAAAGGTTGTGCTGAGGTCTCCTGTAGAGACGTAGAGCAGAGAGCAGTAGTGTCCTGGCTCTCCACACTGTTCAGCAGCACTCAGCTCCTTCCTGCAGGCTAGAGCCAGGAATGAACACAGCTCTCAATATTTATATAATGCTTTTATTTCTCCTATATTTAGATACTGTTTTCATTTCAACTGACTTCTCCTGCTACCGATTTTTAGAATTTGAGTGAACTCCCAACAGCCACAGGGAGTGTGATGACTCAGTCTGTGGGATCTGGCGGGATGCAGGATATGATATTCCCCATCCTCAGTGTGGCAGGCTGGTGGGATTTAGGTTCCACCACTTGCCAGTGGCAGACAGGGCAGCCACAGCCCCTTTGTGCCATTTGTGTATTTGGGACACTCCATAATTTGGGACACCCCATACTTTGGGACACCCCATACTTTGGGGCACCCCATACTTTGGGACACTCCATACTTTGGGACACCCCATACTTTGGGACACCCCATACTTTGGGACACTCCATACTTTGGGACACCCCATACTTTGGGACACTCCATAATTTGGAACACCCCATACTTTGGGACACACCTCTCCTTACAGCCACACATCCATGAGCTGTTCCAATTTGAAGAAGAGGGTCCTGAGCTGACCATGACATCCATACTTAATGTATTCCAGGAGCTGTGGGCAACTCTTCACACATCTTAGGTGCTTTTGTCCCTTTCTTAGTAAGTGTAATTAAATCTCAGCCCACTGCTTTGACACTGGCTGATCAGTTTGCACACATTTAGCCTGTTCCATAGAGAAGTAACAACGCTGCTTCATAATAAACCAGGGAGAGAGATCAGGAGGTAGAACACCTTTCATTCCTACTGGGGTGTGTTCTTAACCCAATGATTTGTCCTACCTAGGTGAGAAAACAAACACAAAACTGCCAAGAGCATAATCCAAGTCCCAAAGCACTTGATGTGGAGACACCAGTGCTATTTTTAAAGTTGGAGTGTGTCTTGTCTTGTGTGCCAAATATAATACAGTGTACATTTTCCTGCTCTGGCCAAATAAGAAATGCTTGAGGGAACTCCTGTCTCACTACAGGCTGCCAGCACCAGACACAGACTTACCAGTCCTGAATCAGAGTCATGCCTTTGTGTTTCCAGGATCAGATCCTGCCTTACTCTGTGAAAGGCTTTTTAATGCTGTCTGGCAGGGAATGTGGTGCTGTGCCCAGAGCTCTACTGGTGTTCCTCCCGTGCAGAGGATTTGAGAGGAGCTCAGGGATGAAACCAAGTCACAGTCATAAAGTTTCAGCTGAGCTGTGAAGACAAACCTGGCAAAACTCACAGCCACAGAGATCGGTCTCGTTTACACTGCTCTCATACTGATGTGTGGCACTTGACCTTCTTCAGGGTGGGATCTGATCTGCACTAGCATGATGTGAGTATTAGACCTAGTGTTTGATTGACAAAAATATGACAAATGCCAAGAGAAAAAGGAAGAACACACATTTGCAATTGTGTTTCAATAAATATCGATGAATATTGAACATATTTGAATTAATGTGCTGTCCTTTTATGA
>JAWWMO010000083.1:49832701-49865455 GCA_035047845.1 Dendrocincla fuliginosa | reverse complement strand
CACACATTTGCAATTGTGTTTCAATAAATATCGATGAATATTGAACATATTTGAATTAATGTGCTGTCCTTTTATGAGGTTTCCATAAAAGTTAGGTATAGATGCAAGTGTGAATCAAACATCAGGACTCTGCAAAGAGTGAACAAAGCAGGGTATTACTAATTATTACAAAAAGAAAAAAAGTGTTCCAATTATTGATCTGTTTCCTGTAATTAATTCAAGCAAAGGCATTACCTGAGCTCTGTTTTATCAACCATTGTTTGACTTCTCTGTTTCTCTCTATCATAACACTCTCTAACCTCATTCTCACACATCATAGCTTTCCTAGGATATTACATATTTGTCTAGCCTTATATAAAAACTAAGACTGAGAGTTTCCTGACAAAGAATTAAATCCAAGTGTGAAGGCAGTCTTGACTTTTCGCTCCTTCCTCTTCTGTGTTCTCCTTTCCTAGAAGGTAAGAGGCAGCAGATCTCTCTTGATGCACTCAGACCTTGCTGTAGTTTATTTCTGTTCATTTTAGGGGCCACATGTATCCACTCTTTCTTTCCTACTCATGATAATCAAGTAGAGATTAAAGGGAATACAGAGATAAAGCACCACTGGCCAAGAAATAGTCTGTTGAGTGCTTCAAGAAATACCTGCCTTAAAAGATCGGAAGAGAAAGGCAAGCATGAGTACCAAATAGTTTAATATAAAATTAGAGAAGAGGCATCTAAATTAAGCTTCCTGTAATGCTCTGTAACAATAGAGGAAGGAAATATTCCCTGCAATTTCAAGTATTTCCTCCCCTGTTGATCTTGTTCATGGGCTGCAGACATGCAGGTATTTCTGAGTGATGGAGCAGAGCAGAAAAAAATGCTTCTGTTAGTATCAGGAACATGCCAATAACACTGAAGCCTTAAAAAATCCAAGTGAAGACTTTGGTGGGCCCACTGATTCATCTATTGAGATGTCACACACCAAGTGTTAGAGCATGATCATGGAATTTAATATTCCTTGATTTTGCACCCCACATTATGGGAATTAACATGGAACTAAAGCAGTGTGCTGACATCACGGCTATGAGGTGCAAATATTAACTAGGGAAATATAACTTCAACTTCATGGAATATTTTGAGCACTTCAGGCCTTTTAGGTCCAGTAAGAGCAGAGGAGAACAGTCAAACTGTTGAAAATTCACAGAGTATTTTGCAATCTTCCTCTCCTAAAAATACCAGGAGAAAACCTGCTTCCTCCATATGTTGACATTCTCATAGCCTATTCTGGCTGTAAGAAAGCCAAAATTCAAGCATTGTAGTATTATAGTACCAGACTCACCAGGAAAACGCTCTGCAGATGTATGTCCACCTTGAGAATTCCCCGTCTACCTGGCCAGTAATGAATCTTAAATTTTCTCAAGATCATTGCTCATCACCTGAACAAGTACTGAAGAGCAAATGAAAATAGCCATCCCATGGAAACAAAAAAAAAAAAAGAAAGAAAAACCATTTAATGGCTGAAATAAAATGCCATCACTGCTGTGATAACAGAAGGTTTAAAGTACATTACTGTCTCTTCTCTATACACTTGAGGGCTGGCTACTGGGTCAGATGGTGCAGCAGTCCATGTAATCTCCTGAATGGAAAAAAATTAGGCTCCAAGTGCCAAATAGACGCCCACAACATAATATCAGGTAAAACAAACACATACCTCCTACCCCCCCTCACCAAATGTTAGAGAAATAGAGAGAAATTCCAGTCATTTCTCATTACTGTGAAGGTCAGCCTAGCTGGGAAAATTGTTTCTGCTTTACAATTCCCCAAACTGTAGAAAGCAGTTAGAGTTCTGGACAAAAACTAATGTTGCATTCAAAGGGAAAAGAGGCTGATATGGCATTGCTGCAGTAATAAGAGAATTTTTTACTCTTTCCACTTCCCTGTGAACCTAATCAACTGTGACATGAGAAAATATACTGGGCTCACCCAGCCAGAATCTGACTGCCACCTGAAAATGTCCTCAATATTCCATGTTTGGGAGTTTACAATGATCCTTCCGACATCAATTTTGTACATGTACATCAAAATGCCATTAGAAATGCTTCCAAACACCTCCTGCTCACAGGCCTCCACTCAGACTCCAATCGAAGGCAGGCTGGAAAGACTCCCCAGTGGTTGACTAAAGGTTCCTTTCGATTACTCATATGAAAGCATTTGGTTATGGAAAGGCATCTTGGGGGAGCCTGGGGGATCTAAAGATCTCCCCCCTGACCTCCCTCGGAAGCGCACTTGAATGTCATTAGGAGCAATAGATATTGAAGGTACTTGAAAACCTGCCTTTAACATTTAATTAATATCTGTTGACTTATCAGGTTTCCTCCTTCTCTTTGAGGTTCAACAAATAAGCCATACCCTCCCAGGGCTGCAAGTGTGTGGCAGGGAGTAGGAGGGTGCACTGAGAGGAGAGAATGAGAACTCCTGGTGCTTTCACCCTGCCACACTCCTCTTACACGGATGGGCATGTTCCTGCCTTCGTACCCATGGACCAATGGATGCAAACACCACGTGCAGGATGCAGCTGGAAATTAATTTAACCCTGATAAATGCTTGGCATATTGAATGCATTATTTAGTGCCACTTCTATTATTTCTCAGCAGTGAAAAGCTGAAGAAATCTAATGCAACTGAACACAATAGTATCACGTTCTTCTCCTGCTCTAATATTTACAGGAAATATTACAAGTGTTTGACATATAAATTGAGCATTTGACTGACTTTAATAACCATGTGATCAATAAGAAGTGATATTTTTACAGCCTAAGTTCAATTTTTAAAGGGCCAGGGGTCACAGATCTTTATCAAAGCACTAAGGCTAAAAAATTATTTCCAGAACCTGTAGTTCCTATTATTTTAAGGTCTGTATTGACCTAATACCATCAAAAGTCAAATTTTGCTCATCAAGTTTCAATCCAATCGGAGCTAGCATTTAGATATTTAGGGATTTACTGCAGCTGTACTTACTAAAGAATTTCAACACTTCCTTATATTGGAATTAGAGTTGAGTGATAGGAATTCACTCCTTACCTACATTAAAGATTATTCTTTATCCTTGGAAGATACCAGTTATTTTAAAAAAATAATTCTGATCAATCTTCATCACACCTATGCTCCCTATGTCTCTTATACTTTTTTTTCTGTATCAATCACCTTTCCTCCTCAAAGTAGCTTGGGAAACACCCTCTCAGTTTTCATGATTCCAAAATGACAATCAGGCAGATACAATCCAAACACCAGGCAGCCACCACAGGAAAAGTAGTGCTCTTATTATGCTAAAGTGGCAGCTCTCCCATCCAAACAACTTTTAGAATATCATGTACCATGTGCATTCAGCCCCTCTTTGGAGAGAGAACAAAGGCAAACCAGGCTTAGCTTACAGCTGGAATATCTGCAGAGCTCCCTGTGGGCTTGCCTAGCACTTACAGGAATTGTTCATTAGGATTTGCAGCAGGCAAATCTCAAACAGAACAGATGTACTTATACATAGGGAGTTACAGGCTCACAGCGTTGCTCTGCTGCTGTTTAGAATTGTTTCCTTAGTCAAAGTGCCCGTGCACACTGGGACAAGTAGGAGGATAAGTTCTCTTTCTGGCCTGATGAGCAGTGAACTATTTATATTTCAAGAAGGAAAAGTAAAAGCCCACGAGCATATATTATTGTGCCAAAGCAGGGCACTCACAAGCGTGGGGAGACCTTGGCTGAAGCCTCCTGACTGAATCAGGTGCAGTGAAAAGCTTGAACCTGAGGCTAAGACACTGTTTTATGAGCTGATTTCACCAGAATAGATTAGCTTTTTAGTGAGTCTACAGTTCTTGACAAAAAAGAATGAAAAAGAAGTCCTGAGCTGCCCAGCTGACAAAAGAACGCCGGGCACTTTGCAAAGGACCAAGCTGTAGGAAAATGAGGGTGGTTATTGCCCTGATGGTGACAAACCTGAGCTCTTGGAGCAAATCTCTGCTCGGTGCTGGACCACTTTACTGGCATGACTGACTTGAGTGGGAAGGGAACTCTTCTTTCTGCTCCCTTATTTCTTGATATGCTGAGTCACCCCATCAGAAGTTTAAAAGCAGCACCTCAATGTGATGTTTATATTCTACACCTGTATTCATTCACAATGTTTTTTACAATTATTTTTTTCAGACAGACTTTTGAAAATGTCCTGGAAAAAACTGATTGCACTATTATTCTTTCTGCTGGAATTGAAACTTTTGGAAAGTGGTGGGCATTTTGATGGTGTTTAGTGTCTCCCTCCATAAACCCCCAAAGGAAGTGTTTTGGTAGTATTGACATTTCTCAGTTTTAAGCTCTTCATTTTGAATCCTTTTTCTCCAACGGTGTGGGGTGTCTGTGCATATGGTAAAATAAATGGATGAAATTAACAGTTTTATTTCATCCATGCACAGCTTTGTCAGTTGCCCTGTTTTTGTTGCTTTCTTTTTCTGCTTGGAAGTCAAATATTTGTTGAGATGATGGAATATCCTTGGGTCTGATTTTTGCCTAATCCTTGTAATAAGACTTTCTCCTGCAAAGAAATTACAAAATCAAATAGAGCATGTCCAGAAAAAAAAAAAAATCTGCACATTTCAGCAGCTATTGCTGAGATGAGGGGCAAGTCCTACCTGAAATAAAAAGGGCATTTTTTTGGGCAGTCCTGGAAAACAGAGCAGCACCTGGCTGGCCTTCAGAGTTTCAAGGGAACTTGTGATCTTACTTTTTATGGGTTGGAGTGGAGGATATTGCTAGCCTGCATCATCAGGTTAAGACTTTCAAACCCACCCACTGAAGATGAATCTTGCATGCCCTTATTGTTCCACGAAGTTAAATGGAGATGATGTACACTAGAGCTGAGCATTCTTAAGCCCTGTTTAGGTTGATGCTTGTCAGAAATTATAAAACCCAGAGAGCTGGGAAATGTTTCTACATTTCACTAGGTGGTTTGAGGTTTCCTTGTAGGTTTTCCATGTAGATGAATACCAAGTCGTGGTTACTGTGAAATAAGTCTATGGAATCTAGTGCAGAATGGGAGTAATGACTTTTTTCATAAGTAATAGCCACACCAAAGGCATTTCAGATATATATGCTGACACTCCTAACCACTATCCTCATTTTTATTTTGTGAATAATTGCTCTTTCTATATGCACCTTTTTCTGCTGACTCCATTTCCCCTTTAACCTGCAGAGCCCTCAGATAAATATCCTAGAGATATCCTTTCCCTGTTCTAAGACACAGGGTAGTTTAATGCCTTGTGCAAGTGTCTGTTTCAGCCTTTAAATAATTTACATGTTACTCAGAAAACTGTGGTAATGTCCCTTCTAGAAATAAGAGGTGAACCCTTCTTGCAACTTACCATTTATACAACAAAGAGCTGAACCCTTCTTGTAACTTACCATTTATACAACACTACAGGTAGGAAAAAAAAAACAAACCAAAAAGGCTTTTTGCTGCTTGGCAGGATTGCTGTTCTTTGGGAGACAGAGCTATCTCTGAAGAAGTAAAGAATTAGGCCCTTTTGCTAATGGGCAACCTAAAAACTTCTTACTATGGGTCAGCCAGTTACGTGTGAAAAACAAACAAGCAAACAAACAAACAAATATCCAAAGGCAGATTTGTCACCCCCACCTCTGCTAGGTGTTTTGGGCTGCTCTCCTGACCCACAGGCAGTAGCACACGTGCAGTTGCTTTCAAAGCCCTTTATTTCTCTTTTATTTGCTCACTTGGGGCGTGGAGAGAAATTTCCTGTGGGTCAGACGTGGCTCACAGACCATCAGTTGCATGGCTTTGATCTCAATGTGCTTTCCTGCCTCTTCCACTTGCCTTCTTGCTGGGCTTCTGACTGATGGTCCAGACACAAAGTTTTGTATTTTTCCTATTGTTTTCCCTAGTGTGTTTCTCCCAACATAATTCTTGGTGTCATTCCATTAATGTAAATATGAATTGCTGAGAAGACTTATAAAGCACTTATTATGAGGTTTTTTAATGCTGATATATGCTCATTTAAACACAGACTATATTACACATTTAAGAGCTTAGTAATTCAGATAAACACAGGAGGAAAACAGGCTGGCTTGGTCTGAGCTTGCTCTGAATTTTGGCATTTGCAAATTGGCAGTTTCCTCTGGTAAAACCTACAGACACAAGCAAGGCTCTTCTAAGAAATTCAGAGGCTGAAATCTGTATCTTTACTCCTTTGAGAGCTAAGCAATAATTTCCACAGTTCACATCAATGGGAGCGACTCAAACCTTCTGGAAATTAAATCAGTGCTTATTCAAGGGACTAACATTAAGACTTTTGCACGGTATTATTTAATTTTGACTTGTCTACACTCCTTTAGTCCAAAGACAAATAGAATATAATTATCCTAGGACAGGAAAAATTTGATAATGGTGTAGGCAAGCCTTCCATTCAAAAATCCCTATTGCCCCTTTCCCCCAATAACTCCGTCAGTGCCGCACTCCTGTGTCTTCCAGCCAGAATCAAGTGAGAGGAAGATTATTCCAAAAAGGGAATGCACGAGGAAACAACAGGAGGTCCACACCGACACAAGGGATGCAATGGCCCACAGCCCATGTGCTAAAGCACAGGCATTCACTGTCCCTCTGTCACAGCCATTGGGTTTAGGACTCTTTTCACAGATGCTTTAAATTAGTTTCAACTATTGCACGATCAGGCTTGATTAAGAGATGGTTTCTGTGATGGTTTCTGTTGGACCTCAGCAGGCTGAGCAGTGCCAGCTCTGGGAACAGTATACTGAAAGGAGATGAATAGGAATGGGAACACATTTAATACTTCATTTCTAGCATTTCCTCATTCTCCTCAGCCCTGGATGTAGCCAAATACCTCAACATCCACTCCTGAACAAGACTTAGGCTACAATAACGTGGCACAAAGGTGTGTGATGAGCACATTTAACCAGTGCAATATTTTACCACAAACTTAAAGCACTTCCCCAAGATGATACAGACACTAAATCAACCCTCTACACCACCACAGTGGTTACATGGGGTTAATTTCTGTGTATATATAAAGCATCCATAAATACTTTACTAAACCTTTGTTTCATGGCATGGATTTAAGCCTGAGAAGCTTCCCTCTGTTCTTGAAAAATTAATGCAAACACTTTGGAAAACAAAAAAAGAAAGTGTAACACAGGTACAGACCATTCCAATTCTGGCTCTCCAGCCCCAGGAGCTGTTCTTATACATTGGTAGATGTTAGTACCCCTCCCCTGCTTTCCACTGCCTACATATCACTGACATTGCTACAGGTTAAGACTGAGTCCTAAAGCTGTTTCTATAACTAGTCAGTGCTTGTTTTCAACATTTTAAAGTGAAGATGTGAACAAACCTTTGAAAAGTGACTGAATATTTCAATGCCAAGATATTTTGCATGTAAAATATAAAAATCTCTGTGTGTTGCATTTGAAATCTGATAAATATTTATTATCAATGCTGTTTGCTTTTAATCTGTTCAGGATATCATTCCTTCAGCTCCTTAGTACTTAAACAAAAATGGCATTTACATTACAATATTGCTTGCCAACAATCTCATTTTCTGGTTTAGTCAGCAGCCTTCATGCTTGATTAGTCTTTAATTATACAAATACCTACATATTAAAAAAGTTTTCTTTTTTCCATACTTTGAGCATGTAATTATTTTCTCTTGCATGCAATAACCTTTAATTTTAGGATTAAGCAACTGATTCTCTTTAGTATGGATGGATTTTTTCAAGTGTTAAAGCAAATTTGGTTATTGTATTACGAGCAGGCAAATTAACTTTAGGAAAACCTTTCATTAGTGCATTTGACAGCACAGTGAACAGCTGACAGAAACTTCAAAATATTCAATATACTTGAAAACAAAATAGATACCAATTCTGTGTCCTCTGAAGTCAACAGCAACACCACTCTGAACGCAGCAGGAGAGGGACTGGGGCTGTGAGATCCCTCCTTTGAATATTCCCTGCTCTTGGAGCATTAGTGTTACAGCAGAACCAAGGAGCCCAGGGCAAGATCAAGGCCTCATTGCATTGTACCACAAAGCTGGAAAAGTTTGCAGTGTAAAGTGATCAAACAATGGTGGAAGGTTCAACAAAAGGAAGAGAAAGACAAAGTGACATCCCAGACAGTGACAAAGCCGGGACTGCAGTCTGGGGCTCCTCACTCCAACTACACATTTACTAGAGCATTTTGCTTCCCGATGCAAATTATTTGTCAAAAGAGAATTCAGCAAGCAAAGGCACGACTTGATGAGGAGATTAGAGCTCAATATGCAGATTTTATGTGGCAGTAAAAGAATTCCCTCCCCTCCTTTTGCTGCAGTTTTCACTCACGAGAGCTTGGACTGCCAAATTTGGGTCTACAGGACTGACATATGTTATCTCTATACCTGCTTGTACATTTGAAGTACCAGTGATTTCCCCCTAGACATACTCTTTGAATGTCTATGGGGAAAACATCAAGGATTTTTAGAATGGCTTGGTTTTCTCAAGCTCTGTTTATTTTTATATTTGTTTTACATGAACTGAAAATTCTGTCAGACACATTTTGATTGCATGGAGAACACGTTTCAGAGCCAGAAGACAGCTAAAATAAAGCAAACAAGGAAGCTGCAGTTCTATAAAGCTGGGGAGGGGAAGAGGGGGAAACCTTCATAGTGGCATATTGAGCTTGCTCCTGTCTCATTTGAGAGCTCTGAGAAACCCTCTGCCAACTTCCCTAGTAGTGGAGTTAGGTCCTATTATAAAGTGAAAACTTGCAGACAGAAGTAGGATGGAAATGCACACAGCATCTTATTCTAGAGTGGTGAGCAGTGATAAAATTCCAGCCTTTCACAGTGCTAATACTGGGGCTTTTTATCTGTCTCTCCCAGTAGAAAAGGCACTGTGACAGAGACATTTTTGTTTCTCTCCCAGCATTTTCCTTTTCCTCCCTGAGATCAGGCCCTGTCCCTGAGGAATTGTACATCGACGGGAACTGCATCCTCATATGAATCCTGGCAATGAGAAGACTGACTTCTCCTAGATCCTGATCCCAGTAGAGCCCTAGCCTTCATCCTGTGCCCCAGCCATCCTCTGTCCTGTTTCAGCCTCCATCCCAAAGGGATAGGACTGCCCAAACGAGGACCAGAGCAATAAGAGACAGAGACAGCCCCCCAGCTGGGTCTGGCAATCCAGCAGGCTGAAAGCACGCCTAAAAGGTCACTATGCTAGCAATTTTTATATCACTTCTTATCACATTCATTCACAATCCTCTCCTGATACCAATTTCCTGGCCATCTCTAGCAGGGAGAGCTGTCCTGTAATGGGACTGGGCCCATGCTTTGGGATTTTCTTTACAGCATCAGCATTTTTGCCAAGAGACTGGGATCCCCCCAGCCCTGACTGCTTCTCCTGTGCTTTTGAGAAGCGTGTTCCTTGAGTTACACAAAGACATTGCAGCAGTGATTGCTGCTTTAAAGAACCTCAGCTCCCTGAAGAACCCAAATGCACCATCATAATTCCTTCAGTAAAAGGATGATCTGAGCAATATGTGATGTGCTGTTTGCATACATCAGTGTTGCTCTTCTGGAAACTCAGCTCTGCCTTCCAATCTCCCCCACAAACATAACCCAGCTTGGTTCTCCAGCTGGAATCCTCACAGGATGTTGGGTCATGTCTAAGCTACCCAAAAGAAGTCAAGTGCTTGTCCTGTGGGAAATTATCTGAAATTCTCTTAATTTGTCATGTAATTTCTGATGCAAATGAAGATGAAAGATGGAATATGGAAATGTTTCAGCAAACAAAAGCTTGCATTTGAAAATGAATAAGGATCTTGGTAGATTTCAAATCATCACCGTGAGTTAGAATATTTTCAATTTCCTTTGTTAAACCACCTTTTTTTTGCAATTCAATATAACAAATTATATATATATATGTAAGTATATAAAGCTGATTCTCAACAAAGGCTGTCCTCAGTTCTTTCAATTTCCCAAGTCTAAACCAGAAAATTAAAATGGAATTTTGGCCAGGGGAGAAACCAATTTTATAGAATGACATCATTGCTGGAGAAGAAAAATCACACAAAATATTCCAGAATAGTCTAAGGTATGGCAGTGTCAAAATAAAAACAGGATGTCTTTCAGAGGTAAGTCCTTTTTTTCTGGGGAATCATGGTGCTCATCTATACTATTTTGCTTTCTTTACTTCATTTCCTTTCTCAGCTGGTGGCAAACTTAATTTCTTGGCTGTGTCCTGGATCAGCAGCAGAAATGACAGTGGTATTATAAGACAAGTTGTCCTAAAAAACCTTTCAAACCTTGCTGGTGGAGCAAACACTTGGAGACCTGTAGAAAGCTTCCCTTTCAGATGCAAATATTGTGGTGGGCCCCTTAAGACCCACAAGGCATCACCTTCTAACAGGGAGTCAATCAGTATTTAAAAAAATAATGGTTATAATAGGTAGTAGAATCTAATACGTAATAAGTAATTTAAAAATAAATTTTAGAATCATCACACCTATGAAATATCAAGTCTGATCATTTATTTCCTCCCTGCTAGAAAGGGCAGGTGCTGCTGCATGCCCAGTTGCTTAAATGATCCTGATTTCCTCATATCCCACCCCACCAGGAGCTCTCAGAAAGAACCATTTGCTGAGTGTGCCTGAGGCGGTAACCTCTGCCTTTTTAATCTTCCCTTTTCCACGTAATTAATTAAATTGTTGATTACTGGAAACAAAAGCAGAAGATTGGCGGAGAGAGGCGCGGGACGAAACGGGGCGGCTTTGGAAAGCTCACGTTTGCAGCGCAACCTCCTCGATATAAAAGGATATTTTTCCTTTTGCCTAAATTGTTTCTAGTTGCAGCTCTAAGGTCAGCACAAGCCAAGAGGATGAATGGAACAAGGCTCCTGATGGGCTGCCTGAAGCTGCCTGGTGTTACGGATCAGCGTAAAACCAGCTCTGCTTCCCCTGCCTGGGCCGATGTAACTCACTGGAGTGGCAAATTACATCAGACCTACAGCTGTAACCCGACATTATGATTAATTTGATCAGTAATTTCTCCTGTTTTTCATTTTAATCGGTGTGACTATTCTGCTGTGGCAGGTCTTTCAGATCTAATTAAGATAAATTTCCGAGTAAAAGACTTGGCAGAATTCTCGAGTCAAATCCGAGCGTCAAGTGTGAAGACCTGCAGCACTAGTCAATCAATTCCCAGCGAAGACGGCGGGCTGGAACTCAGCAATCAACCCATTAACACTTAAGCAAATTTCATAATCTCCAGGCCTGTGCTTAGTTACTCTCCCTAAACATTCTGGCTGCCATTACAAAAGAAAAAGTATTACTTTTTGAAACACCTGCATCTGCTGAAACCCCCCCCAGAATCCACAAGTAGACACTGAGAGAGCTCAGCAATACTGGCTGAGAAAAAAGGCTTCATTTTAAAATTGAAAACACAGATTAGAGTGAGTGTTTGGGGGATTTTTATGTTTTATTTTTATTTTTTTGTTTGTTGGTTTGGTTTGGTTTTTTTGTTTGTTTTGTTTTTTTTTTTTCTTTGGTTTGCTTTGGTTTGCATTGGTTTCTGGCAGTATCTGGGAGCTGAGCAACCTCTTTTAGGTGTTTTTTAATGATAAAACATCAGGCTACACCCCTTCCAGGATATTGCTCCTCAGATTCAACAAGCCCCAAGCCCACCAGGTCCTCAGTGTTCACTCAGTCCACCTGCTTCGAAGTAGAAGAATTTTTTTCTTATAGAATTAAAAACCTGTGATGACTTGCAATTTTTTTTTTCTATATTACAAAGACATGAGGGGCATGAAAAATAGAGGGAAATAAAATAATGCTTTGGGATATTTAAAAATTTTTGGAAATAGGAGTGAAAAAAGAAATTAAGATAAATGAATGCCACCTGATTTATAAGAGTATCTGTGGGGCTGTGTCTACTTTTTCTGTCCTTAAGATCCCCAAGGGTCCTACTTTCTGTCTAGAGAGGCTTTGGAAATAGAAGACCTTATGGGATATGGATCCTTTCCCAAATTTGTTCCGGGAGGATGTTATTTATTTATTTTCCCATTTATTAAATACTCCAGTTGCTTTAGGGAGTTTATTAAATGCTCCCATTTCAGGAGCCAGAGCTTGCTGGGCAAACATCTCCACTTCCCTCACCTTCAGAGAATTCTCTAGCAAATGGTTTCCTTTATTAGCCTCAGCATCTGCCCCTTGGGTGCTAATAATGCCAGTTGTTTTGCTGGAAGATTAATTTCCTTTGCTTTAAATGTGACTCAGACACCAGTACTCCTTGTGCTCCTGAAAATAGCAACACCTGCAGAGTATATTTGGATGGACCAGGCAGCCAGTGCTCCAACTGAGAGAAAGTTTCCTCAGGGACTGGAAAGACTTGCTTATAAAGTCTCTTTGAGGACACCTAAACATCTCTGCTCTGTTTAAATGCAGCACTCAGCAGCTTTACAGGCTGAAGTCCCAATGCCTCAAAGACCCCGAAAAGCAGTGAGAAGGAACACTGCTGAGGAGAAGATCTGAAATCCTGCTCAGTCTTACACACAGCTGAAACTAGCCTGAAACTAGCCTGAAACTAGTGGAAATGCCATCCCTGTGTCTCCAGGGAGACACGGAGACCAGCAGAGCTCAAAGGAGCTGGCAGAGACACCTGAGTGTCCAGCCAGGACAAACTGTCATGCTGCCATGGTAGAGCAGCCCAGCTGCTGACAGACCCAGGAAGGATGAGGATGGTCATGGAAGTGCCAGAATAGGTGAGAGGAGAAGAAGAAAGGAGGCTCCTGAAACTCAAACCTAACAATTTCTCAGGCAAAGTTAAATTTGTGAATGGGTAATGTCTGTGGGTTCCACAGAATTACTGAAGGGACAAAAAGAGGAGCCCCAAACCAAAAGGAGAGTGCCTGTATCACAACACCTTTTGCAATGGGTAATAAACATGTGTGTATGTGGTACATTAGTACCATGATTTTCCAGGCAGTGGAAACTTTTACACAAGTATTTGCTTGTTCTGTTTATGAAATCACCTTCATCAACCCACAAAAATCTTTCCAATACACAGAAATCCCAAACTGTCATGTTCAAATCTTTGTGGACCTGTTGGAAATGAACAGAGGATGAAATAAGGAAAATACTCTCCACAGATTACCAAACTCAGCTCTGTTGAACTGACTGCAGGGGGGTCTCCACGCCATTAGCTCAGAGCTGAGACCAAGGTCTGGCCAGCACCTTCTGGAGATCCACCTGAGATCAACACTTCCACTGGCTCACTCTAAGCAGGGCTTGGCCATGAACCTTCCATCTCTATCACCTGTTGCCTCGTGATGTGGATTGTTTCACTCCCTATTAATACCTAAAATTAGGAAATTTGGGGCAACGGATTCAAAGCACTGCATTGGCTCACCATTTTTAAAGTATTTCTTTGCCAGATTGATTACCAAGTGACTGGGGAACAGATTCAGCCAGTCAGACCTTGCAGAGCATCATTTGGAGAAGGTTAGACAATTCTAGCAAAACAAACAAACAAACCAACCCCAACTCAGTGGGATTACTGGTGTCATAATGTTGATCAAGTTTTCTTGATCTCAAGATTCAATAAGCACCAGAAAAATGTTACAGGTCTTGGATGTGAACAGACCTTGAGTACAGTCCTTGGAAGCATACCCCAAATGCCTTCTTCAAACCAACAGAAACTTGGTTGTTGCTTCTCTATCTTAAATACAGGTAAATATGCCAAGGTTTCAATAAACACTGCGATTTCTTCAAAGCTGATTTTTCCTTAATGAGAAGCTAAGCAGTGAATGATGTTGGGGGGGAAAGGAAGGGGCAGTTTGGTTTTTATGACTATTGGAGCCTCAGACATCTGTGCACATATTCCCCCTCATTTGCAGCTGAGCGTTTCAGCATCTCTGCTTTTCTTGCCTCCTTTGTTATAAAAGTGTTGAGTTTCCAAATACATTATTTAAGATTAGTATGAAAATTTAATCTGAAGGAGGTTCTGGTTTTGCTATCCTAGAGTTTGCTGTTCCTTGGAAGGTTTTTGTGCTGTTGTCATCTCCTCGCTTCCCTTCTTCCCTCTTTTCATTGTTTCTTTTCCCCTCACTCATCATCCTCCGTCAGCCACAGTTATTGTAGGGAGGCTCCCATGACAAAAGGGACTCTTCAGGAAAGAGTTCTGAAAACGGCCAGAATAATTTTACAGGGAGAAAATCTCTGGGGGTTTTCCTGTTTGTCTCTTCCTACTCACACACAAACAGAGCAGTGGAAATCATTGAGAATTCCCCTTTCCTACAGTGTAGCTCTCCCTTTGCAGGTCTGACTGTGTGAGCATTCCTCTTATCCCCATCTCTGAACCATACTGTGAGTGCCAGCACCAGAAGCTAAGCTTTTTATGGAGCCAGTTAAATACACGATGCTGATACAAAGTGCCTTATTCTGGGAGTCAAGCAGAATTAATTGGCTGCTTAGTACTAGGCTCATCTGATTTTATACAGAATATAATCAAGTTCCTATGAATCCAAAGATTTAGTTGAATGGAAACTCTGTAAGAGGTACTAACCATCGTTTGAAGCTGCAACAGGCTGAGCACTGAAAAACCCACATATTTTTTCCCAGTAATAGCACTAAACATTCACAGGCAAAGCATCCTTGGAGAAGTGTATTTTCCCACAAGTAAAGTCCTCAACTTTACAACACGAGATAGGCTGTCCTTCACCTCTGGATTCCTTTGTCTCAATCAATTGGCACAACGAAAGATGAAGTCAGACTATCATTATCTCCCTTTTCCCATTTTCAAATGATGGGATGAAACTCTCCCATCCTCTGCCTGACCCACCAGAGCTGTTCCTGAAACAGAGCTCAGCTTTGGGAAATTCTTCTCTGGTTTTTGTCTTCTGCAAACAAGTGATGACCCTGGTTCTGTGGTGTTCTGCTCTTACCAGAGGAAATCTGGAGCATCATCACTAATGCCAGCAAAGAATTCAGGTCCTGGAGCCTAAAGTGAGGTTTTACATCTTTCTACGCAATCACATAAAGACTCCCTAAAAACCCCCCACCTTTGTAACTACAGTCCAGCCCCCTGAACCATGCAAAGAAAAGTGATGAAATTAGAGCAGGGTATTACAGAATAATCTGACAAGAATAATTCTGAGACTTTTAGCTGGTGTACACTGCCCTGGATTATTAATTTCTGATCAGCTAGCAAAGTACCTCACCCAGCCCTACCTAAGCAAGTCACTTGCATTTAATTTGCCTTCTGAAGAACATGACAGCATCTGTACACTTGGAGATGTAATTGCTGTTATCCTTCAGAGTTTTTTGAGACAAACACAATCATCCTCCTGAATTACTGACTTTCCATGACAATTTTTTGAGGTTGCATTTTTTTAAACTAATATCTTTCAGACAGATCCTGAATAATGTAAGAGGATAAAGCCCACGAAAAAAATCAAGAATTCAGAAATGATATTTTAGCTGTCAAACTTAGTTGTTCTTTATTCCCTTAATATTCTTCAAACAAACCCCATTTCACTCTAGTTCATAAAGAACATTACCTTAGAGGCCATAATATCTCTGATTTTTGTTCTAGGCTGATTTTTAAGTTAGAGCAAGCATTGAACATTAAAAACAATCCACATTCTAAGCAGCTGTTATGAGGAACTGCTGCCAAACGTGTCCTCCCTTTCCTTTTTCTTTTTTTTAATGAAATGATTTCAGATGCAATCCCCAAGATAGATGTGCAGGGGCAAAACAGCCTTTCTCTGTGGGATTTAGAATGGAAAGACAGATTTCATGGAGATCTTGCCACTGCTCTGATTTAGAAAAGTACCCAGACAACCATATATGAAGTGCAACAGCATGGCAATATTTCTGAGTGTCACTTGTTTGCATATTAAAGTGTTTCAGCATTCCTGGCAACATGACAGAGCATTCTTCAAGTTCTTAATTATTTCTTAGAGAGGTTCAAAAAGTCTTACACGTGCTGTGGGAATGGCTGGAAGGCCAAAAGACCCTCCACACATGGCCCAAGGTGAGGACTGAGGCACCGTGCTGAGTTCTGCCTTCCCTTCTGGATGTCAGTGCACAGCATATTTGTGAACAAACTTTGGGGTTTCATGGCTATTTAAATGATGAGGATCAGAGAGGAAAGAACATTAAAAATACTTATCCCACAATTTATTAGTAACTCTTTAATGTTTAGCCAGAACTGACAGCAAATTGCTTTCCTGCTGTGCTGAAAATGTCCCAGTCATGCAGCTGGCTGAGCTGAGCCCAGGGGGAAGGCCAGACCTCTCACACTGGTGTCTTTCATGAAATCTGATCCTAATCCCTAAAAAGTTCAGGGGACAGCATTTGGACTAAAATTTAGTTCCTTCCTTTTCACTTCTGCTGGGTCTGCCACATCCAGACTTCCCTCGGAAGGGCAATTGTGAACGACAGAGAGAGATGCCAAGATATCTGTGCAGGAACATTGGCACTGGCACCCACCATGTAAGGTCTTACTGACTGCCTTTGTACTTCTGCAAGTGAGAGGTGGCCTGGGGAAGCCAACAGTGCAAAGGGCTCCTACTGACCTGTGTGTCACAGATATGTCACAGGTGACAGGTGGGAACACTCAGACTCAGGGGAGATTTACATTGGGACTAGAGGGTGGATCAGAGCTAAGGCTTCAGATTCAGTGTTAGTACAACCCTCTCGAGGTATGTTGTCTAGATAACCACATTTCCTCCTACCCCAACTGTAATTCAGGTGTGCATTTGCTTTGTTTGTAAAACTTAATGACTTTTGAAGCACAGTATTTAACAGGCACTAAATGTGTGTGTGTATAAGTGTACACAGTCAGTGTGCATACACCACAGCTGTACCAAGGCAATAAAATGAAACAGAAGCTCCTCTGAAAATATTTGTGTCTCTGCATGTCAATAATCTGCATATAAAGGAGTCCCAAAGCACTCACTAGCGTGATAGAGTGGGCATTAAGTGATGCATAAGTAGCCTGTAAGACAATACACAGAGAAGCTTTAGAAACACTATTTTCTACTCTAAGGAAAAACTCAGCAAGCAAGGACACATCTCTTGCAGACTTTTAAGTCTATTATCTAAACCATTATAAAAAAATCAGATTTGATGCAATTTAGTTGAAGCTCAAATTAATGCAGGTTTCACTGGCCACACAGCAAACACAGCTTCTTGTAAACCAATTCCCCTAATTGTCTAGAAAAGGATTGTTTAATTATTAAGCTAATGCAGTTTTATTTCTGCAGGAAATGGAGCCAAATCCATCAGTGTGGATAAAACATTTAAAGCGGTGCCTTAAAATTTAGAGAATAAAATGAATAGAGACTTTGCTGGTTTCTAAGTGCAGTTCCACTGCCTGGTGAATGAGACTCCACTCACCTCACACCCTACCCTGGTGTTCAGGATCATATTTATGGGTACAGTCAAAGCTGCTCTTGCACAGTGACACAGGACCCAGCTCTAAGAACACAGGACCACTGGATCAGAGGCACTCCTGTTTCTGCCCACGGGGTATGGGTGCCATAGCTGGTGGTCTATTTAAAAATTACCTATGCCATTGGAATGAGCATCTGCCAAAGGCACTAAGTGGCATCCTTACCTTTGGAGTCTATACTGAGAATCGTAGTAGAAGTATTTGATTCTTGGAAGGATAAAAATTAGGACTGTGATTTCAAGAGGAGGGATAACCCATCCATCCCTTGCACATGCCCATCAGCAGAAGCTCTATTTCTTTCAGGGACAGTCTGCTAATGAACAGCTAATATTGTTGTCCTCTTAAGTTACCATCAAGGGCAACCACTGGGCAAATGCAATTTGTGAATGTCACATGGTGAATATGTGGAAAAAATCAGAGAATTTTCCATGGGTTTTGCCATATGGACTTTAAAGAGCAAAAGACACATACTCTTCAGAAAACAACAACCTAGAACCATCAAGAGGTATGCTTTTCTGGCTTATCAGGCCTTTGAGCTGTTCTAAACTGAATGCCTCTAAGGATTAGGAAATATGCCTGTAAGGATTAGGAAATATGCCTGTAAGGATTAAGAAATACAAGGTGGAATTTCTCAGCCTGTGTGGTCCAAAGGTATAACCTTCACCTGATTCCCCCTTGCAGGGAAAGAGAATGCACTTGCTGTTGGAGCATTAGAGATTTTTATTTTTATTTTTTTTATTTTTAGCGTCCTACCTGCAATGGATTTGGCGAAGTAAGAGGAGACGGAAGGCCATGCCCTGGTGACTGGCTGGGTTTCTGGGGGGAGCTGGAGGACTGTGGGGCTGCAGGGGGCTGGCTCTGGCTCTGGGACTGCGTTTGGTTCTGCTGCGGAGCTGCTGCTGGCTGTGGCTGTGACTGCTGGGGCTGCTGCGCTGGCTGTGGAGTCTGTGCCTGCTGCCCTTGCTGCTGCTGCTGCTGCTGCTGCTGGCTTTGCTGCTGCTGCTGCTGCTGCTGTTGGTGCTGGAGCTGCTGAAGATGCTGAAGCTGTTGGAGCTGGGAGTTCAGGGATGAGGTAGCTGTGAACCGAAGAGAGGGAAGGGTGTTATGCAAGTTTCAGTGATACCTATTGTGTTAAAGATATTCGGGCTTAAATTCTGGTTCTGTTCCTCTGGGGGGCATGCTGCTTGCTGAGGACAGCTGGCCTCACACTTCAGGAGGTGGCAGGAAATTGTTCCCATCAATAATAGCCTGTATAATTCTGCCAGTATAATTCTGTGACAAGAGCTGGACTTCACTGGTGGCAATGAAAGCAAACCTTTGAAAGGGTTCTGGGTCTGCCCACAGGATGGGGATCAGAGCTGACCAGCAGTCTCTGCTCAGACAAGCTTACCAGTGAAACCAGTGGGAATATTACCTGCCTAGAGAAGAGGAGAGCAGGTTTTCACTGCACACAGCACAGTAAGAACTCATAAGATGAACTGGTGCTGTTACATAAAGGAGGAGAAAGCCATAGCTGTAAAATAAAGGATGCCCTGAAAAGTGCTTTGTCATGTCATTATAGAGCACGTATCAGGAAATAAAACATTCAGCTGTGAAATTCCTTGTGCAGTGCCTGGGTAGCAAATATACCCAATGAAATGTGTGTGTCTCTGACATAAGAACTGCTCACTTCTAAAAGCTATACATTCCTTCTTGTGGCTTGCACTGCTCACTTACTCCTGGTAGTAAAGGTCTGTCATGTTTTGCTAGCGTGTGCTCCAAATACAAGGCTTGGGAACGAGTGGCTCACATCAACCTGCTGGCACAGAGGAGCAGACCTGATTTCCCAGAGACGCTTTCAAATTGACTGGGGCATTCAATAAATTCGGGAAGGCAGGAAGTGTGTCATAGAGATGTCACCGAGGAAGAACAGCTTTAAGCAGCAGCCAGAGCGTGACAGGAGCCTGATGCTTCCTGGGGTTATGCCCTGAATAAGTCACCTGAGTCTCCAGCCTTCCCCAATTTAATCAACATCTTAGGGGTTGTGTTAGTTAGCTGTAAGATCCCAAGTGGAATGGCTTGCAAGGTCACTACAGTATTTTTCATTCTGTATACTGCTTTGCCAATACCACCCTGTATTCAAATTTCCATCCACAGAAGCCAAAGTAAACTGAGAACGAATCAAATTTGTTGTTTCTAAAACAGCATTCAGATTTCATGGCCAGAAACTTTGTTCATCATGTTGTTTGTGGGCTGGCAGATAAAGCCAAGTCATCTCCACTTTCTTTTCATGCTGACATCCCTATTTCAGCTTTCTAGATGTCTGTGCCCTGGGGTTGAACCTCAGGTCTTGGTACAACTTGTGAAATCAATGAGCCATAAACCGGAATGAAAAAAAGAAAAGAAAATGGAGAAGGATGAAGCAGAATGGGTAAGCCAGAAAAGGCTGTATGAAGGAAAAGTATAAGGCTTGATAGGAGAAGCTGTTGGTTATCCATTCCTATACTCATAGCAGCTCTAAATTTTCTTTCAATAGATGTGGGAATCAAACTACAAATATGCCTTTACAAGAATTACAGCCATGTGTATGTGACTCCAACAAAGAACCTGAATAATGCAGAGAAGGAGGACTGGTAACACCAATATATCTCCACCAGGAAAGCTGCTCACAGAAGTTTAGTGTTTCAACATAAAACAGAGTGACCATCAGATTAAGAACATGCATGGACTCTCACACAGAAGAAATCAGTCTGGAGAAGTTAAGGGTGCACTCCCATCAATTTCCTGATGAGAATTTGCACCTAAATGCCCCAAAGCCAAGAAGGTAGTCAGTGGAAACATAATCTAAGGCATAAGGAGGTGTGTATACAAGAAATCAACTGCATGGACAAATATTGACCATAGCATGAAGCATCTCAGGTGGCAAGGAAGGCTATTCCCCAGTTCTCTCTGTAGGTATGTACACAGAGGCAGAAAGACCCTTCCCATTCCCATGAGGAAAAAAGAACTCTAGGCCAGCTCTTTATCTTGTGCAGGCCATTTCTATCCCTGTGATAGCTTCGCAGACTGGATGAGCTATTGATAACCAGAACCAAGAGTTCAAACCCAACAGACCCTCATTGCATCCACAGACCCCAACAGAGAAATGAATTAAATGGCATCTCACAGAAGCATAACTTCTAATCCACATGGCCCACGGAGAGGAACGAGGACTCATTTTACATCCTATGAGCACAATTGGACTCGATGAGAGAAAACCTTCTCACCTAGGAGTAGAAAAGCTTTGCCTTCAGTGCTCAATACTCAAATGTTGGTGAATGCAGGAGTATTGATATCTCTACTATCCACTTTTGTACTGGAAATGAAGACATTCTTGCTGGGGTGGAAGGTACTCCCTGAAGGAAAATCTTGTTGATGGAGAAAACTTACTTCATGGAGAAGTTTCCAAGTTCATTGCCAGCAACTGCACCGAGTTATTTAAATAACTTCTTGTGTTTTCATCTAATTCCTTCAAAAAGCCTCTCTGAAGCCTTTCACCATGCTGATCTCCAAATTGCATTGAAGTGGCTTAGTGAGGTGTGATTGTTTAACAGATAAGGAATTGGAAGAAGGGCTGCTGTATGAGGAAAGACGTCCTCAAAGCCACCCAGTGGGTGTACTGCCAAGGTGGATTTAGGGCTCTGGACCATGCCAGCAGCCCGGAGTTCATGCTGCTGGATTGCACTGCCTCTCCCAATGCCTGTGCCATCCACAGCAGGGCTTGTGTCGTATTGTTGTTTGCAATCAAATCCCATCCAGCTCCCCGAGCTCGCTTGCGTAGCTCATCCATTATAAATCGTATACCTGTCTAGCATTTGTCACTTGCAGCAGAGCTTGGACTCGGATGGAATTTCAGGTGGTACAACAGTGCTATGTCTGCATGTATAAAAGATAACATGCACTGCCTACCCCACAGGAACCTTTTTTATGACTTACTGGCTAACAGCCGGGGAAAACTTTGACATATTCAAGTGACAAGTGCCTGCTTTCTTTCAGAATTGCATTCAGGAATTAAAAAGGATCGCAAAGAGTTGAAGAAAGTTCCTTCAGTCGTTAAAAAAGTCAATTTAAAGCACAACACTTTAAAAGGGAAACAATGAACTAAAAATGCAGGCAAGCTATGAAAAGAAAGAGGAAAATCCACAAGAGAAATGCATGTTGTATATATGGTAGGTGTGTATGCCAGGTATCCAAGAAGACAGTTAGAAGAAGTAACACCTTCAAAGAAACAACCTGGGGTTTTCAAACCTAGGGTTCAACTGGAATTTCTTTGTTGCTGCAGGGACATGGCAAACTTCCCACGGGATCACCCCATGGTTTATGAGCCTACTTTAAGCAGATTATGCTTAGTCAAAGGGTCAAAGCATTTACGTTAGAATAAGAGATATGGAGTTAAGAGGTGCAAGTGGATGGTCAAGAGGCAGCAAAAGAAAACTTTCTGATCTCCTAGGTCATCTACTTCTACACTTGTCGCAGCCCTCAGGCTACTTAAAGAATGAGGGACCTAAGGCATGGGCTCCTCCTTGCCTTCCTTTGGCAGATACTTTTGGCACAATGGTGCCATGCATTTCCAATAGTTGCCCAAAATGTGCTGTTGCTGACTTTGTTTCTCTGCTGGTTCCCTGCGCAGGAAATTTAAATGAAACTAAAATGGTCCTCTATCAAGTAGAATGTTGCAATGGGAAAAATCCACCTCTGATGCAACCACACCAGAAGAACCAGTCTGATCCATAACGAGGCAGTGACTGAGCCTTTGTCCTAGTGGGAAAACTGAAAAGGCTCTGTCTTCTATTCCCAACTGTATTAACTGAAAGTAGTAGCAATTGCCTGCTGCCTCTGGCTAACATTATGACACAAGTATGGAATATCCCTGGTTATATTTGAAATAAAACCACACATTCTACAGTTTAATCACAGTTCTCCAAAAAGCAAGGAAGATAAGTAGGCCCACAAATGTTTATATAATGAAAACAATTTAAAATTTGGACTCTTTTTTTCACCTCTCCTTCACAATATAAACTCAGATTCTCAAGACCTCTACAGTGCTTGGCAGCAGATCAAATTAATGTTCAGGGATTCGATTCATATCTAGAATCCACTCTTGTGAATAAGCTTCACATAATGTCTGATTTATTTCATTAATGTTTTGTGCATGTTTGTTTCCGTGTAAAGAGGGAGAAGGGGGTCGGAGGAATAAGAAGCAATTTTAGCATACAAACTGTTGTGCTGCTCCAGCCTCTCTCCTCCTATTTACATAATTGCATAGTTGTTCTTCAGTGCCTGGGTACAATGTACAATGGACTAAAAAGAAGAAAATCATACATTAAACCTTTTCCTGTTTGACTGAGCACAGAACTTGACTCTTGCCATTTCAAGGGCTTAATGCCTTTTTCCACTTCCCCAGTAATGGAGAATGGATTTGCATTGCCTTAAACTGAAAAGTGTAACTAACTTCAGCATCTGGGCTGGCGTCTGAGCTGACACGGCCTGCTTTTTTTTTTCCACCCTGTTGTTTCTCTCCTAATGAGGTTTATGCCTTTCTTTTCCTTGAAACAGATTTCTAAAGATTGAATACCCACGCTGAACAACGTAATGCAAGCCCGTGTTTACATTCCCTCCCTCCTGGGTAATGAGGGGAAGGTTAGCCAAATACCCAAAGTGTCTTTGCATATGCTCCCACTTTCTTTTTGAGAGAAAAAATAGGACTTCTTTTGAATATGTTAACATCCTCTTTGTGAAAAAAAATAAAAAAATCCCTGGAGGGTTGGACTTGTGGCTGAAGGGATTAGTAATGGGATACAGAGCAAATTATTTCTAAATCACTGGTTCAAACCCAGCCTAGGTCAATATAAGGAATTGCACTACAATGGTGCTTTGGCCTGTTTTCTACCTTATAAAAGAAATATTAAACATATAGAAGTTGTATTCATACTCAGATACCCACAGAGAGCCTGCACTGGAAGCAGTTTGCCACCCAGTCAAGGTAATAAACTGATGGTCTCCCAATATCTAACGAGGAAGACCATAAGGACTTTGGCCTTGGATGGCATCAAGTGACATCTTTATTTGCCTTTCAGCAGAGAGGATGGACAGAGTAAGGAGACCATGGCATCTCCTCGCCCCTAAAGCTGATCCCTCAAGGTTACAGCTGCAGAACCCAGATGGGTTGTGGGGAGAAACCTGCATTGCCAATACTCCCCCACACCAATCCTGCAGATGAACAGAGGGCTTCACTTTCTTTGTCTTATCCAGCATCTTTCAGGAGCACTAAATCCACTTTAAAGAATGTAGGCAGTAAAAAGGAAGTATTACGAAGAAAACCACCATAATTTATATGGTGCCTGTGGTGTCTCCACATTTTGATGAATACTGGAATTTCCCTGAAAAATGATCCACTGCAATAAATAAATCTGACACCTTTTTTTTTTCTTACCAAACCTTAAAATGCACAATAATGCCCTGAAATCTTAAGGCAAAAAGAAAAAGAAGAAAAGGTTGTTCTAGGTAGAGAGCTTGACTAAGTATCAGGGCAAGTATATTTGGAATAATTCCCATTTTAAGATAATCTAGGGGCTATTTTCCACTAGTTTATGACAACATTCTGTGAGTAAAGTTCCCTGAGTGTATTGTAAAAATTGCATTAACCTATTTAAAATGCCCAAAGGCAAGAACAAGCTGGAGAAATTAGACTTTAATAAGCCATTTGCTTCCTCAGTTCAAATGGGACCTTAGGTTTCATATTGTACAAATGGCTGAAGCATTAACTGGAGTCAGGGTATCATCAGGACACGGGGGATCAATCAGAGCGTTGTCTTGGGACTCCCATGCAAAGACAGGCAATTAAACATGGTATGACAGCACTGTGAGTGTTTGAATGCCAAAGTCTGTGTGTCAAGCAAGCAATACCTAGATCTGGCAAATCCCTAATTCTACCAGCCAGATTTTTTTTGGTGAAAACCTAACTCTCTCAGAGATTAGGAGTACCAGTTTTGCATGAAGCCCCTATGTCAGATAAAAGCAGTTTTCTAATAACAGAGTGCAGAATTGGTCTCTGATTGTCTAAGAACAGAATAGTGTTAGAATAGTACATCAATTTGAGTGGCATGGTATTCCTACAGAATGGATTTCCAGACCAGATAGAGCCCATAACAATGTCCTATGGACCAGAATTTAAGATAACCCCCAATTTCTTGGGAAAAATTCTTCAGGATTCCTTTGAAAGAAACTAATTTACAGGGAAAAAATTATCATCTAAACCCCAACAGAACCCGATATAAGATTTCACAGCCAAAGGGATATGACAGGGAGCAGATGAATGGCACAAAGAAATTAAGTTTGAAACAACAGCCTGCTGACTCAGAGAACAATGACCATGACTTATAATGGACATCAGACAAAGTCTGGGCACTCTCTGCACATACAACTTTTAATGAGAGGAACTGCAGCTTGTTTTTGCTCTCCTTGACTCTTTCAGGTGCTCTGACATCGACAGGAGCCACAACTCCAATGGCACTTACACAGACTAAGTGTCTGACGTGCCTCCAGGCAGCAATACCTGTGGAAAAAAGCAGTGCAACACCCTGCAGCCCCAGGAGCCTCCGAAGAGGTTGTCCACAGTCCTGTCCTGCAGTTCAGAGTCACAGGTCCCCAGTCTACCAGGTACCATTTCTCCTGGCAGGGTGGCTCTGTGAGGCTCTGGGGCAAAGTCTTGTCAAGAGGAGCCTGAGGAACTGCCTAGGAGCTTCAAAGAGTGATTTTGCATTCTTTCAGAAAACAGACCCACAGTTGCATCTTCGATAATTGGTTATGGCAAATGGCTCTTCTGACAAAGAAATATTTACTCAGGTATAGCTTCAGCAACAGTTCTTTGAAGATCTGGAATTATAAGAAGTCCCTTCAAAGAGTCTTTGAAGTGAGTCATGTTTCCTTAACTAAAAGTGAAGTTACTGTAAGTGAAATGCACTGCGTGTTTTGTGCATGCATGTGTTTGGGTGGGGTTTGGTTGGTTGGTTGGTTGTTTTCTAACAATGTAATTGAATAGTGGATCAAAGTGCTGGTGGTTTAAAAGCTTGGTCTGTATGCTGAGCTTGTGAAAGTGTCCTGAGAATGGCAAAGGACAATGTCACATCTCCTCAGGCTCAACCAAAGGAAGCGACAGAGGCTTCTGTGCCCAGGAGGTGACTTGGTCTGACTGGTTGCTTTCATCTCTCAGGGTCTCATTATAACTGTGTTTCTATCATTTTTCACTTCCAGTCTTTTCTGAAGGCTGGTAGACTTGAGACTGTTTTCTGCTAAGAACTCCAAGATTTAGGCAGCTGTAAATTCTGTGCCCAGTGCATGAATTCCAGCCAGAAAAGTTAGCTGCCCAGCAGTGAGAAGGGGCCACGGAATGACTCAGAGAACAGTACACTACAAAGGAGAAAGGGGAACAAATGCAGCTCAGCCCACTTCTTTCCTTTACAATCAGTAAAACTGCAACAGCAAGTACAGGAACCAGGTGCAAAAGCAGCAGCTCTACCTTGCTGAACACAAATTCTCTGGTGGAGCAGTGACTTGGGCTTCAACCTTGCTAAGAGGCCCTGGTTTTCTCATTATAGCCTGGAACTTCTGCTTTTACCAAGACATAAAAAATTAAAAATGGTACCAACAGGGTGAAAAGTGTGGGGGAGAGAAAAAAGCAAAACAAAACAAGTGCCTGCAATGCCCTCAGTCGCTGTGTACAGACTGAAAGCCAGTCCTCAGCAGCTGGGACACATGTGCAGGACCATGGTGATTCCTCATCAGGCACCAGAGAATGAAAATGGACTGAAAAACATCCTCTGAGTGATATGAGGTGCTATTTAATAGCTGTGGTGCAGAAACAAGCTCGAGCACAGGTCTGCAGGTTGGTGAGGAGGGGCTGTGGTGTCAGGATGGGAGCACAAGATGGGGGTGTTCTTCCTTTAGACAAAGGATCAATGTCTCTCTACACTGTGCAACTCCCTCCACATGGGAAATTGCAGAAGAGCAGGGAGAAGGACTTTAGTTTGATAATCTGTCTACCACGAGCCATTCCTGACCATATGTACCACTAGCAGGGTACACAATGTTTGCCTGCTGCTGACTCACTGTGGCTCTATTTGGCTGTCTTGAAGAATCTTCCTTGGTTTTTATGATGTGCATAGACAAGAACACTGTACTTAGTTGTGTGCTTTTCAAAACATGCCCCAAACCAACCAGCTGTTTTCTCTTTGCAATACCTGAGCTGACTATAGGTCAGTTTGGGACAATCTGCCTGTTTCCCTTTTTTTAGTTTATTCTACTTGCAGGGAGGTTCAAAACAAAGATAAAAAGAGTTAAGCAGCTCTTCTGGACTGTGCAGTTGGTCATTTGCTACGGGAGGACTGACTGCTCAGTGTTAATCTGCAGTAAAATGAGGGTGGCTGAATATCACCCTTCTTTCCTGTCTCTATATCTCCCCAGCCAAATATTGCTGCTCCAGACACTCATCCCAGCTTGGCTGGGCTCGGTATCTAACAGTGAATTAGCTGCTTTTTGGGTGCTCCTGTGCTCCCACCCACCAAATTTCCTGCTCACTGATGAAATAAACAACCTGGCTATGCACAGACTGCTCATCAGTGCAGAATTTTTGGGGGAGATTCAGGGGGGAGGTTTTATAGTCACTGCTGAAGCAGCCACACTCCTGTGGTAGGATGAGCTCCATGCACAGCTGAAGAGAAGGGCTGGGCACTGCAGAAGAGCATTGCAGTGCCCACTTCGTGCCTTCCAAGAGCATACCAGGAAAGCCCCTGCTTGGGAGATTTCATGTGGGTTTATACACTGAAAACCAGCAGGCCTTTGAACAATCTCCCTTTAGATCTTTGGCTATTAAGCAGCTTCTTCAGGGTTAATTATTTTGACTCTAAAAAGAGTGCATGGCAATTAATGAAAGAACTTGCACTTAAATAATGTATTTACTTACATGGAGCAGGAGTCCCCAGCTATAGAAAAATCCAAAAGGACAAATTTACAATTGGCAAACCCCCTATTTAACAGTAATTCACTATTTATGTACATATATTCAGTCAGAAGAGAAAATTGCTGCCCTTTTGATGCAGTAACTAGTACCTTATTACCCTTATCAATGAAAATACTTGTTTTATTCAGACCAGGTAATGAAAGAAAAGCTGAATTTGGTTTCTAATCAGTGATTCTCCCAAAAAACTAACAGGGAGCTAGTCTTTGCCTTCCTTAAGGCAATATTGTGCTTATTCTAATATTCAGGATAATGAAATATTTTAAATAAGGGGTTAGGTCTCATCAGCTGCATGTTTGCTATGCCAAACCTGAATGACACCACAATGCATTGCCAATGCATTAAGGCTGTTATCAATATTAAATACATCTGCTGTTAATCTTACCCTTTTAAGAATTATAACAGAAACCTCTAGAACTGGCTCTAAAAAATACAGAAAATTCATAAGAGAATGTACCTTAATAGGTATATTTTATTCATCCTACACAAACATACTGGCAGTGATGTATTTAGGCTGTGTGAAGTTTCCAAAAAACAACTATCATTTTCTCTTAACATTTCCTCTTGTTTCATTCAACCTTTTAATAAAGTAATGCAAAAGTTAAATTTTAACTGTGGAGACTCCAGAAAATGGCCATGATAATGAAAATATCGATCATCGTGTGAAATTGATTGCTAATAGATAATGATGTTTGGTGGGGAGGGAGGGCAAGAGGAGAGAATTTGCTGTTCAAAAATTTCCTGGCTTTTGAAATGAGTGAATTTCTCATCCTCCTGTGGCACCCACTGACAGGTGCTTTGGAAAATAATACACCAACACCGGGCAAACATCATTACTAGAGTCACTGCACTAACTCCATGGCAATTAAATGGAGATAAGCTTGTTTCAAAATGTATTTAAATGAAAAGTCTGGACCGCTCAACAGCCCAAACCAAAGAAACACAGGTCAGTGCTGATACAAGATCCAGGTTTTTGCTTAGACTGACTTCTGATTTAAAAAGTTAGTGGAAAAATATTTCTCAAGTGGGATGAACTTTCTATCACGGCAACTCTGAGAACAAAAGTTGGCACAGTTAGTGCACATGGAAATGTGAAACCACTACTTTAGATTTGTTTTGCCAAGTTTTAACTAAGTAGATACAAAGAAACCGTTCCTTTCATTTTCAGTGCCAGGGATTTTGTCTTTACTCTGCTGATTTTAATAGCTCGCTCAGAAGCTTGGAAATGAATGTTTCTTCCATCATCAATTTAAAACTTTTCCATTTGCCAGCCGTAAATGTGGTTTTTTCTACTGTGTGTTTTCAATGAAGCTGAAATGAAAAAGCTTTGATTTTCCATCCAAGTGCCAGGGAGCATGGGGCAAACTATTCTTTCATCTCCATCCCTGAGACAGAGCCAGGTCCAGCACCATGTGACTGCAACACCCTTCCATTCCTTCCCTCTCTCTCCCACAGCCTTCAAAAAGAAGGCAATTTTTGGACTCATGTTTGTCTAAAGCCTACCTGGAAAGACCAGCTCTACAGAGGTCCTCCAGTGTTCTGCAGGGGGTGGCAATTCCAAGGGCCATCACATCCAGTGGCTCAAACACTATTCTCTCTACAGAGCCTTCCCTTTGGGCAGATTTGGCCCCAAAAGCTTCTTTTCTTGCCCAGCCATAGACATTCACTTCTCTACAGCTTATGGAACTGTGATGGCACGCCAGCAATCCTCACCACTGAAGAGGCAACTGAAGCAAATGCAAATTTGGCTCAGCATTATTCTCAGAATACACTACTCATGTGATTGTGGGCAAAAGCAGTTGTGTAAATTCCTGCCTTTATTTTTTTCAGGAATGCCTAGGCATATTTTTTTGCCAATAGCTCCCCAATCATTAGACTCTCAAGAGCTGCATCAGAAAAACATCTAAAAAGACCCATAAGTGAAGGCAAGTGTTCTGTAAGCAATCACCCAGCAGAAAACATTTCTCTAGGAGCTTTGCAGAGTACACTGCTGACCATTTTGTGTATTTGGATTATGGATCACACAGATTTCCAATTCACAAAGGAACTAATGCCAGGAAAGCATCTTATGCTTCAAAGTTTTGCACTGGAAAATTAGGAGGGGAAGCCAAGAACATAAGACCTCTGACATTACCAACAAAACCAGAAGTAATTTTCTTTTTTTTTTTATTTTTTTTTGTAAGCAGTGGTGTGTTTAAATAGATTAATTCTAACACTCTTTCATTATCTCACACAGTGTTACATGTCCGACCTCACACCTCTGACTTCTCGCAAAAATAGTGCCAAGAACTTTGCTGATCACAAGACATCCACAAAACAGATAAGCTTTGGATGTCTGCACGATCCCATCCCTTTCTCCCGCTGCAGCCGGGAGTGGCCTCTTTGTCGGGACTGCCTGATGGGTGCCTTGCAAACCAGCATCTCCCCTGCCTGGGAGGGCTGGGCTTGCCCTCTGCCAGAAGAGCATCCAAAGACACAGCCCTGGGAAGACCATGGGGAAATGTGGGATGTGGGTATGAATGCAGAGCACATGCTACAGAGCAGCTCTCTCTGCTGAAATTCACTGCCTTACACACTGATCTGCAACTTTAATCTTCCCACAGAACACTTGAATCAGAAACCACTTTCATAATTTGTAAACACTGCCAAATGTTTGATTCCAGGCTGTTTAAGTGATCAAACCTTTGGGTGGAAAATAAAATAAATAACAATCAAGCCATCAAACAAAGAAAGCAGTTGTAAATAATTAAACATGCTGCACTGACACTTACTATTCCCATCTGGATGTTGTGCTTCCAAGATATAAAGCACAGTTTGACTAATTAGGAAAAAAGAATGTTAAAAATATCCTGTATGCCCGAACAAGTCAGAGCAGAAGCAGGGACTGAGGAGGGACTGTGTTACAGGTGAAGATCAGCACCTGGGAACGCCCTCTCCTGTTTCTGAACCCACCGTACTGCACCACCATGGGCACAGCACTTCATTGCCCCGCCTCACTTTCCTGTTCTGTAAAAGAAAAAGGGGGATAATAAACTTCTCTTCCCTCACCACAGGAAGATAAATTAGTGAAGGGCAGCAAGGTGTGCTAAAATCCTCCAAAAGAAGGGGGTCAAAGGCACACAAAATTTTATTTCCCCATGGCAAAGTTCGTTATCGAGCTCCCACCTATACTGTGTTAATGGGAGATGGATGGTTTACAAGCACCCATTTATTTTCTTTTTCCCTACTTGTTGATAATGTCTGGGCAAAGCTTTTATTCCTGGGTAAAGCTTTTATTCCCAACAGCTCATACAACTTTTTGAGATCTTCAGCAATTGGGATATCTCTGAAGATGAACTCTCAGCTTAGGCCCATTTTAGGCACTTGTCTCACACCAGATTTAAAGGATGCCTCAGAATGAAAAACAATCCCAGGTTTCCTGGAAAACTAATACTTAGATTTCATTGCACACCACAAGAGCACCTCTACAATCAGAGACTCACTGATGGAACTACCTAAACTAAACTAACTAACAACAATTAAAACAATCCAAAACAAAATTTCACCAGCAAGACACAACAGGTAATAAAGTGATTCCTCCAGTGCAGTAAGATAGGCCAAAGAAAAAGGAGGATGACAAAAGAAATTGAAAATGGAAAAAAGAATTCAAGGGTGATAACTATGGGACCCCAGTGGGCTTGTTATATGAATAGACTGCAGGCAACCACATCCTGCTGCTGTGATGCTTCATAAATCCTGTCATCTTGTTAAGAGGCTGAACACTACTGACCTCACTTCCTCTGCTAATAAGACTGGGCTGCTTTGTGCCCAACCTTTTATGATGCTTATGGAATTTGAACCATTGTGTGAGCCTCTTTGCTTCCTACCCCCCAAATTACAGAAGAACAAATGGGAAATGGAGACTCCTCTCCCTCTTTCGTGCAACAAATTCTTTCCCTTCTTTCCCTCTTCCTAACCCCTTGGAAAGTATTTCTCAGGCTCTCAGGACCAGCGATGCTAAGGCTTCCTTGGTTTTGTTTCTGAATGTATTACAAGTAACCATAGTAATAAACCAAGACATCTGAGTAGATTTTATGATGTTCTCATACAGGTGTGGTGTTTATACATGCCAGAAAGCCCTTCATGCAGCATAAAGCCTGTGCAGGCAATATTCAGCCATTCTGTCCACTGAGAACACAGAGCAAGTGTCAGAGGGCCAAAGAGAGAACACCCAGAGGTGTTTGGGAGGTGCTCTCCAAACCATATCAAAAGCTCTCCTTACTGCAGTTCAAAATAGGAGAAAACAGCTACTGCTCTTTGCAAAATGTGCAAAGGCAGCTGAGACCAGGTCCAGCCCCGTGGCTACAGCCAGTCATGATCATAAAACCCAGAGAAAGGCACGCCTGGCACTTGCCCTGTCCATATTTTGCATCATTTTCTTCCCAGTCTAGAAAGGCACAAGGCAAATCAAGGCAGCAATTCCTTCCTTGCACATGAGAGGGCAAAAATGTGTTCACACCATAAAAACTGTCAGTCAGTCAGTCAGTCAGTCAGTCAGTCAGTCAGTCAGTCAGTCAGCTGCTACAGTTCTGAGTGTTCACTCATGTGAGTGTGTACCAAGGACGTGCCTTTAAAATTTTACAGATCAATTATTATTTTCTTTGCCTATTGTACCTCCACAATAATCACTGGCACTGGGAAAAAAAAACAAAACAACCCTCCTGGACCCCTCCTTTCTCCTCAGACATCCTCTTGTCCTAAAAAGCTAAAAGCCTCCAGTGGTGGTGACCTCTTGCAGCCAGTGAGCTCCACTACACATACCCTTGCTGAGGAGCCTTACCTTTGGTATCTCAAAGCAAACCCACTGCAAATAAAAATATACAAATCAACACTGCTGATGAGGTAGTGAGAACAGATTCTCCTCTGAGTTTCACAGAGCAATGAGGGCAGTGTCACTGGATTTGCACTCCTGAAACCAAGAGGAAAGTGGAGCCTTCACTCACTCACTTCTAAGAGCTTTACGTCTGGGGGATATCTCCTCTCTTGCTTCAGCTGTGCCACTAACACTGCTCAGCACTTGCTTTGCCACCCTCAATAGATAACCCAGCAGATGTCCACTGTCTAGACTTTCTGTCCTTCTCAAAAATGAGGGTATGCAAATTCTTGATAGAGCATGGAGCAATAGAACTTCAAATAAAGCAGTAAAAACCAAACAACAAAAAAAAAACCATAATACTGTAACAAGTACAGAAATCCTGGTTCCTTG
>JAWWMO010000083.1:49817337-49832352 GCA_035047845.1 Dendrocincla fuliginosa | reverse complement strand
CGACGCTCTTCCGATCTGGAAGGGAAGGGAAGGGAAGGGAAGGGAAGGGAAGGGAAGGGAGGAAACAGAATAGTGAAAATCCAGAGTCAAATGTGAGTGGCACAGCTATAATTCTTTACGAAGCAGCAGGTAAGATTGATTGTCAAGGGTCAAAAGGCTAGGTCAAACTCTGCTCATTCGTCAGCTGAATGTCATTTCTGTTTTCCCTGTCACCAGATAGCTTTAAAAAAAATTGCAACTCCTTCCTCATTATCTGGGACTTGGCTCCCTTCCTGCCATCCAGTATTAATGAAACTGTGCTTCAAGCCTGGCCTTCATCTTTGAGGTTCTTCTTCATGTATTTCTTCCCTTTCTTAAGTACTACAGAGCAGGGACAATTTTAAAGATCACTTTCTCAAACAGAGTAGTTGGGAAATCGCTGCTACAGTGAGAATGATTTGAAAATGTACCTGCAGTGTAAATGTCTGAATGAACAAAAGTGTAATTAAATCATAGCAGGTCCAAAGGCCACACAACAGTGTAATTGAATAATGGATAAATCTGTGCACCTCATATGGAATCTTTAAGAAACCAACATGAATATTTTGAAATCATTTATGAGGGTGGGGAAAAAAAACCCCTTTTTTGTTATAATTACAAGTTTTGCACCACTGGAATAACGCTGATATTGAAATCCATGGATTTACTGTGAATATGATTTATATATACCTGATTCAGAGAAAAACACAGCCAATAATTCCCTTAGAAAGAATTAAACATCTGAATTAATTGAAGTTCAAATACACTTGTGTGGTAAAGTTCCAGCTGCCTTGAAATGGGTTGCCACTTCAGGCCAGCAGCTGGTTATCCAAAGGATGCTATTCTGTGTCAAAGGTAAGTTTGGGCACAGTTATCCTCTTGTGAATTTATATAAAGGCAACTCTTGTGTTTATTCAGTGCTTTTCACAAAGGGATCCCAGGGTAACTTACACAAACAATTAAACCTCATCTAAAGCCTAGCCCTGGGAGGACTGCCCCTGTGTTTACAGGAACACGGTCAGGAACCCTTCGGTGACAAAATGAGAGGATTTACTAAATTAGTTCCCATTAAACACAGCGCTGCACAGGATGATTTAAGGATGTTGACTGATAGACATAATACCTCCTTTTAGCTAGAAGAATGACCTTTTAAAATATTTATAATCACTCTTTGGCAAAAGCATCCTGAAATCCTCTGCTGAATCTGCATAGAATAACATTTCACACAAGTCTAATTTCACTGCACAGGCAAATGTGGGGACTTCAGTGAAACCATCTGCATGGGTGGCATCTCAGATGGGAAATTCAAAAATGTCCCGTGGAAAAAAAATCAGTTTGAACTGTGAAGATGAAAACAAATGACAGCTCAGAACAGAAAGAGAAGGGTTGATCTCAGAATGCTCGGTGCACTGTCCAGCTGCAACTTGGGAGAGCTGTTTCAAGCTGCAGGAACACGAGTTAGTCTCTGTTTGCTTCCAACCACAGGCAGAAGATAAACCCCATTTTGAATGTCCAGAATTCAGCTCACAGGATAGTGAATCACATAATTATTTAAAATAAAGACAAGAGGTTTTTTAACTGACAGTAATTAGCTCATCCAAACCTGGAGAGTATTGTGGAGCCAGTGGTGGAGTTTAGGACAGAGCAGTTTTAGAAACTACTGATAATTTTTGACCTGAATGGATTTTAAGGGCGTGCAAAATATGATGTGCCTTCAAAATGTCAGCCAAAATGACTTGGTTTTGATAAAATTAGAGGAAATTTCAACAAGATAGAAAAAAAATGAATGAAGGTAAAGAGAAAACCCATTCTTATTACAAAGCTAAGTTTTCCCTCAGGAGGCTTCTTTACCCCAAAGTTCCAGTGGCAACAAAATTTGAATTTTGAACTTTGAGATCAGATGAGAAATGGCCACGGCTCAAATCTGCCATTAAAATAATTTTTCCTCGAGCTGTGTGCTTGAGTGAACATTGCTTTCATGGGGACATTGCTCTGCACATGTGCTGCAGGGTGTCAGTCCAACACACCGAGTACCCCACATCACTCATGGAGCAAGCAGGATGCATCCTAGGGCATGGATAAAAGGAATTGTAAGACAGAGTTGGGCTCTGCCTAGGAGAGCCTCTTTTCATTATGTAAAATGAGTGATTATGAGCTCCCAGCTGGGTTTTGCATGGGACCTTGTTCGCTGAAATATTCATAGGTGACATTTAGCTGAACACTACGAGAGCACCATGATCCTGTGCTGAGAACTGTCACCACAAACACATCCCACTTCCCCCACTGAATGCTAATTGTGCAGTGCTTTCACCCGGGAGGCTCCAGCCTGCCCTGCTACCCACAGCTCTCAGAAATGACACAGCTCTTTCTTTCTTTTTCCCTTTTTCCCCCATATCTAGAGCAGAAACTGAGCCCTGCTCTGTCTCTTGGGTGGGAGCAGGGAGTGTGGTGAAGTTCCTGTGGATATAGCCAGGCAGCTTCCTTCAGTGATCTGGGAGCAACACAGATGGTCAAGCATTACATCCAGGTGTGGTGAAACAATTGCAGCTCCATCCTGGGATTGTTCCTCTCAGGGAAGCTGAGGAATATTTGCTAATTGCACAGAACCCACTAATAAATGCTACATTTTTAGTGCAGAAGACAGGAGGGTAGGTGAGCCCTCCCAGCTGCTGGAAGTCAGCTAGTTCACCTATAGAACACTTGGCTTCTTTCTTTATGCACTGACCCAGCCCCTTTGCTGTCTCCTTTCTCAAAAAATTACCTTTTCCATTTGCTTTTTGTTATGTTTTCCCTCTGTTTCCTCCCATTCTGTGACTCCTCAGGGCTCCCTGCATGGATTTGCTGCTGACCATCAGACAGCATCTTTTCTCATGGCATGAAAAGCAGTTGAATTCCTCTCAATTTTGGCAACAGCAATTTGAAAGCTGTCCACTGAGTTGATTTTTTTTTAAAATTCCATGCTCTTTTCCATGTTACTGAGGGCTTCACTTTTACAGGAAGACAATGAGCTCAATTTCACTCTCATCTACCTGGGGACTCTTCTATGGTTTGATCTTCCAGTTGTTGTTTAATTATATACAGAAGGAGAAAATAGTAGTAAGCTGCTCTATTCACAAATTAGAAGCACTTTGTTCTCACTATTGCTTTTATCAGATACCAGTGATGTTTCTACTCCAGCTTTCCCTACCTGCCTGGTTCTTACATGTCTTTTTTAACACTGCTGTCCATGTAACTTAAAAACATTTCTAAGCAGCCTTTTCCTCACAGAAATTTGTCCTCTCACCTCCACTTTCGTCCTTTTGCTGTTTTCTGCAGTATTATGATCAGCTGCAAATAGCTTTGCTGTTGTGGCAGGAACCCTTCTCTGACTGCCCCTGTTCCTCTGCCTAGCTCTGTGTCAGTTCTCCAGTTTGCAGATCCACACAATACAAAACACCATCCCTTTTCCCTGTCATCAAAGCCCATGCCAAGCCTTTTTCCTAAGTGTTGAGTATCTTTTCACCCCACCTGCACATGGCATCCCACCTCATACCCAACCCCACTTCCTAACTCACCTGTGATGTGGTTTTCTGCTTGCAGCATTTCTTGAGGTTTGAGCCTCAGCGTATTGACATTTCTATTATTTCCTGCCTCTGTATTCAGTTCTTTGGGAGTTATATTTTCTTCATGAAATTTACATTAACCTGCCACTCCAGAACTTTTACAGCTGACCCTGATGCTGCCTTTATGTCCCCTGTCTAATGACATCCCATGATGAACCCCAGCTTTATGGTGAAAGCATAAAATGACACACATGTTCTGATCATGCTGTTTTATCTCCTCCAGTACCTCACTTCCTTCTGTGGCTGTGCTTTAGGGGTTCTCAAGCCAGTCCTAAAATCCTACATCATGAATTATGCAAATTAATACCAAACTGGATTTTTCTGTGAAAAATTCGAGGAACCAACAAGCGTGGACTTTGCAAGACAGAAGGGCAGGCTCTAGGAGGCTGTAGTGAGAGCCATGAAAATAAACATGCAAGCAATATAGGGCTTGTTTGGCACCAAAGAGGCCTGAATTATGGGAACCCCACACAATGAGCTTTGATAGCAATACTGTCCCTGAAAATGAGGCATTTAACAGATTCTCTCTAAGCTTGACTTTGACAAAAGCTCTGTACATATAGCTGGAGAACTCAGAGCTCTTCCACTGCTTCACAGCAAGAATCAGCACACAAAAGGGAAAAGACCAAAAACACAAACAGGGGTTCCTTCCATTCAACTTATTGCTGCCCCTAAGATTCTTTTGCTGCCAGTTAAGTGACTTCTACCTATGTGTGGGAGAAAAGGCAGAATGTGAGGAAATGAGGGCAGAGGACTCTGGTAATCGCTCCATTGCATCCTAACATCGGTTCATAGCATTGAATTGAGGGATGTCTAAATACTCAAACCATAAGCCAGATGATGCAATTATCACTTGAGCATAATTCCTATTCACTGAAAGAAATTTGCCTGAGTAAGGACTGTAAGAACTTACAAGCTTCCCTTGTTACAAGATTATTCTTTCTGCCTCACATGTACCATGAGCAGCTGGGGCAGACAACTACATAAAAAATCATTTAGGGAAAGACCATGGGCAGATATGATTTCTTCCAATTGGGATGTAGGGCTTTATAAGAACTTTAATCACAAAGCTGTGAATTGCATGAATGTGTCGCTTTCATTTGAACATTAAATGGAGATTTAATATGACTACTTTCATTTGTCACAAATGCACATAAGCCAGGCTGGAGGACTCATAGGCAGAGACCTGAAATAGATTTCTTCAACAGGAAGCTTTGCATCCTTGCAGGCGTAGCAATACCACTATTTTAAGAAATGAGGATCAAATTAAATGTTTACTGCTGTAACAGCCTTGCCAACAGTGTCAGTAAATTCATGAGCAGTTTATAATTTTAACTGTCTTCCAGACAGTGGGTCATATGTGCATTAAAGTAGTCATAATAACCTGTCAGTAAAAATTTCCTGCAGCACATTCATAGGGAAAAATGTTTGCAAGTTCAGCAACTCACTTATGCACTAGCAGAACAGTTTCTCCTATGGAGTGATGCAGCCAACCTCTCCAAAAAATAATTTCATTTTCACCTGACAGGATTTAAGCATTTTTTAATATTTTTTTTTTTTAAATTTCCAGAATTCACCAAATAGCACTTCTAACACACAGTCATTGACTAGGAAATTGCTCACTCTTGGCCCTAGATGTTTCCCCCAGAGAGATAAACATCTACCCATATTTGACTTACGAGTTACTCTGTGTTATCTAAACACTAGAATTCAGGAATGAGAGGCTGTCTAAACACTTTGCGAGGCAGGATTCAACAACCTGCCAGTCAGTGTGTTGTCTTGCCAGCTCCAGCTTCCTCAAGATTTGCAGAGCCCCATGTTCTCCTCCCTGCCCACATCTGCCCTCACTTCACTGCACAGCAGACACTTTCACAGGACCAGGCTCACCACGATGCTCTCGCTGTTTAACCTCAGCAAGCAGGGTGGTTGTCAGGCCTGAGTCCTTGCACGGTGTCACCTGGGTTATCTGTCACCCAGCCACTCCTGATGCCCCTTGTCCCTCCTCGGGGGTCACAGCACTGGCGAGGGCAGCAACAATCCAAAGAGCAATGCTCACTGCCTAAAACAGAGCTGGCAGAACATCTCGCTGCCCCTCTCACTGGCTTAAGGAACACGGCAAGGGGAGTGCAAGCTGTTGGGTTTGAACACGCCTTCAGTGAGATGTCACAGGAGAGAACATCCCTCTGACACACAGGCACGCTGCCTCACGCCTGAGATGTGTGTTTACCTGGGAGAGGAGGACTCGCCTCTGTTTGCTCAGCTGACTGCACAGGGAGGATTAAGCAGTCACACAGCAGGGCTGCTGCTGCCTGGTTTCAGAAGGCAGCGCTCACACTGTGGGCAGGGCGAGCCCAAGGAAGGAGACACCAGAATCCCTGTTAATGAGCATCTTTGCTCATACCCCCAAACTAAAGGTTACAGGCTTTCATCTCAGCAAAAATCAGGGAAACTTGCTTTTGCCTGTGCAGTGATCCTCTGCAGCAGTCAACAAGTATTTAAACTGAGCCTTTAGAAGTTTCAGGCTAAGTGTTTTCCTTTCTGTGCCTTGCTATAAAAGTCCCAAACAAATACAACCTGAAATAGCCACTGATGGAGACCCTTTGAAGACTGCTAGAAAGCCACCTAAATGTGCAGGGGCAGCTATATAAAGCCACATTAAGGTGAGGGCGTTTCTGTCTAACTCCAAGTGGAAGTTTACAACATGGGAATAAAAGGACTGCTCATGGTTGCAGCCCCATAGTTAATGGCTCCAGAATGAAGACCCGTGTTTGCTCAGGACACCAGCTGTTCCATCCACACTGCCACGTCCAACAACTCTGTCTCTGATTTACTGAGGGTATTGGGAAAGTGATTAAACACATATCCTGCATAGAAGAACACAAAGGCATAACACATCTCCACCGAGTTTACACAGACTACTTCTAAATTTATAGAGATGTTAAGTAACATTCTAAATGGATGCTTTAAGACTCCAATTATGGAAAAATAAAAAGGATCTTTGTTTCTACTGAAGCCAAGCTTGATTCTCAACACATTATATAAAAACTCCTTTTCGTTAAATGGCCCTTCCTTTATTCCTTTTTTCCCCTTGCACTAAGTACATATTCTTTAAGTTATGTGGGGAGATTTCTAAAGATTTTCATGTTGCATTTAATTTAGAATGCTTTATCCTTTGTATATAGTTTAGAATTTTATATCTTAAGTTCATTATCCTGTATTTAAGGAATTTTATCCTCTGGTATCCTGCTCAGTTATGCAGTTCTGGGCAGGGATGGGGCAAGGAGTAGGAAAAAGAATCTCTTGGAACAATGACCTACTTTGAGTGTATTCTAAATGCAAACCTCTGAAATGTAACTGTTATTATCATTTGCACAATTATGCAAATGTAAACTCCTCAGGATGTTCAGTAAGAGGTAGAAGAAAAGCAGTTAATTAAACATTACCAAAAAAAAAAGCAAGTTTGAATACAATAGTCTACACAACTTTTAATATTCAAGTTTAAGTTAGGTGTGTTCTTTACAGCACTGAACTAATTCAAGATAAAACTTTTAATTAAGGATGCTCTCCAGCTGGGTATTTTTGGCACACAGATTCCTGCACAGCGTGTACCTCTTGATCAGAACGATATCCATGTACACAAGATAGTTATCAGAACAATAATGGACAGGCCATAGCAAGACACAGTGGAAGAAAATGTTCCATAATTAAAAAAGAAGTATCAATAGTTCCCCTATAATAAGGGCAAAGTGGGGCAACAGAACCATTTAATAATTATTCTGGGAGGCTACAGGACAGTTGGTGTTGATGAGCTTTCTGGCCTTGCATGATATGCTACCCACTGTACTGCATATCTCCTGTTCTCTCCAAACCAGAAACTCATGCTGCTACTCTACACTGAATCAAGCCTTCAGAAAACAATGGGTGCCTACTGCTTTTTAAGATTTTGTTTTCTTGGTGCAGCCAAGCCCATTGGGGCAGATTAAATGGAAAGCTCCCTTGTCTAGGTTTAATGAAAAGGATTGTCTGTTCCAGCTGGTGCTGAGGAGAGGGTTCCAGCCTACAGAACAGTTTAAACAGATGTTGCAGATTTCTACAAAGCAACAGATGCTTCTATTTAAACACCAACCAAGGGCCTACCGGCATGATCTGATATTGCTGTCTGCACATGGAAGCAACAGACTTGTGTATCTCAGGTGTTTAAGTATTGCCTTCCTTCTGTTCTCCCTGTAGCACTTGCTAACTTGTTTGATTTTTCCTTCTTGGTCTCTTTCTCTATATCCTCAACTGAACATCTGGACCTGCTACAAAATCCATCCCTGATTCTGCCCCTGCAGTGTCCCTTCCTTACTGAATATTCTGCATTGTCACTGTATGCCAGAAACACAAAGAACTGACTAATAAAGATACATCTCCAAGTAAAACGTGCCCACTCATGATGACAGGACATCCTTAAGCAACTCCACTATTCTTCTCTGCTATAGCCACCTGCACAGCTTCATCCATCTGTACATCCTGTGTTTAGGGCCTTATCCAGCAGCCAGTTCTTGCATGAAATATTTATCAGTGAGATTACTGTCAGACATCATTTTGGGAAGGAGGTCAGTGCAGGAGAGTGGACATTAAGGTAGATGGATTCCTGGTTTGAAGCAATATGGCAATTTCTGTGTCCTTAGACTCCCCAAATGACCCCCTTTTCATCTGGAATGGTGCTTTACTGCCGTGCAGCCTGCCAGGCTGAACTTATGGAAGTTGTCTTTTTGGATGGGACTGGAGGTGCTTTAGTGTGCCACATGCCTTGCACTGTTTGGGGTGCACTTAGCAGGAGAATTATGGTGGGCCTGCTCCCTGCCTCACCAGCCCTTGGTTGCTGAGGTAAAGGATGGAAACCTGTGGCTTCTTTCTCTTTTCCCTCAGAATATATCCTTTGGTTCTGACAATTCAGGTAATAGGAATTATAGTGATCATATGTAGGCATAGTTATGGTACCTTGACTTGGTCAGCTGCATAACCATTTATGACTCCCTTTTCAGGTACAGAACAACTTCAGGTTAAGGAGTGATCAGTCCAGTTACCCTCTTACAGCTTAAAAGTAACAACAATGCATTTCTAGCACGTTGGAGAACAGTTATATTCCAAGAAATGGCCAGTAACATACAGTGAGTAGTTATCTTCCTTCCATTATTACCCTCCTCCCATTATTACTGAAAATTATTCCATGGGAAAATTATTCCATGGGAAAATTATTCCCAATGTGAGCACTTCCCAGTGCAGCATTGTTCTCTCTGTGCTGGGGCTCAAGCTGGTATTAAAGCAAAAACTCAGAAATCTTGAGCTTCTGCACCTGCTTGACAGAGCTGATCATTTTCTTTTCCCACAGAACTCTCCTTGTGTTTCCATCATTTTCTGTTTCCAGTCCCTTTCCTGGGCAGGAGTCAGTGTCGTGGTTGGGGACCAGTGATAATTAACCAGCAGGAGAAACCTGAGTTCTGCTGATTTCCATACATTCTAATTGGTTTGATTTCTTTCTCCTAACATTTTTTCTTGTTTTTTACCAAGCCTTTTGAGGCTGTTTGCATTTGCTGTTACACCTTCAGCCATAGCCCCCAAGTTTGTGATTCCCAGAGGGTTTTTCCCACTCCGCTGTCCCATTCAATCCACCTCATCTTCTCCCTTTTTTGGACTCTGTTTGCTATTACAGACTTTCTGTCCACAGAACATATGATTGATTCAGAGTCATCAACTTGCATGATGTTTTGCAGAGAAATGGCATAGACGGATTTCTGCCGTAAGGAATTTACATTGTAAAAATGACTTCATTCTCTTCCCTAATTCTTCTCCTTTTCTGTCAAGACTGACAACATTACCTCTATCCCTTCTCCTCAGGCCTCCAATGTAATCTCTAATTTGTATTTCGCTCTGGCAAGAAGACTTTGTTTGTGACTGACCTTCATACTTTGCTTTGTTCCTCACTGGGCAAGACCACCTCTGTCATCTCTGCCTTTCTGACTATTCATAGCTGTTTGCTGGGCTGCTTCCTCCTCTTTCTTCTCCCTGCATTGCAGAAAGATGCTCAGAAATGAGCTACTCTTACTCTCCCCTCATAGAAACCATTTCACTTCGCCTCTTTACTTCCATACCAAGCTCATATCTCTCATTATTTTTAAAATCTCCTCGTGCTCAACTATAATGTTAAAATTATTTTTCTCAGATATCCTCTATCCAACTCTTGCCAGGCAGAAATCTTGTCCTTTTAACCCTTCTCCCATCCTAATTCTGGCTTCTCACCCTCTGTCTGGGTATTGTGGTTGTTGTCCACCGAGTTTCCTGCTCTCAGTCTGGGACTCCTAAATCCTCCTCCCTCCATGAAGCTACAACTCATATGGCCCATGTGTCACTCAGGGTCATTCCTTTAATCCTCTGCAAAGGTCAGCCACTTACTGCAAGGACCATATGAACTGTACTTTATTTTTGGAGTGTTTGCTTCTGAAGCTGCTAAAGTTGCTATGGTTTCAAAAGAGTTAGGATGCCTCTTCCTTTAAATTTATGGAATCTCAACGCCTCCTCTTTGGTGCAGGGTTAAAGCTTGTAAAGCATTTTACAAGACAGTGCAGTGCAACACAACTAATAATGACAAGCAAGAGGTAAGCAAGAGAGAATGTACTTGCACTTAGACAAAATACACTGTGGAAGCTCCACATTTTACTGTGATGCCTTTAGAGAAACATCATTGAACCCATAGTTAAGGGATACTGGAGCCTGAATCACAATCAAACATCAGGAAGTGCTGAATTGCACCAAATGATGCAACATAAACATTAAAATGCATCAGAAAGTTGTTAGCCTCAGTTACCATTTCCCTGTATCTTTAATTTCCAGGCAGTGTGGATTATTTGCTCATTGTAAGAGCCCTGGCAGGAGTCTCCTACAAACCAGCCAGTCATTTTGCCATTCAACATATGAAGGGAGGGAGGGGATAGATGGAAGAAGTGACAAGTTATGTGATAAATTCCCATAGTTAATTAGTGAAAGAAAACCTCAACAAACAACTAAACACAGTTGCTAAAAAATGCAAGAATTCTTTAAAATTAAAAATGTGTTGCATACAGAAAGCAGCAACTGTAGTTTGGACCTCCTAATCACATGTGAAGAAGAATTAACATCTAAACATCTGGTGAGTGATCAGGGGCCAGAGATCACCCACCAGTTTAGCTCATCAGGTTCCTGATGGCATAGAAAGAACTGAACTCTTACTGACATCTACACATGAGGGTTCAAGAGAAAAAGCATTGAAAACAAACAATTTGAACAAAGCCTGATTAAGAGAGAAAAGCATATAGGAAAAATATGAGGAAAATCACCATTTGATAGCAAAGAGGCATAATTAAGAAAATAAGATAGTTCTGACTAAAATATTGCCCCTGTTTAATAGAAAATCAAAGACAGGAACAAGAAAAAAACCCACAAACATTATCAATTAAAAAAAAAATGAAAGAAAATAATTGGTCTAGAGTAAGGCTTATTTTGTAAAGAATTAATGTCATAAATGAAAACATCCAGGAAAACTTATGACAGGCCCAAGAGTAGAAACAATAGCATTATTTTAAAGGTATGGTAGGACTAAGGAAAAATCCAGTAATGTGCCAGGCCCATTATTAGACAAATGTAGTTAAAATTCTTTAAATTAAGCAGAAAAGACAGAATTGCTTTATGAATAAGGTGCTAAACAGAGTTCAATCCCAAGAAAAGTAATGAAAAAGATGGTATTGGCTTCTCTTAATTAAGAAACAGGAAAACAAATAGCACCAATCAATGTGGCTTTATGAAAAACAGGCTCAGAAGGACAAGCCTGACTACAGTGTCCAAGAGAGCTACAGGTTCATTGTGCAAAGAAATGGTGATGACATGAACTCCTCAGCCTTCCTTTTTAGAAAATCAGGCATATACCATAACAATATAGTACATGTCAAGTGGATTAAGAAGCAGCTAAGTGACAGCTTGACACTTGGGCATAATCCTCTGATAGGGGCATTTTTAACAGTCCCTGCATGGATCAAACACAGACACAAGGACAACACGACCACTGCAATGCCCCAAAGGGTTCACATTTCCCCTTGTAATTTATACTGTTATCCAACAAGAAAACATGCAATCACGACAGCAAAATGGCAAATGCTGGGAGGAACTGGGCAGTCATAACAGGTAACCTGACTCACCTGGTAAGCTGGGTTTCAATCATTTGAACAGAGTACAACATGTACAATGATACACCGGTGGACAAGGTAAGAGGATGTATCTCCAAAAGAAGAACTGCCTCTTGCAGGCTAAAGCTGCTTATTTTGATGCATTACAGAAGGTGCAGAGCACAGCTGCTTCCCAAAGAACTGCTGGGAGCAGAAACACTGTGTGCAAGAGGACAAGGATGAGGTTCTTGCTGTGTTGAGGCCACTGATGGGACAGGAACTGGAGCAACGCATTGAGTTCCAGTGGCCAAACCAAAGGAGTTCTTAAGAAGGTTTTGAAAGTGGGAAGAGATGCAGGGAAAGAGCTTTAATTTGAAACAAACCCCAAGCAAATAGTGAGGGAGGTCTTTTGATTTCACTAAAAGATTTCATGAGGTAAGCTGAATTCTATGTATATACAAACAAGAAATAAAGCATCTTGTAAGTAATAAAAACCACTAAAAAAAAAATCTCTGAAAACAGTGGGGTTTCCATTTTTCTAAATTCGAGTTCATGATTTTTCATTTTTCTGGAAGAAATATGGCAGCTTAACTCCAGGGTCTGCTGGATGAAAAATAACCTTTTGGACAAAAAATTTGCTCTATGGTTTTAAACATACAAAATTATAAACCAAACCAGAGTGTAAAGTGTATTCTCTGGATAAGAAAGTATACGGTATTTGTATACAATGACTAAATGCAAGACAAGGAACGTGTTAGAGCAGAAAAACAAACATCTCCAAAAGCTGTTAGGGATTTTCTATTTGCTCTATAGATTTTGTGGAAGGGCTGAGTAGAGAGGGAAGAATATTGATGTCAGTCTGTGAAAATCAGGGTGTTGAGGCTATTTTTCAGTTCTCTTTGCTGAATCACTGTATTCACTTCATAGGAAGGAGGTTCCCCCATTGATTTCAGAGTAACCATCGTGTCATCATATACCTAATTTGCCATGCTTAGAAAGTGCTTTGGAAACTGCTAACACCCAGTACATCACTTTTTCTCTAAACTCCTTTTGGAGCTTCAGTTATTGGATGAGGCAGAAAGAACTGCCTGTGTCACTTATTCCTGCTATAAACGCTGCCTCACAGTTTCAGGGCAGTTTAGCACCTTCCCTTCTTAGTGAAGACATCTTCTTCACTGTAGGCTCCTGATAATTATCTGTTCTTTAGCCTTCCTTGCTCTCCTGCTTGACAGCACCCCCATTACCCTCCTAATGTACTGTAAAGGGAAATGCATTGCAGGATTTTATTGTTGCAGCTTTGCGAGTTAAAAAAACCCAAGAACTGAACACTTGCTGAATATAAAAGCCAGGAGTATCCTCCTTAAAGCTTTGGGTAATTCAAAAGCATGGAGAGAGAATGAATTTAAATCTGCAGCAGCCAGTTGCAGCTAATGTGGTTCGTAGGCTGGAGGCACCTCTTTATGCTTCCTGGTGCAAATATGTGTGTATTTCTGGGGGGAAAAGACATATTTTTCCAGTTGTACATACCTACTCAGCCTCTGCAGAGAAACCCAAGAGAAGTTTGCCACTAGGCTGGATTCAGCAGGGGACAAGAAAGATGATCAGGGGACTGGAGCATCTCTCTTATGAGGATAGGCTGAGAGAGTTGGGCTTAGTCAGTTTTGAGAAGAGATAACTGAGAAGGGACCATATAAATGTCTGTAAGTATCTGAAGGGAGGGAGACAAGAGCATAGACCAGGCTCTTCTTGGTGGTGCTTAGCAATAAGACAGGAGGCAAAGGGCAGAAAATGATGCACAGGAAATTCCACCTGAATATGAAGAAGAACTTCTTTACTGTGCAGGGAACAGTGCACTGGAACAGATTGCCCAGAGGGCTTGTGGGGTCTTCCTCACTGGAGACTCTCAAGAACCATCTGGATACAGTCCTGCACCTGGTTGAGCAGGGAGCTTGGACCAGATGACCCACTCTGGTCCTTCCAACATTACCCATTGTTCTAGAGGACATCCCATATTGGTGTGTCCTGGCCAGCTCTGGGGACACTTTGGGTTGGTCTGCCCCTCACACAGAATGCTGACTTTACAGTCCTATAAAATTCAATGCTTGCTGTCCTCGATGGGGGCAAGGGATAAGAAGTGACAGTCCAAGGAAGAGTTTGTCTCTGAGAAGGTCAAAGTGTAGATCAATGCCCATATACCTTTCTTGTGAGATGGCCAATTGCTACCAGCTATGACTTGGACCTGTGTGCCTTCCTGGCCTTGTAAGGGCATTAGAACAGCCTTGCTTTAAACCAGCAGTTGTATCTTCTTATTTTGCTAATTAATTAATTCAGTAATCACACCTTCTTGGACACTATGAGATCAAACAAAATTGTCCCAATAATAATAACAATAACAATAAATAATAGCGCAAAAACTCAGAGGAAACTGAGTGGCATAGTCTTGTATGTTTATTCAGAATGGGAACCTATCATTCCAGTGGTCTTTATACTAGCATGCAGAGAAAATGCCATGTGGTGTCTTTTTTATTATCTTAACATGATATTGGCACTAATATTTGATTTCAATTCCTCAGTTAAACAGAGAGGCAAAAACAAATGTATAATTTGTAGTAAAATTCAGCACCGTCACTTCTGACAGTGGTCTCATGTCACCTGAGAAATGCCAGGCTGACACACTCCACTGTCTTACCACCAGTTATTTAAAAAAAGATTTGTAGAAAATCTCTCTTTGGTACCTGAAGAGTTAATCAAACCTTAGCTGATGTGAGGGACTTCTTCCCTGCAGGTCCTCAGAGACAGTTGTAATTAATTTGATCTTCTCCAGTCATTAACTCAGATTCATAGTGAGCTCTCCACACACTGCTCTATTAATTCACTGGAGATCAGTTCTCAGGATTCATTTAGTTAAGCAGCACTGCTGGATTACATTTTAAAACCCTTTAAACTGGTTGTAATTGATGTCTGTTTATAGAAGCTTACTTTAATGGAGTCAACGTGAGATGAAAATCTACCATACTAGTCTAAGGCAGTGCCTCGCTGTTTAAGGCATGTCTCCAGAGGCAGCCAGTTAAATAAGAGACACTGCAAAATAAAATAAATTCCTCATTAATCACCAACCTACTCTTGGCGTTTTTAAAAGAGTTTTTGGTCCTGCTGACTGCTGGTACCTTCTAAATGAATCTAAAGTAGATTTCACTGTGCAATAACATACATAT
>JAWWMO010000083.1:49793681-49807492 GCA_035047845.1 Dendrocincla fuliginosa | reverse complement strand
TCCAAGGAAGACAACAAGGATGAAAGAGGGGTCCCAAGCCCCCAGACTCAATTCCTGATGGGGTGTGCCAGGGGCAGAATGCGACAGGACTGGAGGGAACAACAGAATGGGATTGGATGGACATTATTATGAAATTTTGGAACCAGGGTCAAAAGGGGGATCCTGTGTACATGTATTCCTGGAGCCTGGAGGCTCATTAAAGCTTCTGCTCTCTTGTCTAATCTCCTCCTAAATTTGCCTGGAGTTTTTTTCCTCACTCCTTAAGGCATCAGTCCTGAGTAACAGTATTTCTAAAATAGGTGTTGACACTTGAGGCCAAATTCATCCACCTAAATCTCTACACCTCAGGTCATCTTAGACTCCAGTGGCAGCCAGTGGAGAACAACAGGCATTTCTCACAAGTGACTCACACCTCAGTGACCTGCTCAGGGGCTGTGGGTGCCTCTACATGTGCATCAACTCCAGGTGGCACTCGGGGGAATCTCGTTCCCAAGGCACATGTCCCAGGTGGGAAGAGCTGAGGTGTTTGTCAGGGTACTGACTTGGGCAATCCAGCTCTTCCAACAGGCAATGCCAGGCTGTTCCTCCTTCCAGCTCGAGGCTGCAGCGACACCACCTCTGGGATTATGAGCCTTTCTGGAGGAGCCATCTCCACGCATCCTTAGTCAAGGTTTCACTGGAGGATAAGTGGGACATTCACCTCCTGTTTTAGTGCCAGCACCACCTTGGCTTTCTGAGCAAATAAGAAAAGCACCTCAAGTATTTGCTCTTGCACCTCAGTCAGGTATTCCCTCTCATGTGAGGTGGGGAAATGAATTTTAAACCAGGCCAAAGGGAAAGAGGCTCTGTCTGAGCATATAACCACTCACGCAGATATTGCTAGAGCCACTCATGCTCCTGGAAAAGACTTATTTCTCTGAGGGAGGACTATGCTGATCTTGAATTGGACATGTCTATATTGCTTCCTGCAAAACTGCATATCCTTTCTGAGGGGCATAAATTTCCTTTTTTATGACTACAACGATGCAAAGCAATTTTAAATGCCCGGAGGAGAGAACTAGAAAAGACGAATGCAAAGGAATTGAATGATTCATTAGAGTCAGAAGAAGATTTGACGAGGAATTCTATAATTCTAGACTTTTAATTTAATTGCGCCTCTCTCTATTACTTTTCCCTCTTCTTTACCTTCATGGAGCTTCATAAAAATATAATTTTTAAGAGGTCCTTATCTTGTAGCACATAGTAAGATATATAGCACTGTTTATTCTGTTTGGACAGTGCATTTGGGTTTTGAGGTTGGTCATTCATCAGTCTTCTCAGGTGCCTGTGTACCTGCAACGTCCTGATTCCTGTTTCAGTAAAATCATGCCTTTGACATAAATTTCTGACTATTTTTGAACTTTATAACATTTGCTATAGGTAGGAGATGAATGCTCTGACCTCTCTGCTTATTTGCTCAGGTATTGGCTAAACCCCCTCCTCGCTCCCCTCACTCCAAGGCGTGGGAGTGCTGCTGAAATCAGTGGAGCTGGGGAGGATTTACACTCGTGAGCACAACCTCGCCTGTGTCTGTTCACAGGCATTCTTGGGGGTGTTGTTACGGCTTGGATCACACCATGAATTTCACCATATAATAATTCACCCGTGTTTTGGAGGTCTGAGATTATTCTTGGTGCTGCAACTCTGCATACCAGAGTTGTTACAAAGGACCAATTCGTATCTGATGAGGTTCTACACTCCAAATGACAAATCTGATTTCATTTCCCTTTGATTCAGCCTTACCACATTCCTCTAACCCATCTTTTCTGAAGCTGCTCCCTCAAGTCTTGCTTCAAAGATTTGGTGATTTCTGTGCTCACCACTGTGGCTAAGGATCATCTTCAAGACACTTACTCAAACAGAAGAAATGCTAAAAGAGCCTTTCTTAACCTCTGGCAAGATAACAGAAAATAAAGTAGGTATCCTAATTTCATGTTTGTAGACTGCAAAGAGTTGAGCAGAAGCAGGAATTGTTCATGTGTTCAAACATTATATGTACAAATTATCCCAAAGCACTTTGCCAGATCAGCCAGCACCTCTGTGGAGCAAGATGGTCAAGATCTTTCAAGAAAAAAATCTCTTTCTTTAAAGTGAGTTTTTCTACTCCAGGTTGTATTTCTACAACAGGCAACAGCCATCTCCTCTCCTCATTGCCATCTCACACCTATACATTTTGCCTGCGTTTCCCAAGAAGCTTTTCATCTCATACAGAGTTATTCCTTGAGAAAATTTATTATTAAAAATTGTTTGATTTTTCCCACAGATCCTAACAGCTGCATTTTCAGACAACCCACGTCACTTCTCCCTCCTCCTCAGCAAGACAGTTTTACACATTCTTTTTATTTATTTATTTATTTAATTAATTAATTATTTAATTATTTTAAAAGCAGTATGGCCAGCATATGGCCTCCTTTGAGGGCTGCACTCGACTTCCAGTACACCAAAATGAAGAGTTTATGAAAATTGATAGTGCCCAGAAACAGGCTGCCCAGAGAAAACATCTGTAAATTCATTAGTAATTTCATATCAGCTGGAGAAAACAAGGAGCAAAGAATACTTCAACAGTGACCCTTTGTTTCTGAGAAAGTCCAGCAATAGGCTTGGGGTTTTTTATTTTTGTGTCAAACACTGAAATGTAATTTCACCCCAGATCCTGTAAATATATTTTCTCAGGATGACTCAAGAGAAAAGCCTCTGTCCTTCATATTAAATACTTGCATGTTTGCATGATTAAGAGTATGTGAGTACATCTAGACAGAGAAACACATCTGGGTACAGAAGTAGGAATTGATATAGCTATAGATATTATTAAATCGTTCAAATATTTGGGTAAAAGAAACCTAGAATGTAGCTCTTGCACTTAGCTATTTTAGCTAGAGATTAATGTCCCAAATTTACAAATATTTATGCAGCTGTTCACTGTTTTTTAACAGATGAATTGTTGTTTTTACACATTTCCCAAACACCAATAAATCTGAGAGAAACTTTCGCTGGTATAAAGAATGAAAAAAGTCAGCTTTCACTCACACAACCAAGAGGCAATTTAATAATTAGACTACTTAAAGTTCCCTTAAACCATGGATAAGTTCCTCCCTGCTGGCAATCACACCTGTCCTGCAGCACCCTGAAGGAGCTCCGCTCTGTCTAGGCAGAGAAACACAACATGAAATGCCACGTCCCAGTGAGGGCACAGGAGGGGAAATGCAACAACACAGAGAGGCAAAACACATGGTTATCTGAATGGGGTCTTGAGAAACAGCCACCCAGATCCCAGGGTTCCAGCTGGATTCAGACAGGATCCAGCCCTTATCTCAGGGTTGCTAATGCATCCACACTTTGTTTTCACCTGAGCTCTGCTCGCTGGTACAAGGGCCACGGCACGCACACACCTTCATGATTCCCAAACCCCCTGAAGACAAACAAGCCCCCCCTGCCCACACCTCACCCTCCTGCCTCTACCAGTTCCACACACAGCCAGCACAAAGGGAGTCTGCCCTTGGCTCCTGGAAATCCCCTGCTAGTGAAAAGACCCAGATTTTCCATCTTCAGAGCCACAGACAAAGGCATGCCAGGGGGTCATTAACCCTTCTGAACGTGCCCCCACACCCTTCTCTAATGACAGGACCATTGCCCACCCTGATTTGCACTGGTACTCGGTGTGGGACAAGACACAAAACTCATCCCACACCACGAGAGCTTCACCTTCAAATATTCTCTTTTACGAGCCTTCTACCGCAAACATAGGGACACAACTTAATTCTTTTGAGCTTTTTGCTCAGCCAATCAGCCAAGATTGTTAAAAAATGCCCATCCCCTTTTCTAAATCTGTATATTTGTTTTTAAAAGCCGGCCTTCCAAGATGCTCAGGGCCATAGTTTCCATCATGAAAATACAAATATCTTATAAATACCTTTTAAAAACTTCCCATGAATTCAGATGATGGAAAATTTATTTCAAAGTCAAACAGCAATCACATTTGGAAATAATTTCTATCTCTATTATCATCCTGCAATTCTCAAAACCGGCAGGTTGTGGGGATTTTTCCGTGCAACTTTTAATGCTTTTCTCATCTAACCAGCTTTTTGCAGTGTGAACTCTAACGTGTTTGTATCTGAGGGCACTTGTGAACCTGCCTCTTAACTCCCAGAACTACTCAAAATCCCCCAACCCTTTGGCCTGGGTTTGTCATCCAGTCTGATTCCTTGTCATCACAGATCCCAGTCCCATTAACAGATTTCACAGAACACCCTGACTTGGAAGGGACCCACAAAGATCATCAAGTCCAGCTCTGAAGTGCCTGGCCCATAAAAGGACCAAACCCAGAGCCTTGGTGTGATCAGCACCACGTTCTGATCAGCTGAGCTCATCTCACTGTCTGCAGTGCAGCTCAAGTGTGCAAGTGTCATGGTCTCATTGTCCTGGAGGACAAGCACGTTTCAGAGAGAAAAAAAAAATCACTGTAAAACTGGAATCCTTTTTATTAAAAACAACCAAAGGAAAGCAAACCTACCACCCAACCCACCCACTCATCAAACAAACCCCAACCAGGACAAAAGTACATCCCACCGTCTTCTTCCAAGATATGCTCGACTTGAAATAAAGGAAATTTCACGACTCTACCATGAGGCAAAGGTAGCACTTCCACAGCCACTCAGACCAGCACGGTATTGCAACCTCGAGAGAGGAGACAGGCAGGTTTGGGTGAGGAAGAAGAAAACAAATCTAAAATACTCCCTTGACCAGGGAGGTCAGAGCTCTTTTATCCCCAGCAGAGCATTTTCAAATGAAAAAATATGAGTGCCTCCTCTTAATGCACTGAACTACAATCTGCCTGTGCTACTGACTAACTCCTGCTACACAAACATTAAAGATTTATTTGTACCCTGCATAAATAGACACAGAAGCAGTGTTTCTAACATCTGTCAGTGCTGGAATAATCGTGCTGCTGTGCAATTATTATGTTGGGATCCTTTTACAAAATGAAAACAACTTTCATTCACAATTATTCATTACAGCAGGGCCTGCTCTCCTCCTGTGATTGTCATTTAAGATGAAACAGCTCTCTTGTTTTCACTGAGTAAAACTGGCTTATCAGTGAGCTTTTTGCTTACAGACAAATTTTCCTCTGGGTCAGTTCAACTTAATTTTAAGAGGTTGCATTGCATTATATTATAAATTAATTACATCAACTGCCTGCAGTTTAATGCACTTTAAGGAACAGTTAATGTAGTGCAGCAGTTCTTAGTGACAAATTACTCCTTGCACTGTTATTTCAGACTCACACTGGTTAGGATTACTCCTCTGTCTCCTTCCATTGACATGATCCCATAACAGGATGAATGCATTTTACACTAAACATTTAAACAATAAAAGAGGAGAGAGAGAGAAAGAGTGACTGTGGGAATATTAATGAGCAGGGGAACTTGAACAGGACAGCAATGAGATGAAAGCAACGTTGCTATTAAGGAATGTTTTCACTCCTGCCTGTCTATCACAAGGCCGAATCTTTAGATAAGGGTTTTTCAGCATGATACAAGATGTTATCAAATGCTGTTGTACAATATTTAGTCTCAAGGGCTGACTTAAAAGAAATGGCATCAACTATAAAACAAAACAACACGCTGCCACCGAAGAAACGTGGAAGGCAAGTACAGCAAAGGGTTCAAGTCTGATGCACAGTCATTATCACAGCTTTTCTCTCCCATAGAGCAGATTTTTATCTGTACTGGATATCAGTGATAAGTATACTTTATGTCCACCCGTGTTCGTGTGTGCGTGCGCATCCCCCCTCTAACAGTGAAAGTGTAGGGGGAAGAGAGAGAGGATAAAATGGAATGCAGGCTGCCAGGATGGAAATGGTATTTGTTTTCTCTCACACCAGAGATGCACCATTCCAGCTTTTGTCCTTCAAAGCTGTGAGAGACCACGCTTTAATGCCTGCAGGTTGACCATGCATTGTTATTATACAGTCTTCATGTTCACATCATGTGTCATCTGACCAAAGGAGAGTCTACAAAGTGAAAGCCTCATGCAAAATTTATGCTTATATGGCTGTTTCAGTCAGTGGAAAAATCAATACTGCAGGCTTGATGCACAGAAATGACTGAGTGCTCTCTGACTGACACTAAAAGCACTGGGAGATTGAGGGGCTGCATTTGCCGTTCAAGGAATTGAGTGTATTAGAGCTCTTATAATAGTCTGCTCACCTTATATTAGCCTTTCCTTGGGATTATTTTTTGATAACAATTATGATTGTGGGGTTTAAGGCAATTACACTATTACAAAGAAAAAGCTGCTTTTTATGTCCTGTAAAGCTGTCATATATTTCACACCACAACTGCCTTCCAATTATTTTGTTACAATGCACTTTGGAAGCAAAATGTCCTAACTGATATATATTAGTCCTTTATGTTTTATAAATAAAAATCAAGGCTGTAATGTAATCCTTCAAAAGAAGCTTCCCGGTTTCCCAGATGTTATTTTAAAAAGGGTGAAATGCAATGTGTGTTGTAAGTCTTGAAAAAGACATACACGGGAGCTGTTTTTATATGGGAGGACAACACAAGCCGGGGATATTGCTCAGCCTGTGCAGGCTGCTGTGGTTCAAGATGCTAACACTGCCCATTAAACGTGGACAGATGTCCACAAAGATGCAGTTCAACAAAGGAAAAGAAACAACCAAAATCGAGCTACTCACAGGTTTTTGAGAAAAGTGGTCTCAAGTTCTGGCTTAACGTCAGGGTGAACATCCTGCAATAATGTTTAAATACTCAAGGAATATTTCTCTGTTAGACCTAGAGGAGCACATCAGGATGTGGACAAGGAAAATTAATGTTTGAAATAGGAAACAAACCCTGGTTATCCACTTTACGAAAATTGCATGTATCCTCTCCATCAAAAAATACCTCTGGTCAGACCAGAAATGCATTTGCACTGCATTTTTGTCACCGTAGATACACAGAAACATTTTAGTGGATGGCATTACAAGCTGTTCATCAATGTCCTCTCCTTTCATTATAACTCATAAATAATGAGCAAAATTTGTAATATGGATTATAAGAAGGGATTAAGAAATGCATTGCTAGTTAGTTTACAAATCCCTGAACTCCCCAGCAAGAGTTATTATATTACCACAAATATGCTTCACTCCAATATTTATCCTTTTGGCACCTAAGCACCAAGGTGGTAAATGTTACACTCCTTTCTAACCATAAACAAAAGAAAAGCTGATGAAAACAAAGCACAAAAAATACCTTACAAAGCACTGATGTTTGTAGGCTATGGAAATGTAGTTAAAACTACCTGGTTGAATTCTCACACATTAAAAGTTACTACCTCTGGAACTCCTATAGCAGAGCCAAAGCCACCTACAAGCAGCTAAATACAGATTATTTCCCCCACAAAGAGAAAGATTTCACAAAGTTATGTGTAATAGGCAAATAGTGGAACATGCTTCTGTGTTTCCTGATTATATATGTTAACCCTTTTCTAAAACAAAACTTTTCACTACCAGAGTTTGTGAATTTAGACCAAATTTGCCATCAAGTGTCTTTATTTTTGTGTGGTTTGTCCTGGGGGTGCAAGACCCTCTCAAATCCAGAAATCCCCAATGGCACAGCCACAAACCAGTTCTGAAGCCCCTTCCAGACGTGTCCTTCAGGCACCACTTCCAAACCACGGGACCATGTGCTTGCAGAGACCTCATGAACGATGCTGGGCTGGCCAGCCTTCCCCAGCTCAAGGTCCCGCATTCTGTTTTCTTGCCTTGCCAACCCTCTACCCAAAATGAGCAGACAGTTTGTCTGTGGAATGACTGCACTGATTGGGGCCCTCCTGGGGCACAGGGGACACCATGGGTTGATCACGTAGCTCTATCAGACCCACAGGGGCAGTGGGAGGGAGGCTCAGAGACTTCTTCTTGGTGAGAGGATGAATTTCCCTCTGCTTGTTGCGAGGAGCAGGGAGGAGGGAGGAAGGCACCTGCTGACTCCAAAGGCAGATACCTCATTGATGCCTGGTAGGAAATAGGCACTGTGGAGTCACGCTGCAGCTCTGGGGGAGTCTGTCAAGCCCACGGGGTCTCTGAGCAAAGGCTGAAATCAGCTTCTCCCTGCTGACTGGAAAAAAACCAGCAGACCCTACAGGGAGCACAGACACTGGCAATGTGCCTCAGAGGATGGATGCTGTCAGAGCAATCCACAGCTTGCCCATCTTTGCCACCTCCATGGGGAGAGACTATGCACTCACCTAAGGCAGGACAGAGAAGGGTGTGGGGCAGTGCAGTGTTTCTACCTCTGGAAGTTCTAACCAACACCACAGAAAAAGCCCTCAAAGAGTTTGAGGGTGTCTTCTGGTAAACTGGGTTGGGGTATTCTTTTTTTATTTTTTTTTTTTATTTTTTTTTGAGTAATGAAACACCTCCCCAGTAGATAATTTAAAAGAAGCAGCAAAAAGAAGAGGGAGGATCACGGACAGTTTCCATGATCAAATATACTGATTCTTTTGATGTCCCTTTTCTCTTAGCCTAAATGATTATCAGTGTGGATAGGTAATCTTGACTAGGACTAAAACAGCACAGCAGCAGTGAAAACAGCCATTTGAGCTCTGAGTGGAGGGATGTGTGGCCTGGAAAAGATTGATTTCAGGGTCACAGCTGACTGCTGCGGGAAAGAATCAACACCATCCTATTTACACACTAGTATATTCAGTTTGCATGCCTCGGCAGGTATGCAGAATTAAAGACAGAACTTGCTCCTAAGCTGAAGGTGTCCCACCATCAGACATGCTGTGATCAAGACCAAACCTTTCCTACAGCAACAACTCCTCTGGCTGCAGTGGTTTCCTCAACAACTTGCAAGGTTTGACTTCAGGAGGATGACAAAACCAAACTGCCCAAAAGTTCCCCTGAAGGCAGTCCAGATTTCTGGGTGCAAGACAACTGAGGAGAAGACATGGCTTGCTGTTTCCACAGTGTGGGCATTTCTTCCCTTCTCCCATATCAAAGACCTTTCACCATGCCCATGAAAGACATAGGATTATCTATTAGCTATGATTATCTGCTCAAACCCAGACCTTCTCTCTCTCCCAGTATTTCTCTCTCTAAAACAAATGAACTTACAAACCCACCACTTTAAAGACGTATTGTAAACAATGTTTTAACACTCAAATACTGAAAAGTAACAGCATTTGAGGTGAAGGTGATTTGTTGAGCACTGATGTACTCAATACAACACAAGATACACAGGTTTTTCTCCAAGCATCTTACAGTTTATTGAGAAAGCATCTCCTCCCCCCAGACATGGAAGAACTGTATGCCAGTACCCACAAAGAAGAAAGGACAGAAGGAAAACAGGAAATTACATATATGGGATATTTCAGCCTGTTAAACAAATATCCTGACAACTTTTTGAATATATTAAAATGCCTGCTAATAGACACATGAAATGTCCAGGTAGCTGAGGTTTATATGCATACCTGCCCCTATGAATAATCACTGCTCTCATGTCCCTAGGATGGATAGGAGTAAGTGTGTGCCCTGAGTGAAGGCAAGAGTAGTACATGCATGAGAAATGACTGCTAGTTCAGAAGAAGATGCTCAGTACTTTTTACAGAGGTATTTTTATCCTACATCAACAGGTTGACCAAAAGAAGGGAGAAAACACGAGCAAAAATACAGGGAATGAGCAGAATGTCACTGACATGGAACCCAAACTTTGACAACAGACTGGGAGCAGTGCAAGGCTCCTCAAGAGATCAGACTGAAAAACACAGATCCTGGAGACAGGGCTCAGACAGGACATGGAGCTCTAAGGGGGTGAGGGAAGGGAGAAGGAAAATGACCAGAATAAGAAGAGTTTTATTAAACATTTGAACTGTTTGGAAACATTAGGATACAAGTTTGGGGTAAAGCTTGGATGTGCAAGGGAAGAAACAGGGAAGTCAAAGACAGGTTAAATGACAACCTAATGAGGGGTTCTTGTCAGAAGTGACAGAGTGGTGAAAGTTGAGACATCTCTGCAAAAACAAAATGTCAGAAAGGCAATCCAAGACAGGTTTAGGGAAGTCAGGAGAAGAGGGATGCACCTGTGAGCCTACACCGTGGAGACTCTGGGTGAAGATACACTGACATCAGCACAGCTTTCAACTAAATCCAATTTTAAACAAAATGCAATTTAATAATTAAGGAGTATTTCATGTTATCTGTGTAAGAACAATAGTTTGATCACCTCAAAGCAGCACAATTTGTGTATTGCCATTTTTCCCTGACAAAAAGCAGTGTGTTTGTTGTTTGTAACATCAGGTTTGAAGGAAATTCAGTGAGAAACAGTCGAACAGCCTCTGTCACGACGTACAAATGTGTTTTGCACAGTTACAAAGGCAGAGATGTGAGGGAGGGCTCCTTTAATTTTCTCACCTACTTACCTTCCCGTCCTCTAATTCTGTTTTTACTGAGCAAATGCAACCACCTTATTATTTTGCATGAGCTTAACCATGGGTTTACTTTGTCTTGTTCTCCTGCTTAAGAACTTCATTGAAAAAATATTTACTTGCCAGTAGCCACTGACAAAGCACTCAGCTGGAAAACACATCTTCCAGCTTGGTTCCCTCACAAAAATTTCCTGTGTGTAGTCCTATTAGACCATTGTTTAGCTTTCCCAGCTTTTCTGTAGCAACATCTGAATTCAAATGCATTTTGTTTCAAGCCAAAAAGGTGGACATTAGAACACAAAAGACCTGAAACTGCCAAGCTTGGTTATGCCGAGTAGCACCACACAGAAATCAGGGAGATAATAATATTATACATTAAAATACAACTCCACATAGTAAAGCCAATGTATTCTAGGGCAGGAATACTCAACACAGTTCATAAAAAGCCTCCCTCACCTCAATATCTGTGAAATAATATAATGTGTTATAAGATAATCCAGAAGGAACAAGAAAACCACACTTATACACAAAAAGACCCTTGCACTGGAGGACAAGCTTGATTCCTCCCCTAACCTTAGGTCATGCCCTTCTGTCTGATGCCCCCCTGCCTCTGGAATCACAGAACTGGTGTCCACTGAATGGACACCAAACTAAGGGTATTTTTCATCTCCAGTACATAACTCTGAAACACCATACTGATATTTACAGGGATGTATGTTGGTTGACCTAATGTCAGCTGGCTGCCTATACAATGAAATGGAATAATTAGTTAATCAAGAATTTAGAGAAGTCAACAGATGTCAAAAGTCATTATCCACATCACTTTCACTTCTTTTGTCCCTTTGTAAAGGGACAGTGACCGCAGAGATGAGCTGCTGTGACACTCCTGAATAGCCATTTGCTTCCAAAAATCAACATATCTCAACAAGTTCAAAAGTGCTTTCTTTCTAAAGATATGTTACAAACAAGAGGAAGGCAGTGAAAAAACCAAAGTTACAAATGTTCTTTCAGATTTGCATTCAGCCATAAAGGAATTTGTTAATTTAAAGATGAACATTTCTTCAGAGGCATCATTTTAAGTGCAGGGAGAAAATTGAAGTGATTCCCCTCTTTGCCTTGCCCCGTTAAACTCTTTCTAGAATTCTCAGGGCACTTCTGAGATGATCAGAAGAGTCTGTGATTTGTTGGCAGATGGGGACCACTGCACTGCTGCTGCTTTGGGAGCCATCCCGTGTGGAAGTCCCTCCCCAAGCAGCACTGCCTGACCCGAATTCGCTGGTGAGCAGCACGGGCTGCTTCCCCCATTCTGTGGTTTCTACTTCAAATCACAGCAGCTTTTTGTTCCTCATGATTTTCTTTTCAACAACCCCAAATCTAAGTCTTCTCTCCCTTCTACTGTATAGTTGATGTATCACACTATCCTAAATACTTTTTCTGAGGAAACCACCAGCTTTCCCTTCATATTCCCTACTCTTTACCCCTAGTATTGCTGTGATATAGTCCAAGGAGAAGCTGACAAAACACAATGTAATTACAACTTTCTCTCTTTCCCACCATCAGCTTCTTATTTGTTGTGCCACTTGTCCCACTGCCTGGATCCTCTCCACTCACTGGAGATACCTTCATTGCCTTTTGTTCATCATCTTTCATATCCAGATGGCTGTTCCTTTTTAAAACACTAATTGGCTTTATTTTTAGAGAAATAAATATAAAAATATCAGCCTTTACTTCATCTTCATCCTCATATGGCACCACAACTACTGCTCCATCTGTCTTCTTCAGTTCATTAATAATTAAACCTATACCCACAGTCACAGCCTAAAGTTGTGTACTGATTTCAGCACATCCCTTTACACCCTGTCTCCATCATTTGCACATTCAGTGCTCTGCCCCAGAGCCCCTCGTGTCTCACATTTCTGTATTTCACTTCCATGCCTCACAGCAGATCCTCCTAATCCCTCTTCCAGCCTCCTGGAATAGTTTATTCACATCCTGGTCCTGGCCCTCATAACACTTCATCTGATTAATCTTAAGGACACCAATTCAATTCTGTCTATATGCTGACAGCAAATAAATCTGCTTGGCAATTCCTAAATCATATGGTTTCTTTATACATAGCCTGTTTTAAGGTTCTCCCTAATTACTTGCACAACCAAAGCTCTTGTCCAAACTCTTACGATCTCTTTATTTTTTCTGCTCACAAGAAAATAAATCAGTCTCCTTCTACTCTTTAAAGTGCTGCTGGTTCTCCAAGGCTACTGTTTCAGATGTCTCTTCATATTGTTGAGTTCTTTTACCCTTTTTCCATCACATCAATTACAAGCCTCTTGTTTTCATTTTCAAGGATGTGTCTTGCCCCCCTCTGCCTCTCCTCCCATGATCTCTCATTTATTATTCAAGGACAGACAGCACATACTAAGGCCATACAGACCCCCTTTAGTGGTTTTGGTATTCCCTGTCTGAACTTTTTCTGGACCTGAAGTCCCTCAAAGCTACGTCATCAACACAAAACATTTCTCTCCAGAAAGATAAATCAAGGGGACAGCAACTAAAATCAAGGTGGTGCTAAGGAATACATAACAAGGAATGAGAGCTCTACATCTTCTTTAATGGATTTTTTTTTTTAGAGAGAGAAAAGAAACAACTGTTGGTCCTGCAATCTCAATCCTTTCCCAGGATGTTTCCTTTCTGTGAGTCTGCTTTTAGGCTCTGAGCATGGAAGGGAAGAAAACACTGTGTAGAAAGGAAGGGCATCACTTCAGAGGAGAAGGTTTGGAGGCAGATCTTGAGTTCTATTGCTCCCCAACTTCTCAGCATCTCAATTTCCTCCACAATGAAATGTGTGTAACATTATGTAATAGTGATATTAATGGTGGCAGTGCATGCTGAGATGGCAAAATGATAGAGATCCTGGGCACGCAGACCACTATTTCTACACAATAAGGCCACAGTTGCCTGTCTTTTTTTGTTTGTTTTTTCTTAATGTAGCTATGCACAGACTTTCTTCAAGGGCTATCTTTACATCTACAAACCCACCACAATAAAATCAACTGTTCTGCTAAGCAGGCTTGGATATCTTTCAGGAGAACAAATGAGAACATCATTGACTAAAGTATCTCGACAATCTTTCTTCCATAACACACGGGAGTTTCTTCCTGTCCTCTATACTCATATTAAATACACTCTGTTTTATCAGCAGCTTGAAAACAGCAAAGTGAATGAGCATCTTTTACCACTTTAACAGCATATGAAAAAAGCTGGCAAGGCAAAGAAGGTGAGGCATGTGAGAGAAATGATTTCTCTTCTGTGTTGATGCCTCGCTGTGCTGAGCTCATCTGTTTGGT
>JAWWMO010000083.1:49771107-49793581 GCA_035047845.1 Dendrocincla fuliginosa | reverse complement strand
AAAGAAGGTGAGGCATGTGAGAGAAATGATTTCTCTTCTGTGTTGATGCCTCGCTGTGCTGAGCTCATCTGTTTGGTGCTGGAGAAGCCGTGGTTGTTTGCATTTCAAACCATCCTAAAGCAGGACACATGTCCTCCTCTCCAGTTGGTTCAGGCACGACCTGAACCTTTTCTGTTAATCACTTTGCATCACATTGCTTTCTGAAAACTAAACGCAGCGAATATTTGTCTTCCTGCACTGACTTGAAGCACTTGGTCATGAAAAATCCCAACTGATATTTTTTCATTGTGAAACTATCTGTTCTTGTGCAAAGTTCTTGCATAAAATGGAATATATCTCCAAATTCCATAATTAAAACAGTAGAGAAGTCCATCATAAAACACTGGAGACATGCATCAAATATATTATGACACATTTATCCTGCAATTTTTTCATCCATGTGCTAGAAGAACAAAATGTAATCCTAAACAACAGCTAACATACTATATGTAATCTCCTGCTCATAGAGATAAGCACAGACTACTCACACCTCAGAGAGGCTTGATTTCAGCAATTCTGATGAAGCTCAACAAGTCATCCAGCTCTGTACCAGAAACTTCTGAGTGTCTGCCCCTGCAGTCTCCTGGCAACTGTAAATGAATCTACATGCAAAATTCCAGAGGAGAATTTGTAACTCCTGAACCTGACTTGAGTTTCAATCTGTCATTGAGTTCTAAATGGGAAAAAATACTGTTATGTTTCTAAACAAACCTTGCCAACTTCTTTCTCTTATAAGCCAATCAATTTAGTTTCAAATTTCAGAGTCTCACTGAAATTGTGACCTCTTTGTACCCGTGAAAAGATATAGATGTGAATGATGGTCAAAATCTCCTTGGTGTGAAGTACCAGATTAGACATGGCATCTTAACAGCACCAGTTCTACTTCTTTCCTTTCCCATCTGCTGTTGGCAGTGTTTGGTGATTACATGAGGAAATTACCTGGCTTGACATGTTTCCAGTCTCTTTGCCTGGGTGAATTATGACCTGCTCAGATCACTTACACATGGACCTTTGGTATTTCACAGGCCATGATGACAAGTTCTGGTGGGGACTCTGGTGGAAACCCCTCAGCTGAAGGAAACCTGTTTTGGAGATTCCGTTCTATCACATTACCTGGCATCTTTTCTAAAGGCAACATTTTAAAAAAAGCACAAAACCACTCTCCCCTGCATGCAGATTTCTTCCCTCTCCCCAGTGAGATGGGCGACATCTGGGTTAGTTTTCCCTTCTCCATCCTCTTCTCTCCCTCCCTCCTCTGTTCTCCCCAGACATATCTGTATCAGCTTTGAAAACCTACTGAAATTGCAGGGCACGTCATTAAACTCTGTTTAACAAATCTGTCTTCAGTTCTAGCTCAAAGCTAGAATGCAATGTCATTGTGAGCCATTAAATGCTTCCACTCCTCCCTGGAAAGGGATATGTATGAGAGGTGGTTGAAGTGACTCTTCTATGCACAATTTTTAAAGGGTGCAGGATAAATGGTGCTATATAAGTGTAAGATATACTTTTTCATAGTCTAATATCTTAGTGAAAGGTTGTAATTAGTGTAAGCATGGCTTAACATAAATCAGAGCTTCGCATTCAACGTTTGAAATGCAACATCTTGACAAGATGTAGATTGTTTTATGTTGGAAATAAAAAGCAGCTTGTAGGAAAATACTCTGATGATGGTCTGAAGAAGCCTTGAAATCGATAGATGACAAGCTACTGAAATTAGGGAGGCCTGACCTGCTCTGTAGGAGCAGCTAGTACATCAGATAGGCTGGGTGTTGTTTGACCTTAAATTTCTTGCCATTGTTTTCTTTCTGTGGAGCTCTACATTCCTTAAATGGCAAAGGATTTTGTTGGTGTTGCTGTTCTCGTTGCTTTTTTAAATCTAAATTTGTTTTATACAAGATATAGTGAACATTTAAACCATGCAGAAATATTAGGAGAGTAGAAGGTTCTTAGCAATGGTGGATCTTTTAAGCCTGTGATTTATTTGCACTGTAATTCAATTATTAAAAATATACAGTATTTTTATATCTTTCAATTTTGCTATACACAAAATCACAAAAGCCAGATATTTCCTATTAGTGTTTGATAGCATGTGGTTACTGAGGCCATAAAAAAAAATAAAGGGCACTTCCAGTCTTAGTATAAACTATGATTAATTTTTATTAGGATGATACATTTATATATTATAAACTGATGATTTATTTGTAGATTTTTTCCCCTGCAAGTTTAGTAGTTTCCCTTGGTGCAGAATGCAGAATTGTATATGAGATATTTGAGTGTCTAAAACGATGTATGATAAATGAAGTAGCATGCTACTTATACGCTTATCATGTTCCCTGACTAGCAACAGGTTCAGCAAAGGGCACAGCCAGTAAATGAAATTTTCCACCAGGACAATATATCATCACAAGAAATGTATGCGCTGCAAACGCAGGGGCTTGCTCGGCGCGCGGACAAGGGGGGAAACGGGAACAAATGAAAAGCAGAAACAGCTCCGAGTAAATTCCAGATTCAGCTCTATTTCCATATTGGCTGAGGCCGGTGCTTTAACTGTTTGAAGTCATGGATTTTGGAAAATAAGGAACACACGCACACAAACTGAGTGCAGCATCAATGCTGGGATGAACTTCCTTCATTAGACACCCCATAACTTCTTTGGAGGAAAGAAATTGTAAAGCACCTACTGAGAATATTTTTTTTTAATCCCCTTCAGAGTCAAAATATAACCCAACAGCTTTAAATGCATATTTCTTCCTCAGAGTCACAGGTTGAAAATCCGCTCCAGGAAATGTTTATCATAACTTTCAACACTCTGTGGAGAGGACTAATTAAAAATAATAATAAAAAACCAGCGAAAAAGGAAAGGAACGGGGCCTGTATATTTCCCAGCGGAATTTAGCTTGTTTACAAAAACATTTCATAATAAGAATTTCTGCCATATAACCACTGAATCCTAATAAACTATAAAATACTCCTGTTTTCTTGCTAAAAAAAAAAAGCACAACAAATACCAAGGAGAAACTTCTTGGCGTTCTGGTGGGAGGTGGAATCATGGCTAAAAATACCCTGAGAGAGTCTGTTTTTATGGGTACCAGCTGGACAGCCTCGCTCAAGGGAGGGGGGCACTGCAAAATGGGGTCCAATCCTGCCAGTCCAGCTGAAAGGGGCTTCTCAAATCCCAGGAAATTTAATTGCTGTACTGCAAGAAACCTGGCATAATGGCATTGCTTGTCTATGTACTGTGGCAGCGGCTGTATTTGAATGCTGAAACAATTTTATAATCTGAGGAGCAGATCCTGCTCTTTTCTTATGTCCTTCCTGGATTAAACATCCCTCTGGAGAGACTTGGCTGATTTACTTCTACTGTGCACGATAATTGTCAAACTAAGAGAACACACTCTGGGCCATAATATCTTTCTGTTGCTTGTATTTTTTTAAATCAGAAGAGTGTCCCTCTCGTGCCTTTCTCTATCTTGCTTCCAAGCAGCAATGCCTCTCCCACACTCTGCTCCAAGCAGGAGGAAAATACATTTACGGTCACACTCAAATATTTCTTTTAAAAATGGTCTCTTCCCTGTCAAGTATGTCAGGATGGACAACTTGTTTCCACGGGCTGAATTACCACGCCAGCATTCCAAAGATGCTAGTGACAAGGAGTCACCAAGAGACACAGGGAAAGGACTAATAGTGCTTTAACAAATGAGGGTTATCCCCTCTTGGGGACAGGGACTCGCCCTGGTCACTCTCTGGGCTCCATGGGTGTTCCCAATGCAGTGCTGATGCAATTTCACCAAGGACTTTAACTGGAGGCTGGCTCACCCAACTCCTTCTTTTCTCCCTCCACGTGTTTAGGCTTTCTGTTTCCCCCCACAATGGCAAAACGTTTTGACCAGAGCAGTATCCAAGGAAGTTCTGATATTCCATCCAATAGGGCCAGGATGCCTCTTCAAATTTTTTTGCTTAATTCCAAGCTTTCCTGATTTATGTTCTTTGGCTTTATGATTAACATTTTTTGTGCCTCACTGGCTATTTGGATTTACTGTTTCTCTGTCCATCTCAAATATAGATTTCGTTTTCATTTTGTGATTTTCTCTAGCCTTTTATCGTTATAATACTAACTCAGAATCAAAATTTTTCTGCTTAGACAGACTGCTGTCTTTTGAAGCACAGTAAATCAAAGTCTAAAAGCACACACAAAAAAGGCAATGAGAGCTCTTTGTGGTTTAACAGACAGATTTCAATAAAGTCCATGCTCTCTCTGGAACACAAGGCTAGACTCTGTCTAGCCACAGACCTCTGGAACTTTAGCCCTGAATTCCCAGTTTCAGCCACAGCAGTCTAAGGACCAACTCCCTAAGCAAAACTGATTAACTTTGCAACTCAGAAGAAAGGGAGACCACTCAGTGCAAGCCTCCAGTTCGTGTCCTTTGCTCTCCTGCCCAGCCTGATGTTCTTTGCAGTGCCTGGAACAAAAGACCCGATCTGCTTGGTCGATGTCAAATGACAAGGGTTTATGCACTGCCTGGCTAATTTTGTCACTGGGCAATGGGTGTTGCCTTCCAGGGGCAGGCTCACTCTCATCACTGACATAAGGACACCCCACGGGCTCTGTCACCATTTTCAGAGTGTTGGTATCTCCTGGGCCAGCTCCTTTGGCCACTGAGTTCAAAAACTCAGGCACTGCTCTGTAGGTTTTGAAAGCCAAGCCCTCTTGCTTATTCACACAGTAGTTTCTTCACTAGTATTTCTCTGCTCCTTTCTTCCTGCACATAATAGCCACCTTTTAGGACAGCTGGCATATTTCAGTGCCTTTTCTTTCACCTTGCCTTGCTGGATGAGTTGCAGCTTCCACAAATATTATGCTCCACTCAGTTTCTGTTCTTTCCTTCAAAGCCTTCTACCACTTGGGATAGTTTTTTGTTTCCATAACATTCTGGTATTCTTTTGTTTAACTTATAACATTGACATTAGCATCCTTGAAACATTCTGTATAAACACAGCAAAATATAGATCTCATTTTCTTCTTGTGCAAAACAAGGGGATAAGCAGAACTCCAGTTAACCTTACAGCATCTTTCTATTTGCCACCCTTCTCAGGGGTGTGAATGAAGATAAAGACAACTGAGCTTCGCCACTGCTGCCATGGCAAAATGCAACATGAGCTACTTAATTATTTCCATTTTATTAACATAATCCATCAGAGATCAAGTCTTTTGGAGAACTGTAAGAACTAATGATGATAGTTGACGAAAGAATATGTTCCTTTAACTATTCTGTACCTTTTTCTCTGCTACTTCAACACCTTTCTAAGAATTTGTTCCTTCTGAGACACATATACTTACCATTATAAACACACTAGTCCATAAACTGTCATGTGGGGAAACACAGCATCTTACTTAAGGGCAATAGCAATGATTTAACTTTTATATCTGATTTCAAAAGCCTGGGGACACTTTCAGTCTATGTGACACCGTGGTCTCTAAAAGAGCCACTAAGTACCTACACAGCTCCTAAAATTCATCCTGCTTTCTTCCTTGAAAATGTCAGCAATCTTCCTTTGGCACTATGTACACTTGCCTCATGAGCACAATCAGCACACAAAGCAAAGCAAAGAAAAAGTGCCACAAGCCCATCAGAAGTAAGGGCTGAGAAAAAAGAAAAACTTTACAAAATTTCCCTATTGCAGACTGCAGAAATGAATGGGCTGCCCATACAACTGCCATATTTATTCCTGCTTCTCAGTGAGTACAGACAGTAGGTATATATATTGCAGGTTCCATGTCCAAAGTAACATCGAAGCACTGACTTTCCCAATTTCTTGAAACTTCCATAGGTTTTTCTATGAGCAGTTCTCCTGTTTTATAGAACAAAAGGTGGCCAGGACCTTTGTCAAGGAGCAGAGTAAGGCTCAGAGCAGCACAGCTCACACTGACCCCAGGGAGCTCTCGTGTCTGTTGGAGGGCCATGGGAAAACATCAGAAGCAGCAACTGAAGTAAAGAGAAGATCTTACATGGGACAACACTCAGTGTCTTTTATAATTCCATCTGATCAAAGACCATGGACTAAGATTTGAAAGTGTATTAATAATCCTTTCATTCAAAGACCTCAAGACCAGAGAAATATATCTCTCCTTGCATTTCCCTTTGTGCTTGATGAACGTGGTCTTGGATTTACTGGAATTCTTCTCTTGCCACCTTGACATTAGGCAACTATTGATTATAACAATGCAAAATTATCCCTAATATTCACCCTCAGAACAGCTAGATTATATGCCCTGAATTTATGGATATTACAGGATTCATATACTTATTTACCCCGGGGGTGGGAGGGATGAAAGAGAGACAGAGAACAGATTAGTTAAAGGAATTAGACCCACTCACCGATGCAAAATAAGCTCCCCAGTCCTCAAAGGCCTCCAGAAATTCAGTTTTACCAAGGAAGGTTTGGTAGCATTTTAAATTAACCCCAGTAGAGATAGAGTCCACTTAACTAGGTCAGGAGGAAAGACAGCAGGGGAAAAAAAGGAGTTTGGGGTTCATTTAAAGAGTGAAACCTGCAGATTGCCAGGGCCATGAATCTGAGGTTACAGGAACTTAATATTAACGTTACCAATCAGCAACTTGATGATGAAACGGATCTCCTCATTAGAAAATCTCCAACTATTCTGTGGTCTGGGGAGACGTTATCTGATCATTCAGTGATGTACTTGTGGTTTGTAGAATGGGGACCCTAAAGATCATCAGAGCCAGTCTCTCCCCTGGGGCCTTTTACTCGCTGACACTTAGTGAAAATCTACCAGCAATACACTCTCAAGAGCAGCAATCATTAACTCATTCAAAGTCACAGGCACGAGGCTCGGGGGTTAGCAGCTATTAATTAGTGTAATTATTCCCAGGATGACAATTACCAGCTGCAGGATCCACTTAACAGCTACTTCTCAAAACTTGTCATTTTGCAATGCTAATGTTCCTAATAGGTTCATTTGCCACCATTTACCGATTACATTCACTCTGGTATATTGTTTCACATGGGCAGGATGGAAAGCCAATACCTGATATTGACCTTTACAGTATCCTATGATTAGAAAGGCTGCTCCTGCCATGATTAGCCTCAGCATTCTATTGGAAATCATAAATACTACCTGTGAAGGATTTGTGATATTTCTCCTCTTTCAAACTTATAAAATTCACTTCCTGGAGAAATAGCATGGTATGTTTCAAATTATATTCTTCCTCAATACACTTGTTCAACCTATTACACTGAATGCATTAGCTGTACAATCTGATGTTTAAAACTAGTTCAGCCGACCTGATTCCTCAGTCTGGATAAATCCTGTGTGGTGCTGGCCCGTGCTGGAAATCCGGGCAGTTCAGAGAAACCAGAATGCTTAGCACGTGTTTAAACAACACCCACGTATTTCCTAAAGGAGTAAAACAAGGAGCATCCACACATTTTGACCTGCTTAGGGAATTTAGCACACCTCTCCTATGAACAGGAGATTAGATGTCCTCACGAACAAGACTTTGATGGGACATAGAACTAATTCATTTAATAACAGAAGAAAGCAAGCCTTTGATGGGAAGATTTGTGTCTAGATTCTGAATATTTGAGATATTTAAAATCCACAATGGCATTAATTTTGGCAAATGCTTTAATAGACCTTACTGGTTGCAAAGAATATTAATCATCTGCCATATCAGAGTCCTACATTTCAAACTGTGTAAACGATAATAAATCAGTGGTTGTCATATATGGAGACTATAAAAGACAGAAGATTATCTGTTAGGAGGTTGTATAAGAGCTCCTCTTTCCATTGCCAGCAAAGTCTGGATTGTTGAAACAGCAGAAAGATTTCCTAGTACAAAAGCAGGAGAGGAATGCAGCGAGTATGGCCTCATGTTATTGTGACATGCCTCTCTTTCTTCCTTCTCCAAGAAGCTGACAGCAAGAGCAATCAGGGATGTCACCCGGTGAGTATCAGAGATCAAAAGGAACACAGGAACAGAAGCGTGGCAGTCTACGTTCTAGAAAAGCTTTAATTCTTTACTCTCACTATGCTGATGAGTCACAAACTGAAAGAGAACATTTTTTTAGAACTGTGTTAACAATTGTGCAATTTTAGCATATATTTCCAAGGGTCTCCTGGCCAGTGCCTCAACTATGCAAGAGTAAGTGGAAGCAGCCGTGCTGCTTTTCAATGTGCTGCTAGATTGTATTTGTGTGCATTTGATGTTCTTCTTTAATAACCTCAAGTAAAAGGCTGAATGAATTCAACAACAGTAGCTGAAAAAAAGTGCAATGAGTCATATTATAGGAAAATGGAGAAAAGGATACAGGACTCTCCACTGAACACAATCCTATATTGTAGGCAATCTGTGATAACACCCTTTTCATTTCAGTTCAGTCCCATAAAATTACCACTAACATTACAACTCATGCAGAACGCAGATAAATGTAAAAATGTCACAGAATTCTTCCAGATGGGACTTTTAGTTCCACTAGATCACCATCTACTTTTTTACTTGTCTAATATTTCATTACAACCTTCCATAAGTTAATTTTCTTTCCACTGACCATGTAAATCACAAATCAATTTTCATTTAAAATGCCTGACTACAGATTGCTCCTGAAAGCTCGAAGTATATGCTTCAGTGAGCTCTCCAACATTCTTAATGCACATTAGAAAAATGTTGTGGTTTTTTAAAAATCTTTTTAAAGGAATTAATTTTACATTAAGGTCTGGCATGAGACCCACGCAGTGGTACTCCTCCCTTCCCTCTCCACCCTCCTGCCTCTAAAACGAAGGGGCATTTTGGAAATGTAACTGTATGCAGAGATGAAAGTCTTTCATGACAATGACATTTGATCTTAAAACAAAAACTCAGATGAAACCATAAACTGCTTTAGGTTTGCAGAAAGCAGAGATGATTGCTTAATCCCAAACCCTTAGTGCAATGGTGTGCTTCTCTAGGGGAAAGAAGAGAGAAAAAGAAGGGAAAGAGGAAACCATTCACAGTTCAGACATTGGCTGTGTTTTATTTGAACAACTCTTTTTTCTCATTCCTAACAGAACCTTTGTTTGGGCTAAAATATACAAATGAATATTGCCAATTTTACTTATGAAAGCAGCCACCCTAAAGCCAAATGGATATACCTGTGAGAAACCAGGATTAAGCCTTTAAAACAATGTAAGGAATGTTTCGTAGGAACGTCCAGAAAATATCTTGAAGCTGTATTCTCTGAAACATTCTTTTCTTATGTCAGTTTAAATGTAATGTTCTCACCCTACACATTTGTAAATATGCATTTGGCAGACTGGCCTTTGGAAACATGTTTTTTTTATGGCTGGTTTTGCAATTGTTCTACTGAGAAACATAGGGCAGTCACTTCATTACTCTGTGCCTTAGTTTCTCCATTAGCAAACAGTGGATCATTAAAAAGACCTTTTTCCATATTAAACATGACTCCTTAAATGAGCTGGCACATCAGAAGCATTTGTTAAATCATTAGGAGAAAAGAGTGTTCTAGTGATGATTTAACTCTTTTTTTTTATGGATAGACTAAGTTTCCTCTGTAGGAACAGAGCCTGGATATTTCCATGCTGTTTAATCTCAGGCTGTTTTCACAGGTTCTTGGTCCCTGAGCAGCCTGGTGTGGTGGGAAAAGGAAGGGGTTTATCTGCTCTTGGAACACAAAGGAATTGTAACCCTTTCTGATGGCACGACCCCAGATCACTGAAGTTTAATGAACTGATTAAGAGCAAGGGAAGAAGGAAGCATGGGTCCTGTGAGTCTCTTTCCTGCTCTGAACCCAAACACAAGCCTTCCCTTGTCTCCTTCTCCCCTGCTTACCTACCATATCCACATTTACACATCTCCCTCCACCTTTGGGGTTGTGCCTCCATCTCTGAAGTTCCCTTCTGTGCTGTTTTGCACCACTCCATCACAGGACTTTGCCAGGCAGCATGGCTTTGAATCCGAAGTTCTTGAAGCACTCTGACATTGGGATTCTAGCTTGGGGGTGATGGAGAGGGTGTCAGTTTAAATAAGGCTGAGTGCTCATGACAATTGAAAGTAGTCCTGCATTAAGTGGGGCTCTTTCTCATGATGTACTGTGTCAGTGCTGACCACTCAGATGGGGGAGGGAAAGGCTCCTGAGCAGCCTCTGTAAACAGGGTCCTGTCAAACCATTTGCAGGTTATAGTCAGCCAGACCTGGAGGGGTTTCACATCGGGTTTTTTAAAACCCGAACTCACAAATGTCAACAGGACCTCAAGCATCACATCTAATGTGAATCTGCCTCACTAAAACTGATGGTTGAGGGCCTCTGGATTTGGCTCTGTGCTGGCATATCACAATCACCACCTAGAGCTGACCACTTCCTTGCAACAATGGTGTGGAATCACTTCAGGAGAGGTGTGTGGAAAAATGTTTGCTTTGCCTCCTGATTAGAGAAACCCCACCACCCAAGAAGGAAGCTGTTCACAGCACTCAAGCCTCCAAAATCCCTTCTATTCATAGTCACAGAAATCTTCATGGAGTAGGAGTAGGGATTGCTATGAAGACCACATGTTTGGTCCTCTAACAAGGTTTCTAAAGTTAACTACTGTACCTTCAATTAAATAAACTAGTACTTGGTTGGGTTATGTGACCAATCACTAGGAGGCCCACAGAACTATTCAGTGTGGGAGATGCCTATGAATTGGCTCATTTGAGTGACTAGTGAAAGTTCTTCTCCCTTTCCATTTGCCTGGACAATTAAGGGCTTTTTTGGAGTTTACCTTACTTATCTCTTTATTTTCCCATTCATGTTTCTTTCAGTGGCTTTTTGCCCCATCAGCAACAGATGGACAAATGCCTCTAATAATCAAGAGGTGAAGAGCCAAAGAGGAATCCCCATTACACTGGCCAGAAGGCATGCTAGACACTTGAGCATCTTTACATTAATTAGACCCTCTGTATGCTACTTTGAGAATTCTTCTCAGGACTAGTTCCTATTCCCCAGCCTACTGGACAGTCTCCTGCATAAAGGAGCTAGCTGAAGCCTAAGAGGAGCAGTAGAAGCACATCTACATGCTCAAAGGTGCCAGCCAGGATGGGGAAAACAAAATACCTGAAGGCATGTAAGAGAGAAAAGGAAAGCAGAGACTTCTCACAAAAACCCATGCACCCTCCCGAGAGTCTGTTTAACCACCCATGTTTTCATGTAGTTCTGAGTATTTCTTGACGAACATCTATTCAGAAAATAGGACACTTGGGAAGCCTGTGCTTCCACTGTGAATAAATACAGATCAGAACCTCAGATTTAGATGCCTGCATGCCCATTTCAATGCCTATCAATAGCTTTACACACACACAACACACAGGCATTCCACATTCAGCATTTTGTCTTCAATTACTAAACAGAACTTTACAGCTGCTGGTGGCTAAAACCAGACCTGCCAAGCCAAATTTAACTGCAGGTGCTGATGGCAGAAAGCTATTTGCTGCACGAGCCACACGGTCCTGCAACCTGGGCACTCAGTGCTCTAACAGAAGCCTCTCCCCAAATTAAATTGCTCTGAATCATAAGCAGTGAGGATTTGTTTTCATTGCATAGATAACAGTCACCAACTCCTCCTTCCTGAAGCAGGTCTACCTCAACATTAGGAAGGGGTTTGCTGCACTGTGAGAGGATGACTAGATGGAGATGGTTGTTCCAAGTCTCTTTCTCTCCCTCTCCTTGCAGTTCAGGGGTTTTGCTTTGGACTGTATTTGCTCCAGTTTCTTGAGCTGAGTCTACGGGTCTCAAAGCTGTCCAAAGGGCCAATTGTTAGTCTGGTCCTCTGTGTCTCCCCTTGGCTCTGGAATGTGGCTGGCATGCACCTTAGTGGAGTTTCTAGCTTAGTTTCCTCTAGAAGAAATCTGGACTGCACAGGTCAAACTAACACAAGGCACGTGGTGAAAACAGAGAGATTAATTTCAAGTCTGCTCTACCTCTTTAAAACAAAATACTTCAGTAGATGGAGTTTGCTCTACAGGAAGAGATATTTTATGAACCATGGCTTACTTCCTGCCTTCCTACACCACTTCAGTGAAAACTTTTCCCGCATTAACCTCAGTAAGTTTAGGTTTTTCAGCCCCGGTTTCTAATCTCCACTAGGCCATTTGAATGAAATATGAAATATGAAATTATCAGATCAGGAGACAGAGAGAATGCAAGTGGAATGGGACTGTGCATAAACTGCTCCATATTGGAAATCTCATCCCATTTGGTTAGTTACTCTTCTTCAAGTAAGACAATTATATTTGTATAGGTATAGGTCCAGATATAGATTAGATGCTACGTTACAAAGCCACAAGGCTTCCTGATCTTGTTAACATGATGGTTGTCATAGTTTGTTTTCTTTTGCATGAGCAAGAGCTCATTACTGAGACCCCTTGTCATTCACATTGCATTGTGTCTTCTTAATGTAGCATTCCTGAAATGAAGGACAGGACATTCACATTTCAGCTCAGAGTGTACCTTAGAGCCTGCCTGCCACTGAAACCAGTGGGGCTTCACAACAGAGGAACATTTATAGCCTGGCTTTTCCCAAGCATGCCCCAGCCTCCTGTTCAGTGTGCTTTTAAGAAAGTCATTTTCATATCCCGTTGCTCTTAAGCATTCTTTCAGCTGGTCTATCTGGCTACCTTCTGTCCTAGGTTACTGGCACACTTGCAGCCTCCCAGGCTCATGGATGATACAGTTCTTTGTATTCCTCGCAGTGCAGTAGGATGCCACAATGCAAATCCACGAGCAAATAGACCACCCTGCCTCAGTTAGTCAGAAAGAGGGTAGTTGTCTAGTTTACAGTGCAGAAAAGGTGAACTAAAAGCGAGTCTGACTGCTGGGGAGGGTAATAGCAGCACTGCTTTTGCATCAGTCCCCTGCCAGGCAAGCCACAGACTGGTCTCTCTAGGGGGAATCATTTACCCTCCAAGCTAAGATGGAAAGCAGGAGCACGCAAAAAGGGTTTAAAAGCAGAGAGAAAACCAGGGGGAAAGTTTAAGATAATTTACCCTTGTATATTGTGTTCATCATAAATCCCATTGTCAGTATCTATTGTTCAAGTACCTGGCAAACTTCTGCTTCTATCCCCTCCATAAAAGCCTCCATCACACAGAAAGTTGCGTACCTTTCATGGTTTTATAATAAACTGCAAGTGAGTAACAGTGCGATATCAAAGGAAATAAAACTCCAGTTGCTATTGCTGCTGGGGTTGCCTTCTGAATGTGGCTTATACAATATTTCATCTCTGCTGACACCTTTCACTCTCAATTATTTGGCTGCTGTCAAAACAAATCAATCATATTATAGCACTGTGTCTTCGTGTTACCATTCCACTGCAAGTTAGCTGCATTAGCTTTGAAATATATGGAAGTATAGAATTTATCTCTATTATTTATTTAATACAACTTTCTCCCTTGTGAGTTATCTCACAAACACAGCAAACTCAAATTATCTGATGTCAAACATTCAATATATATAAATACCACTAAGAAATTTTAAAATAATGGCACTCACGGGAACATAAATGCATAAAGATACACTTGATAAGCCTTACACTTAGAACCAATAATATTCTTTTCAGAAATGGGGCAAATAATGTATATTTTTAATTTTGGTTACAACTGGCCAAGGTGCTCACATTAGATAAAGGTAACATCATAGGACTTAACTTTGAATGACCAATTCTGCTAAAGCAGAGTGAAATGAATATTTCAAGAACGGATTTTGTTCCCAGTAAAATGAAAGGTTGGGAGGGGGGGCAGAATCTGGGACTGAATATTTTTATAGATGCTACAGTGCTGAGAGGGGAACACGGCCCTTTTGCAATTCACAAGCACTGGTTTGGAAAGGAAAAGCTAAAATCCTGAATGGAGAATCTGAAAGCCATTGCTCTGCTCAGATGTTGGACTTAACAGTTTTCAGACAACAGGAACCAAATCTTTGCTTGAGAGGTTTTATCCTTTTAAAATAAGCACAATAAACAAAACAACTTTCAGGCTGCCAGTAAGCAAATTTCCTCAAAAGGTAACTACCATCATTTCATTGCTTTTCAGAGAGGATTCGTGTCCTGTTACAACTGCATCTTCTAAAATAGAGAAGCCAAATATAATGGGAAAATTACAACAGTTTTATCACCTCCAGAAATTTACCTCTTCCTCAGTTATTACTGCTGATGTAATGGGAAATTATTTGCACAGTACAGGATACATTCAGGAATACCTGGATTGTGAATAGCTTAAAAAACAAACTGAAATAAACAGGATAGACAGAACCGGCTCTGGATGAGGAAAGGCACAAGAAACTGAAACGGGATCTGAGAAACAGACAGGAAAGGATATTGTAAATCCAAAGCATCGGCATTTACTTGAATAAAATGAATCACTGGAAGTGAGATGAGTACCTTGTCTTTATGCATTTTTAACATTGCATAATTTCCCATAGCAAAACACAACCAAGTGAAAGGAGAGTCTGTAAGGTATGTCAGGTCTACAGATGATTAAGTTTAAAAGCATTATTCATGCTAAAATAAACAAGTAAAAAAGCTATAGCAGGCAATTGTCCAAGAGCCTGCACTGTAGTGGATCTTACCAACCTTGGTGGAAACCTCCAGTCCTTCTCGAGCTGTAAAAGGACAGTGGGTCCCAAACAAAGAAAATTCACCTTATTATTGCAGCAACTGAAAAAGAGCCTAGTCTCTTTTATGTTTATGGACCAGACCAAGACACAAGAATTTAGAGCATTTAGGAAAGATCCAGCTGTGCCTGGGGAGCTCAGGAAGTGTAACAGGAGTGATTGAAGCCACTTCACAGGAAAACACAACTGGTCATTCTCCACACATCCATTTACAGGTGGGAAGAGTCGCATTTCTGGAGCAATCTCAGTGGCAGATGGAATTGTTTTCTCAAATGAAATAAAAAATAGGGGGAAAAAAAAGGATGCTATAAAATGTTTTAAGATGCACAAATGTAAAGATTTTAATAAGGGTCATAAGATACACCTTTAGAACTTTCCATGATATCTAAAAAAGATAGACTAGGAGGTCTCCATGAAGAGGAGGTATATGGTTCTGTGGTACAGAACCACACAGACATTAAAGAAATTTCATGAAAAAAATTGGCTCTTTGGTGGTTAACTTGTATGTTCCGTGCATTCAACATTCACACTATTAAAAATGCCCTTAAACCCAGCTGGTCAATAAAGACTTGGCTGTTTTTATGAGTCTCTAAATATATATGTGCTTGATTAGAATCTCACTGGCGAACCAGGAACACAAGTTTGTATCCAGGGAGTTTTTAAAACATGAATCATAGGGATTTTTATTAATACAAAGACCATGGAAAAACAAAGGAAATTAAACTACAAATACTATAAATGTCTGACTTAAATCCACTAAGGCAAGGAAATTAAGAGTGAAGGCTGCAAATCCATGCTGGTAATCCTTCTACAACTGCCTGTATTGCAGCAGAGTCTTGGAGCAGCATGAGAATCACATGTGCATGTACCATAGAGATGTCCCCACCTCTCTGCACGTGATCCAGTGCTGTGTGTGGCACGTGTGCCGTGATGCAGGGCTGAGGAACAGAGTGACAAAGGCTTTCCCCTTGCATTTGAAATTTCTTGGCTTTTCTAAGATTGCAGGAAGTTGAGTGCTTCACATTATTGGAATGAGTTTTCTCTACATTAATTTAAATTGTCACAGTGTAACTTCAGAGAAGATTAAAGGCTCCTGGAAACAGGTGCAAAGATGCACTTTAAAGGTGGCATTAAAATGCATCCATGTTCTGGTTGACAGCAATTTCATTTCTAATCCTGCACACAGAATATTCCTGCCAGGAGCAGTATCAGCCTGAGCCAGGGCTCAATAAAGGTGCACATTCCCCAAAACAACCTGGTCTTGCATACCAGTCATGCCACAACTCCTTGGTGTGGTCATGCCTGCCAGAGGATGGTTAAATAACAGCTTTTGGGGGAAAGTTTGGGCAGGTTGGAGGGGTCTCACTTCTGTCTTGCCCATCTGCTTCTTGGCATACAAGGCTGGGAATTCAGACTGTCAAAACTTGGCCTGAGACGTTCAGGTATTCCAGAATTAATTTGATCCACATCACATCATTCCTCCTCACTGATGCTGTTCCATAACCACCACTAGCAAAAACAACAGGCGTGTTTGAGGTCTGCTTTGGGTGGAAGTCAACAGCAGCACACACAAACATTAAGATTACTGCATTTTAACCCCTCTGATGATAGGCCTTTAACTTATGGGGCAGAGAACCCAAACAACAAATGGCTAAACAATCTGGGAGTGATCAATAAGCAACTAGTCACTAAATAAAGACCTGAACCTTTCACATTCCCTCTGTGAGGGCAGCAATTTGCCACTGAACAAGATGAGCAATGAACATGGGGCCAACACACTCTCACAGGAGAGGAGAAAAGCAAATTAACAAACAAATAAACAAACTGCCCAGTAAGGCTCTTCTTGTGCCACCTTCAGAAGAGCAGCTTTTGCCCTTTTTTTCCAAAACCACGTTAGGCCTCCCAAAAAGGGCATTTCCTGGGCGAGCAGACAGAGACCACCCACCCCACCCTGGGGGATGTCTGCGCATCACTTCACTTACCCTACAGCACAGTGTGGGTGGGATCCAGCTGCTGGCCTGGCACCCCTGCTGCAGTGGCTGCCAGGGCAGAGGAGCTCCCTGCACGCCACCTCCCCCCTGCTTCCTCCATGCATTCAGCTCAGCAGGTTTGTCCCAGGGGCTGGCTGACCCCCTTGTGTAAGTGAGCCCTTCACATCTTGTGCAGCATTTATACCGAGAGAGGAGAGGTGTGTTTGGTTTGAGGGCTCCGCAGAAACTGCTGTGAGTGCAGCTCTCTTGCTTGGTTCTTGTCATTCTTGTTCTGGTTATGTTAGTACACTGCAAAAGTACCTGGGAATAAACTATTGCTCTAAGTGAAACATCATTTTGATTATTACTGACATTGGTGCTCATTAAAATACATAAGTGAAACACTGCCTTTCTGTAGACTCTGAAAGCTATTTCATGTTACTTGAAGGGGAATACAAATGAATAGGGACTGCATCACTTTAGTTAAAAGGGAAAAATGTTCTAAGAAACCGGAATTTGGACTCTAGATCAGTAAGCAATTGAGGTTTGTAGTTTACTTCTTTTCTGTCTCTTTTTTGTTTTTCATCTCTCTCTGATTTCTGATTTTTAAGGTGTGTGTACATGGAGGAATGGAGATGGAGCATGTTTACTTTATCTGTTACACAATTAATGATACAAATCTCTGTTCAGATGACACAAGATCTAATAAATGTAAACAAAAGGATTTTTTTTCCTTTTTGTTACTATTGTCTTTACCTAACATCCTTTTTGACTGATCTCCACATAAAAAAGCCCTTTTAATTTTTTTTTACCATTTTCTATGTCAATTGTAACCCATATCACTGCATTTTAATGGCTGTCTCCTACCTCTCAAGATGTTTAATACATTTCCCCTTCCATTGTGTTGCTGCTAAAATATGACCTGCCGCTGTTTAAATAATGTAATTTAATGATTTCACATTTTCAGCCATGCAAGGCTTCCTTTCAGCACTGAAGCCCTTCACTAATGATTTAGGGAGATAGTTGGTTCTCATTTCTTTCACAACTCAAGCCTGAGAAATTCTGGCTTGTAAATAAATTATTGACATCCACTTTAGGAACAGTACAATGGGTAGTAGAAATAAAATACAAATACACAAAGTTTCTGTGCCACGAGGCTACGACCTCCAGCTTGGTGATCTCTTCCAAGGTTCAAATGTCATTCTAGCTCTGTATCAGTGCACACACCTAACACACTGTTGTGCCATTGCTCTGTGATATATTTGGGCCAGCCCTTTGCACAGAGACTCCCAAATTGTGGTCCAGGGTGCCTGAGTGGCCAGCAGGGAGTTGACAGGCAACACTGCTGTTTTCTAATCTCAAACAGGCATACCATAATAAAAAAGTAGCTCAAATGCACTTCATTTTTTAGCTAAAACAGCTTTGCCTGTCATGGAAAAGTGAATTAAATGAGAGGACAGCTGGCACTGGAATACCTTCCCACTTCTCAGGTATTTCAATAGGAAATCCACAGGGTTAAGAATTGTATTAAGAAAACAAGCCAGAACAAATTCAGCTCCCCACCCTCCCCCCCAAAAGAAAAGGTATCCTTCTGTTCAGCTACACAGAAATATTACATCGAGACAAAAATCAGATGGGCTTAAGGAGAGAATGTCTTCTCATGAATATCAGCTCCCAGGCACTTCTGAATACTCTGAGATTAAGCAACTACTGGTCCCTTGGAGAGTCTCTCGAGAAGGATAACTAAAATTGAAAAATAGAACACACTCCTCCCAAAAACTCAGAGAAATCTGACTTGGCAAAAGAGTTGCAGAAAGTGAAACTGTTCAGCCCATAGTAAAGTTTCCTGAAGACGGAAAGAAGGGTATTTAAAGCCCATCAGTGTGGATGAATAAGAGGAAAGCCAGCAGAATATTTTCTGCATTACCTTAATAAAGAGAGGTCAAGCAGAAAAGGACTAAGAGCAAAAGACAGCAAACACACAGTCTTGCAGGGTACTTGCTTCACTTCTTTCCTTCTCCCAGCCTCACCATTTTTACTGTGATGCCTCCAAAATTTTAGGTGAGCACGGCTGTGCTCCAGCTGTAATTCTAAGAAATGCTGAGGGGGAAAGAGGTGTGCAAATTTCTTGGGACAACAGCTTTCATGGGTGGTTTTTAAACTTTTATCTTTAGGGCTTTTAGTGGATTACAGTAAAAAGTTATGGTTGCTGATTTTACTGTTTTTCTCCAAAGAACTGTTGGTGGAAAGCCAAAATTCCATAGGTGTATCTGTGTGATGTTCAGGGATTTCTGTTTTCACTAAGGCAGATAGTTCTACTCCCCACCAACCCTCTTTCATCTCAGTAAATTAGACCCTGCATATTCATTGTGCATATGAAATTTGATTATTGAAGCCAGGGAGAGCATATTTTTCCAAGTTTCACAGGAAGAATTTGCAAATTTACCTTCATTCTGTTCACACACGTGATGTGTTTGCTCAGGGAACAGATATGGTACAGCAGTGTGTATGGCAAATGACATAGTGTAATGGACAGAAAATAATCAAGTATGTATGAAGAAAAGAAGTTCTGAAAGAGGCTTGGTGTGGTCCAAACGTTTTTTCACTTTCAGCAACAAAATCCTATCAAGTTAGTGGTGGATCAGGAACATATAGCAAGTGAACAATTTAACACAAATACCTTTGGGGGAAAAAAATCTTATTTATAGGTAACTGACAAGTGAAGAATAGGCAATTTCACTCAGTTATACTGTGTGAGTAATTTCCATATCATTAATCGCTCCATTTTACCAACGTCCTGACTTTCAAAAGAAACTCTTGTTTTCTCATTTTAAATACTTAACACATCTCCTCTACTGTTCCTACCACTGAGTGCTTGTTTCCCTTTCCACAAGCAAGGATTTTCATTGTTTTACCCATCATCCCGAGGTCTCACACCTATTCACTCTGAACCAGACCTGAAAGTTCCCGAGAAGAAAATCAGGGAAACAAGTACGTGGATGACACAAAATGCAGTGGAACTTCTCCCCCCAGTCAACATTCAGTCTGAATTCAAGTACTGTGTTAGATGGAAGTTTTCTGAAGTCATACGTTATGCAAAAAGATTCAGTTTTGAGTTGCCTGACTGGGGTAGTTTGTGATGAAGAGCTTTAGAAGTTTACTTGTGAGAAAAGAAGGGCAGGAGAAGACCCAGCTCGCAGGAGCTGTGGACATCTATGTTTGACTCCACTGAGAATTCAGGGACAGCAGAGGTGACACCAGGAGTAACAAGACAGGCTGGAGAACAGCATGAAAACACGTCCCCAGTGATCCAAGCAGACCTTGCCACAGTGAGGCTGAAGAGGTGGATGCTGCTGATGGTGATCTGATTTCACCCAAAGGGCAGGAATTACCAAAACCATGGTGAAGGCTGGGCTTTTAGGAGTGCACCTATAAAAGTGCTCGCTGCAGAACAGAACACACGGTCTATGATTATCCTTCAACCAAGCACAAAAACCAGGGAGCAGAAGCCACTCATGTTCTATGGCACTGGGGACACCACAGAAATCTCTTGGCTGGCTCCTGCAGTAGGTAGTGGGCTCTGGAGGGAGCAGCAGGAGGTTACAGCTGAGACCCAGGGCAGTCAAGAACTATTTCCACCAAGTCATTTCTCTGTCTTGTGTATCAGTTCCAGTTCCAAACACCGAGGGCAGGCAGCAGCGCTTGCTTAGAACACAGGGAGGGAAGGGTGGAGAACACAACAAACAGCAACACAGCTAAATAAATTCATGAGTTCTGGTCCTTTCAGATACTTTATGGAAGGTATGATTGTGTCCACAAACAGGAACTGTACTTCAGCAAGCCCCTATTTGATCCCACGCTCCTATCTACCAGCAAAGTTTATAAAGGGAACCTTTTCATCTGCTATAAGGTCATTGCTTGCAAAATTTATTTGGCAGCAGAGTTACACCTTTTAGGTAGCAATTAGACATCCATGGCTAAACTAAAGAGCAAAGGTTGCCTGGCTTAATCCCTACTCTCCAGCTTTGCAACACGGGGTGAATAAATGACGTAAGAGCTGCACAAGCTTATGTTTATTTATAATACTACCTACCCAGCAACTATAACCTGGAGCACTTCAGGGTGGAAGGATACACTTTTATAATGCCTGTTTCTTCATTAAGATTTCATCATCCACCTACACTAAAAAGCTACTTCCCCTTCACTTTGTTATATCTGCTTTTACCCGCTCCTGTTCCTGCATTATTTTTTTAATCTCCAGTTCCCTACTTTACATGCACTCTCAAATTTTAAACAAGCAAAATTTGTGCATTAGTGTGTCCTTTTCATCTATGATTTATGAATGACAGGTTCTTTGGTGCAGCTTAATGGTATGAGAGAGACATTATTTTAAACATTAAAGTGAAAACCATTTACAACTATGATAAGAGAGGTCTGTTGACATTAAACTTTAAAACATGCACAAGGTAAAGGCAAGCAGCTGCTCCAACAGGTGAGAATATTATGCATGTGCTTTGTAAGGGAGTTTGTTTAACACATGAGCTGTCTCTGCTTTCTCTGTTTCACAACCTGTAGGCTCTGGCGCCTCAAACAATGCACCTGGTAATCAGCAGCCACCAGAGGTTGATAACTAAAAGGTATTTTGGGCACTGGGCAGAGGGTTCATTTTTAAAAAATGCCATTTTATTCGAGGAAAACTTTCCCTACCATTTAAATCAGAAAGAAATAGCAATAAATAAATCTAAAGAGCCAAAGGTTTATTTTGACACCTCCTGCTCACACCTTTAGCACTTTCCCACTGGACAATCACTAGCTGTACTACCCTCTTGCATTAAATACACTTGTACTGTAAGATACTGGCTAACTTGCTAAGTTTTGTTCAGTTCTGCACAGCAGCAGCTGCACTCTGAGAAGCATCAACATGGTTAGGAAAAGTAAATAAATACATCTGCATTTTATATCATATACACGTTTGGATTGAGTACCATTCCTCACAGCATGAGATGCGTCAATTGAACAGCAGAGAATACTGGAGAAGAAAAGAGATCTTGTAGAATTGCTTTGAGTCTGACTTTAGACCACAGAGAGAATACAGCAGATTTCTGAGGATAGAACAGCTGCAAACATGGCACGGCTCAGACAATGGGGAGGATACATACAGACATTAACTTTTCTCTGTTACTTTTGAGGCATGCAACTTCCTCAACAGCTTGAAAGAGGATGGCAGAACCTTATTGATAAAGCAGACCTCCCACAGCAAGAAGGAAAAAAATGTATCTGGGGCAAGGATGACAGCTGAAAAACCTCTGATTTTACTATAAAAGGGAGGTTTTTTGCCCCCCCCCCTTTTTTTTTTCTTTTAGTTATTCTCATGCAATACTGTGTTTTCAGTTGCCTCCACTCAGATGATCTAACCAGCAGTGGTGAAACAAGCTGTGTGGAAGGGATGCCACCCAGAGGGACCTTGACAGGTTTGAGAGGCGGGCTGATGCAAACCTCTGGAAGTTCAGCAAAGCACAGTGCAAGGTCCCACACCTTTCACAGCATCCCCAGCACACCCACAGGTCGGGTGGAGAAGTGATTGAGAGCAGCTCTGCAGAGAATGACTGGGGTGATGGGTGATAAGAACTCAACCTGGGTTGGCTGTGAGTGCTCTCAGCCCGGAAAGCCAAGGGGCTCCTGGGCTGCATCAAAAGGGACGTGGCCAGCAGGTCAGAGATGATTCTCCCCCTGCCCTCTGCTCTGGTGAGACCCCACCTGGAGCACTGTGTACAGCTCTGTGCCCCCAACACAGGAATGACATG
>JAWWMO010000083.1:49747451-49770836 GCA_035047845.1 Dendrocincla fuliginosa | reverse complement strand
GTGAGGGTGGTGAGACACTGGAACAGGTCGCCCAGGGAGGCTGTGGGTGCCACATCCCTGGCAGTGTTCAAAGCCAGCTTGGATAAAGCCTTGAGCAACCTGGTCTAGGGGAAGATGTCCTTGTCCATGGCCAGGGGAGTTGGGACTAGTTGATTTTTAGGGTCCATTCCAACCCCTTAGCAATCTGTGATTTTATCATTCTATTATTTGAAATTTGAAAGTGAGCTGCGAGTACATCGATCACTGATGACAGAAAAGCTTAATAAATCATTCAAATGATTAACATCACTGACCCATAGACTGTAAGGCCCGACCTATGATATGTTTTTATAAAAATGCAAATACCCCTAAAGTATCTCCCAAGCATTCAAAACCAATCCAGCTACTAATTTTCAATATGCGTGGACAGCAACATTTAATTTGGAAAAGAGATCACTCCTTTTTAAAGAGAGAGGTGATGTGAAACAAACAGGTGAAAGAACCTACTAGAAAAAATGCTCAGCATGACTTACCTTGTAGATTTTGCAATGGCAAAGTCATGATGCCTCCTGCTGCAGCTGCTGCTACCAGTCCTTGGATGTTGGTGAGATTAGCTGTAGGTAGAGTTAGGACGAGTCCTTGTTGGCCCCCCAGCTGCCCAGCCATGTTGAAAGGAATAAGGATTGGCTGATTCAGGGCTGGAGTGCCTCCTGGCATCACCCCCGCTACTGCTGAGGCCAACTGTTGGGCTGTCAGTAGCGGCTGTAAGAAACCACAGGCACAAGACTATTGTACTTGTATAGCTCAGCGTCACACACTTACATCTCTTGTGGCTCGGGATCCTTTCCTGCTCCATCACAGACATGCACTGCTCCCAATACCTCAGAGCACACGTTTTCACCGACACAAAGTTTAGGCAAACAAGGCAGTCTGGAGCTGTAAGCCTCAATCGTGTGGCATGGGGAGCGATCCCAGCTGAATTTCCACTGGAAAATTTGATTTCATATGCACCAAAGACAATTTACGAGCAAAACAAGGCCTGATTCAGGTCAGCCCACAAGTCCCTAAATGCCAACTTTTCCCAAACCTTCCCAGCTGTACACTGGTTGGTGATGGCAAAAACACTGCAGTGACAACTGCCAGAAGCTTTGTGGACCAAGACTGCCCTGGGAAGCAGAAGGATATGGAGTATCTTCTCTGAGTATGGCTGGACTTGGATAAAATCGTGGAGATGGAAAATATTTTAAAATCTCCTAAAGTGCCTACACTCTGCTCTAAAGAAAATAAATATGTGGCATAAAAGATAATGAAATGCCTTTACTAATGCAGGAGCTGTGTGTGACTGGCAGAGCTGTCAGAGCCCATAGTACTGCATTACAACTGCTCAAGATTTTAAATATTAAACTATTACATTTGTTTCAAAACCAACTTACATAGGAAATTCAAATAATTTAACCTCCTAAACATGCAAAACTGTTTAGGTTTTATTTTAGAAAAACATACAAAAAGCCAGTCTTGCCAAACATGACTTTTAAAACATACACAATACGTACATGCTCCTTTTTTGTAGCACTGAATGCAACAGCCAAAGACAATTACAATTTCTACATTACACAGACCAAAGATGATCCATCATGGTTATTTATTTTTCATCAAATTGCATGTTTCAATTAGTTGAAAAGAAAGATACTGACCTGAGGCCCAACAGGGAATGCAGGGTGGGACTGACTGGGCTGGTGCTGGTCTGCTGGGCTTGTGTCAGGCAGCACTGTGTTTCCTCTGGCCTCTGAAATCCAAAGAGCACATTGACTTTAGCAGCAAGCCTGGGGTCTGCCACATTACCTTCCACTCTGATGTCACATAACATGAAGCTGAAAATGATATGTTAAAGTGCTTTATCAATAACTCAAGCACTCAAATCACTTCTCAGCCGCATAAATTATGCTAACATTCATTCAGCCCAGCAGCTCATTGAGGGAGTTGCAGCAGGTTGGCAGCAGTGTAACCAAAGCTATCATCAGCCCAGCTAATGTGGGCTGCATTATACAGCAATTTCCATGGAGCACTCGAGCACTCAGAGCGTGGGGGAACTGCCTTTCTCTACGCTCAGCTGAGCACCAGCCATTGTAATTTCTGAGAGCAAAAATTATCTGGAAAACAATCAAGTCACCTCTGCTTTCTATTTTAATAAAGTATTTGATTTTGCCAGTTACTGAGGCAGCAGAGGCTCTGCTGTGCAGAATAAGAAGGCGCTATGAAAACTGGAAACTGCTACGCTTCCAAAGGACAGCTTGTTTTGTAAATTGCATGTGGAGAATGAGCAAAATTCACTGAAACCAAGGATTTCCAGCATTTATTGAGATGATCAATATCCAACAATCGAACTGTACGCTGGGCACTAATGACTTGCTAAGCACAGAACACAGCCCAGCCCTACTGGATTCTGCTGAAGTCTGCAATACAGGTTTGACAGGGAGCAAGAGAAATAAAAACATCGTGCGAGTTGTAAGAAAGTGCCACGATGTTTTCAAAACTCCATCCCAGTCCTCTGCTTCCACAGGGTGAAGGGCTTGCCCTGATTCACAGTTTTCCAGCCCTGATGTCGTGACCAGGCCCTCACTTTGAAGTTTTAAGAATGACAGCAAGTACCAAACGCAGCTGCAGGAGAACTGTGGTCCCATGTAAAGAAAGTCCTGGCAATAGCACCAGGGTTCCTGCTTGGTACAATATCTCCTATTCTGCTATTTTTTTCTTCTGAGGAGTGGTTGAAATTCTGTTCTAAGTTAACCTTAACAAGGTGGTTTTTTCCCCAATGTTTGTCCTACGAATAGCAAGATAATTCAGAACCAGTTTCCTGGCACACCCTTGTGTGGTAGGCAAAAAGGATACGGTTCTGTCATACTTATAAATTTTAAAGAGGGTATTATCAGCTCATTTTAAACAAATTTTTTTATATATTCTCCAAGGGGAACAACTTATAAATAATGGAAATGTGGAAAAAAACCCCAAACACCAAAAACCAAACCACCTTCACCATATTAAGTTACAAATAAAATTGACTGCTACATATTATTCAATTGACTTTATCTCTACAGCAAGGTGTCAATCATAACAGCATTTTAGAATTGGATTAAACAATAAATGTGCAGAGACATTATGCAGAAATCCAAAAATCTGATTAATTTGTAATATTTTTGTGTGGTTTCAAAAACTCAGAAATGGATGTTGTTCTGGGAGTACTTACAAATGCTCTATTGAAATATCTGATTTGGAACTGATAAAATCAAACAAACTTGCTGAGATTTTATAAAGTGAATTCTATAAAAATATGCTTGGCATTTTAATGACCGCTGCCATTTAATAATGAGAATAAGCTGGTCTGCAATAATCAATGAGGATTCCAACAATGGCCTAATAACATGCAAAAGGAGATGCAGTCACTACATTTTTTATCTCCAATTTATTAATTCCAGTTATACAAAAAGAGAGGGAGGCACAAGACTCAGTGAAAACTGTTTCTTTCAAAGGCATAACAATCCTAGTGCTGCTGCCACCCCTCAGACCAAGGATATCTATACAAAATAAAGCATTATGTTACTAAACATGATTTTTCCTTTGGTAATTTCCACAGACCATTATGGCCCTTTTTTTAATCTTCTCATCACAGCTCCATGTATAAAGTGATATTAGATCAAACGCTCAATACCAATGAACATATCACTCCCCATTAAGATCAAACCTTGTAAGTCAATTTTGTTTATGTAATTTTAAGGGCTGAGAAGTCTGTCTTTGTGTGTGATTTAACTAATATTAAAACAAGCTACTGATAATCTGTCAAATCATTAAACTGTCCTATGAAAGCTTTGGGAAAAGAACAAAACCAAAGTCAAATATTCACTAGGATTAGATTTTATTGCAATTCCTATAGCTTGAGCTCTCAGAAAATAAATAATAAAATCTGAAGAATTTCTGCTTTAGTATTATTTTCCATGGTACAGCTATCCAAAGAACAACTGATTTCTGCTTCCCTAAGGATTTTTCAATGTTTGATCTCACAATCTTTAGGTGGCACAAGTTGGTTATACAGAACCATCAAGCCAAAGTTAATCACACTCCTTTCCTCTTGCATTGTATTAATTGGAATCACTTAGGATTATGTTCCTTTCATGCAGTTACTCAACATAGATGATCCTTTTTTTTATTTTATTTTATGCCAGTGCTCAAATTCTCTGCCTGCTGCTTCTCATTTCCTTTCCATAGGATGCAGGCACCTGAGGAAAGCAGCACTCACTTTCACGTGCATGCATGGGGTCTTAGATGGCATCCCACCCAAAATCATCCACGCCACATCCTCAGACTGAAATCCTCACATGTCTCCTGCCCCTTCTAATCCACCTGCTACAACAGCCAGCCAAGAGCCCAGCAAATGCACAGGGCAATCTGCCTGCTGGGCTGGCAGTAAAGACAGCGGAGCGAGGATTCCAGGGTTAAGCTCTGTTGCATCACACACAGTGACAGCGTTTTCTCCTTGCTCTATTCAGTCAGACACACAGGTCACTGCTCCCAGGGAGGCAAAGCAGAGCACAAAACACCAGCAGAAGGCTACTTTTCCCTTTCTGCCTTCGAATGTTGACTGGGTGGATTTCCCTGATTTCAGAGGAGACAGGAGAGCTTTGTCTCTTTCTGATTTCTCTGCTATTTCTGATTAACAGATTTGCTCCTAGGAACTTGGAAAAATACCTTCATTAAGACCAACTGCCCTAAACTGGTAGCATTCAGTCCCCTACATTGCCTCTGCCCTCTGTTTTACTGCCTTTATTTGGAAGCTGATCCCTTCCAGATGCTGGAATGACCTCTGCAGGTAAATTATTCCCCTGTCTGAATTCCAGTCCTCAGGAATAGAAATGGACTGTCAAAATCCAGCCCAGATTTCCACTAGTGCAGACCCAGGCCATTACCTCCTGCTAGGCTGTTCTCCAGCTCTGTCCAGGCTCTGCCAGCCAGGAACCAGGACTCACAACAGTCCCTTTGGAGTCGGGGAGCCACCAGCAGCACCTTCTCTGTCCCCACCTCTTTGCAGAGATTGCACCCTCATTGTATGTCCAGCTGTTGGGGCACAAGGGCAGGGAGAAGGCAGGGCAGGCACCTGCTCTGGGGCAGAGAGCCAGTTCTGAGCACCCTTTGCCCAGGCAGGTGGCCAAGACTTCTCCTGTAGCTGAGCACTGACAGCCCAAGTCAATGGTTTGCTCAGTAGGACCATAGGAACAGACACACTGCCATGGCTGTGGACAGGGCTTTAATATTTAATAAGCAGTATTCATCATATGTGATTCATCATAAATTAATTATGAATTATATAATACATACGTTCACCTCTCATCCCACCAAGGGGCTGGAAGGGCATGACATGATAAAAAATTGAAGTGCACTGTAAACACTGCAAAATAACCCTCTTAAAATAAAATATTATTTAAAATAAAACCAAGTAAAAGGCAACCTTCTTCTCCCCTTATCAGAAAAAGCAAAAAAAAATTCCCCAAACCAAGTGAAAAACCATGTTGTACAGTATGTGGTTTAAAAAAGAAAAACAACAAGAGAAACATCAGAAGGAGAAAAAGAAATTCCAGATCCCAAGGCCTCTGAGCCTCATGCAAAATTACAACTGTAAATGTGCTAGTTATTAACAGGCTTTCCAGAGTTTGCTTCCCTTTTGTTTCTTACACGTTTTCAGCAACACAACAGGTCATTCAGTTCTCAGTGTCTTTATCTCTGACATTTGTAACAGAACCAGGGAGATGCTGGGCCACCTCTCTTTAGTACTCAATGCTTTGTAAAATAAGCAGGACCAAATTTAATATGAATAGATTTTCAGTAATCAAAAGATTATATAAATCCCTGAGATTTGAGCAAATATTTTAAATGAAGCAACATTAATAAAAGAACACAACATTTCAAAGAACAGTTCATATTAAAATCTTTAGATACAGTCCCACAATGTGACATTAAATTACTTGTATTTATCTCTCAGTTACCATAACAATAAGAAATCAAGAGCAGACTTTTTTTCTTACTCACTGAGTCAACTCACATTAAAGGTACAGCTTTGAGAATGAAATCATTAAAGTAAAAATACTGTCTGTGAGAAAAAATAGTCTTACATCTTTAAAACTAATAAACTCATAGTCTGAGAATGTAATATAGCTGCATTTCTATTGAAAGCCGTATTATCAGGAGAAAAAATGGAACTTTTAAAAAGAAATCAAACAGACTGACTGATAATATTCAGATTGTCAGGTATGAGGTGTGAAATCCCATCATCTCTGATTAACGTAACTCATCTCTTCATTAATGAACCCTTAACTGTCAGCAATTATACCAAGTGCAATCGTGTTGAACAAAATTTAATAGCTGAAAGACAAAGATGCAACTGATAATGAAAAAAAATAATATTCCTCCCAAACAATCTCCATTCTGCCACAAACACCATACTATGGCCCTTAATTTCACTATTTTTGTTTTCCTGCTGCTTCAGAGTCTGGACGTGTAGGGAGGAAGCCTTCACAAACCACCTCTTTGTAAAACCTTAGTAATCAAATTGCTACACAAAACTTCACAAACACATCCAAATTTTCCAATACTTGCAGGAGAGGAAATTGAGATTTTTATGCTGAATCCATTTTATGCTGGTATTATCCCACGGTTATCAGAGGAGATATTCCTGTTCTCTCAGCAAAGAAAAGCAACTCATCAATTACATTAGAATAGTGATGCACCCACTGAAAGGTGTGAACCTCAGCTTAGACTCTTCATATTGACCTGAAGTAGTTGGGTAGTTGTCTCCTTCCAGTCCATCACCAAGCTGTGGCACACAATTCACTCATTTCCATTGTATAGAGCTTCTCTGAGTCTTGGGCTTCCCTCAGATGTCTAAGCTTTTGTTTTTAGGCACTCATCTCACCCTCACAAGGAAACACCAGCAAGTACAGATCTGGATGTTTGTAGGATTACTACCAGCACCTCTTAATTCTGAAACTTAACAGAAGTGCAATGGTTGATGTTATTATGTCCCTGTTCAATCATTTTAGCACAACATACAAATACTGGGCATACCTCCCACAATGTCAGATCGTGTCAGCTTACAGAACTTCACTGTCATTCTTCATTTCCCCCTACCAATGTAGAAAACCCTTCTAGTTTACCTTTGAAAAAGTTTGTGGTGTGATAAGGAAATGATGTATTGATTACCATATTGACATATATGTCAGTGTAATATTCTGTACTGAAATGCTAGAAATCCTGCATGCAAGATGGGCTGAATTAGACAGGAGAATGAACAGAGCAGATTTCCTTTACTGAGCATATCAATCAGCCCTTAAGTAAGTGAAAACCAGAGTTTTATACTGATCTGAAACTGCCACACATTTGCTACTGCAAAGCTACTAAAATCATCTAGGGAGCTCAAAATCATTCTGCCAGCAGAGCACAAAGTGCCATCTTTGCCTGGTCCCTGGGGACACCTTCTCCCAAAGGGTGTCCCCCACAAGGCACACGAGGCAGCTGACACCTCTGTCCTCATTACCTGCACACACAGGGCTGGCTTTGTATTTATGTACCTGCACCTTTCTGATTAGGACTGATAACATTAAAACTACATGCCCCTTTATAATGAAAATCACACTATTAAAGTGATTCATGGTACAGAGAACTTCTCCTGGGTAACCACCAGTTATATATATATATATAAAAATATATATATATTTACCACCTAACAAAAAAACTACCATAACAAGGCACAAAAATCACAGATAACTCAAAGCTCCAGTTCTCCCAAGGCCTTAAATTTTCTTCTTTCCCATCTTTATTTTGCTCCTCTTCAATTGTCTCATCTTTTCCTCTTTCTCTTTTCCCTAAAAGAATTTTTTTTCTTATTGCTGCCTATATGAATATTCTCCCACTTCAGATACTTCATGTGAGAACAGAAGTGTCGCTGCTGCAGAAGAGGTGAAGGGATATAATTGCAAAAGTATGTTCTTTATTCAAAATAGACTCATTCTACTTTTCTTCACCCCCTAAGTACAGTGCATAACAATCCCTTGTTAATGGGACATACATTTTTTATGAACTGGACCCTTGATATTGAGAGGTCTAGTTTCTTTTATAGTGTATGCATTAGCACAAATATAATCACATTAAGGTCACAAACACCCTATCAGTTTCCCCTGAATTCATACAACATTTCATACTCACTGTTTGCTGTTAGTGCTGGTGAAGGCAATGATGATAAAGGTTACTTACCACAAGATGGACAGTTGAATGCATTATTATTTCATGCTGGGCAGCTGATCTCTAGCTAAGAAGGGCAGGAGGCTTCCCTAAATTAAACTTTCCTTTCTTTCCATCTCTGGAAGCTTACTAAATGCCAAAGAGTGAGCACAGTAAAGAACATCTATTTTGGGACAACTGTTACACTTTGCCATCTTTATAGCTATCTAAGATTTCTTTATGATTTTTTTACAGCATTTATCTATGCATGAGTCCTTTTCCTAACAGGCAAGAGGGCAAGCTTTGCACCAAAAGCCCAACTTCCTGACACTCACCGTCCCCACCTGACTCCTGTGCCTTTCCCCCAAATAAGGTAGACCATGAAGACATCTTAAAATTATACACATTGCTATTTGCCTGAGGAACCTAATATGTGTTTGGCTGCTTGTACTACATGTGGATGAGCTCTGGTGCACAGCAATTCAGGCTTCTGGGTGGAGGAAAAGTGTAGTATGCCTGCTGTGCTTTGCTTTTTCCGAGTTATAATAACAGACTAATTTCAAAGGAGAGGGCAGAGGTAGGTGGCTGGTGACAGAAATTCAGCTCACAACTTTGACAGGGGATTGGAAAGGAAAAGCCTCAAGATGGGAAGCAGGTGAACTTAGTATCCTATTGGATTTTGTTGAGAGGAAAATACCCAGTTAAGGAAGGAAGCATTCAATTAAACCTAGTAAATGTTTCCCACAACATATGTAAACTCCTGCTGGAGCATCCTGAGCAGCAAGCGTGGTAGAACAATGGGGGTTTTTCACTATTACTACTGAGTTCACTGTCTGGTTTCATCCCTGTGGGGTCTTCAGCAATTTTCCACTCTCTGCTGTGGTCTTTACACAGCCCTGTGGGGCAGCTCCATCAAGGGACTCATTACAGGTTGTTGAGTTGTTTGGACTTTATTGAGACTCTTGAAAGAGCCGTCCCATGGAGCGCTGTCCTGTAGGAGTCCAGGAGAGATGCAGGAGGAAACCCTAACAGTGGCAGCAACTCTGTATGCAGGAGACCACACTCCTAGATCAGCCTACATAACAAACCTAGCAAGTGTTCATTACAAACCTATTTAGCTGCACTTGTACCTTCAGCAATTCCTAGCTACAAAAATACAAGAAGCTTTCGGAGGTAGCCTGTGCCATTTGATACCTGCAGCAAGTTCTCATGATGTGGCTCAGCAGGGTGAGACATTATTTCAAATTAAAGTGTTGGCTGGGAATTGCAGAAACTCGTGGTATGCACACCTGCAGATCTTGTAAATCCCAAACTGCATTAACTTCTGTCTCGTCATTATTGCCTGAAATCAATTGCAGTGGCTATTCACAATCAGCTTTTGCCAGGAGTTCCCAAACACTTTATCTGTTTTTAAAGAGCATTCAGTCTGCCAACCGGGTCTTGCAGACTATGCCAAGCCTAACCACTACTAAACCAAGTTTAAAACACAGAGCAAGGGCTTTTGTTTCACACCCCCCCCCCATTCCTTCCCTCCTTCATAGATCAAAAGCTAAAAATACAAAAAATTAGCTAAACACCCACTAGCCAACATTATCATTGTGCCTGGATTTGAGCAGCTATTTGCCAGTCAGTGACAGCAAAACACTCTACAGCAGCCACTAAGATGGGCTTTTGCACGCTGAAAATACCCCCAAATACCTGCAGAGAAATAACAGAGTGCTTTACAAACATTTGGACACTGTTCCTGTAATATGTTGATCTCGCCTTTACGTGAGTCAAGCTCCCTCTGGATTATAACCGTGTTGGATTAGTTCTCTAGGAAAGGTTTAAGAGTACAGCACAGGGTAAAAAAGCTTTCCATGTAAGAGGGATATATGCCAGGACAGCTGGAGTGCATGAAAGACCTCCTGGTTCGTAACGCCTTGTCGTGGCAAGACCTCTTTGTAACAACACGCTGCGAAGGAAGGGAAAAGAAGCAGAAAGAAGACACAGAACTTAGCTCTGCCAAAATAGCAAGTGGCAGGCAACGTGCTTCAAGCAGGGCACTGTGACACATCCTAACAGGATTAAATTATATGGAATATACAAACTGCTTCTAAGCCGTGCCAATGCTCGTCTTCATGTGTATGTATGCATGCCTCTCTCTATATAGACACAGGTTTTTAAACAAATCAGTTTCTACATCACTTTCGTTTTTGTATTATATTGTTCTGTTTATTTTTTCAACATTATGGTAATTGAAAAATAACTACTGGTAAAAGATGCTATTAATTTAAGTGGATCCATAGAGCGTTATGTCACTAATAGACTTGGGTAACGCTATTCCTTTATCCTTTTTACAAAGCATTATTTTATTGTCCTCTCATTTCGGAGATTTTACTTCCACTTAAAGTCAAGTTGAGTGAGGGCTTTGCAGAATTCTATTATATTATTGTCCTGTCATTATTCTAACTCTATTACACAACAACACAAAACCAGCATCAGCTTCCATTTGTCATATTATTTACTTTGAGGATTATGTCAGATCTCAGACTATGTGTACGTGCCTACTAAACATAATTTGGAGTTGGGCAAAAAGTAATCACTGATTCCTTCTAAAAAAGCTTTTAAAGAAAACATTTTTAAACTATTCTGTAAGAGCTCTGGCATCTGACTTTGACCCATGCAACCCTTTAGAAGAACCTAGCTGAATTTAAAAAAAAAAGATACCATTTAAAGGTATATATAAGCAAACAAAGATTTGAACTTCTTTGTCCATGCTCCCAGCTGAGCCAAGAGGAGCCCGTGGTGGTGTGAAGCCACAGCTGTGCTCAGGGTGCTCTCCAGACACACACTGTGTGTCCCTGGCACAGCTGTGTCACTCCTCTGCCCAGAGAAGCTGTCCTGTGACTGCCACAATGGAGCACAGAGAACCTGGGGCAAAGAAAGAGGACCCTGCGCCCACCTTTGCTACAAGTCAGATCCTTTGGCAGCCCAAAGATGCTTTATCAGAGCCAACGTGCCTTATGGAATTGGATTGCTGCTGCCTTCCTAATATCTTCTTTTAGTGCTCCCAGCTTTGAGGATACTCAGAAGGGAGCCAGGGCTGGTTTGAGACAGCCAGCACTTCCACCAGCTGTTCCTTGTGGCTGCCACAAAGCAAAGAAAGATTGGGTGTTAACCTGGCAAAAGGAAGATCCAGTCTTAATGCCCAACCACTCCTCTGAGACCTTCCCCAGGTCTTGTCATCTCACACACAGAGTGTTTTTGGGCCATCAGAGCACAGGGAAGTCCTGGACGTGTCAATCAGAGTGGTATCATTGACAGGTATTGCCAGCACGTGCTTCTCCCAGTCACAGAACACAGGATGGGGCAGTTTCCCTTTCAGTCACTGTGGAGAACAGCTTGTATGTGCCAGGGGACTTTGGAGGCTTTGTTAGAATAGCGTGGGGTTTGCTTAATGCTGCTCTAATGACTTTCCTCCAAAGAGCATTTGGAGATACCACAACTCTCTAAATGGTAACAATGAATAAACATCAGCTTGAGAAGTGCAGCTCTATATTATTCATGAAACTGCAATTCCACTGTAAATAATCCAGCTGTTTAAATAATATGTATCTATATAATTGAGTCTTCTGTATACAAATAAATAAGGCTTTATTGCCATGTCAGAAGTTAACAAACCAGTCAATAAAATCAATATCTCACTTTTTCTTGCTTATATATCTAACTTTTCTCCCCCTTTCCTATGTTCTCTGTTTGTTCTGGTTACACATTAACACCCTGAAGGATATATAGCTCTTATGATACTGTTCAGTAAATAGTGATCGGAAGGAAAGTCTGAAGAAGCACCACCTCAGCAATTTAATACTCTGCCTAGTTATTGTGTACTTAACATATACCTGCCTGCTATAAATCAAGGGGAAAGAAAATGTCTTGATCTATACATCAGAGTGCTATAGATTTTTAATGTGAATGATTATATCAAGGTCTACGTAAATTAGGTTCATATTGATATATTTAGCTACAAGTTCTCCAGGCCTGAGCTGCACTGTCATATACCCGTTGTCAAAACAGCACAGCCAGATGACAACGTGGAGCTGCTTATGTCTCAGTGGTTAAGGTTGTGTCAGCATTTCCATTAGGCTTCACATTTTTCAAATATTTATAGCTTGGCTGTAAAATCTGCTTTGGCCTGAAACTTGGTGAAGAAGATTCTACAAATCTTTACTCAAGAAAGCTGGCTGTTCTATTTCAGCTTTGCTCTGGGTTCTGTCAGATTACAATTCAGGGTCAGAGTTTGTGAGCCTTGTAGCTTTATGTTCTTAATGAAGAGAGGATCAGGTCCCTTTAAAAATATTCTTTAAAGAAAAAAAAAATGCATGGAAGGACTGGAAAACAAGACTTCATTTTGTGATGTGATTAGGTCCCTAACTCAATAATCTCTTGTTTTCAGTACTTCGAAGAAGAATTAAAATTAACAGCAAAGCTGCTGCAATGTAAAAACTAGCCATGGGGCATATGCACTGAATTTTGTTCCACTAATTACATTTTCTTGTGGGTTTTCTTCTGGGATCTAGCACACCTCCTAAACAGCATAAAATTGGGAGGGCTCCAAACGAGCCATTCTCGTCTATCAGGAATACAAACACGCTCACCAAAGCTATCTTATTATGTATGCTCCATACAGGCTCCTTATTCAAAAATATTTTAACAGATGTCATGCTGGATAACTATAATGGCTCATCGGAGGCCTAGAAACACTTTACACACAGTAGAAACAAATTTGGGCAGCATTTTTCAAATTGAGTTAAGCCCTTAATGCACACCCACAGGCTTCCTTAGACTTATAGATACAATATCTCTTCCTTCCTTTCTCCTTAGCTGGCCAAGCACATGATCTGCTATCGACAAAACTCCTCCTGTTCTGATGCTGCTCTCTTGGTTCGCTGCTGAAATATGTCCTAAACCTGCATTTGGCTTCTGGGTGAGAGTGCCATGGAGCCCTGGATGAAGGACTCTGTGCAGGGCTCCAGCAGCCTCCAGGTGACTGCAGGGAAACACAGGATGGGCAACAGGATCCACTCAATCCTTCCTTTTGGGAAAAGGGCCACAGACAGGGTTTGCCCGAAACAGAAGAGGGTGGCAACACCTCCCTACACTTTGCTAACCTACTCTCGTGAGCAGTCTCACTGAAATAAATGCTAGCATGGAGCTCTGGTGACACTTCTTTATGCTCCTGGGGAAGACACCCCTGTGCACAGTGAGCATACGACGCTGCCCTCAGCTCCTGAAGAGGCTGCAAGGCTTTGCAAGGCTTCACGAGGCTTCAGAAGAATTTAAATATTTTCTTTTAGTTTGTAAAATTTGGTTTGATATGGAAAAACCAGGCTCTGGCAGCTGCAGAGATGCAAGTACTCAGTTAATACCGAGTGCTACCTACTGTGAGCAGCAGGGAAAGTCCTTCTGTGGAAGTTCCTTTCTTCCCCACAGGTTTCATTTCAGGCCATACAGTAACACTGATACCTACAGCATTGGGCAGCAGGACCAGTGTGCCTCTGGGCACTGAAATAACTTCATATCACCACTTCAGGATGACCCACTATGGGAGACACAGCTCAGGGAGCAGGGGAAAAAATAAGGAAAAAAAGTGGTTTAGGCACTGCAAAGAAAAGTGACAACATTCATGTCTCATCTCTAGGTTTTAACCTTCATTCATTTCTTTTTGAGGCACAGAGTTCGAAAGGGTTGGCTCCCGTTTCCTGCTCAGCTTCTCCTTTTTCTGTGCTGTTTTCCTCCTCTTTTATGAGGATCCTTGGACAAAACCCCTGAAACAGTGACTTCAAAAAATATTAAAATATTAAAAATATGTGGGACTAATTGCTTATGTTTTTAAAGGCAGGGTGATTCTTGGAAAAAAAAACCCCAAACAACTCAAAGGTAGAATATAAGGCAATTTTAAACACACTATTTTTTCTGAGAATAACTTTGTGTTTGGATTAAAAAAAATATTTTGCATTAAAATGGGAAGAGTGGAGGAAATCACAGGAGATTGTGACAGATCCTGCTACTAACACAAGGGTTTAAAGCACATCAGGGAATCCTGGAGGCCCTTTACACTTCACCCTCTCATGCTGGAACAGAAAGGACAATTTCCCTGCTAGGAGCAACTCATCTTCCAGAGTACTTTCCTACTGCACAAAGACAAATATTTTCAAACACGGTATCATATTCACACTCTACTCTTCTCCTTACCAAAGACATAAATACCTAAATATTTCAGAACTATAATATAATGCAATAAGATTCAGCATAATAACATCCATCAGAAAGGACAACTTAAAAGAAAAGCATTGCATTTTCGGTATGAAACGATATATAATGATCATTGCCTGTGAATGGATCAATCTGGCTCCAGTGGAGCAGCTGCATAAGCATTCAAGACAGCAATAGCTACAAGCTCTGGTGAGATACTTTTCTTCCCAATGTCATCTCATTTTATTCCCCCTGAGCAAGGCTGAAAGTCATGCTGAAAAAAAACAAAAATCCAAAGGCAGCTTTCTCTCCCTGCCCCCAGTCCTGAAATTCTTGATTTTATTAATAATCCTCAATGGGCTGGCAAATTTCTGTTGTAACACATTGAGTGCAATTACAATCATGACAAGTCCTGGTTTTTATGGGTTTACAGTGTTTGGGGATTAAAAGCAGACTCTGGGACAAAACAATACATACATAATTTGTACTTTAAAAGAAAAGGCTTTTCGTTTTAAATCCTTTTGCCATTTAAATTTCATACAATTGATGGGAATAATGCAGGTAGTTCAAAGTGTCATTGTCATAATCGTCCTCTTTTAGTATACTTTAAGAATGTCAATGAAACAGAAGAGCCAGAACTGAGGTTTTGTATTTGGAGGCCAAATCTCACTGAACTGCCCTCCACCAAGAACCAAGGAGATTTTTGCCACATTTCTACCCTACCCTTTGAAAGACAACTTGGTTCCAAACCAATATTTGAATTCAAATAACTCTCCATTTCTTTATTATGCACCAGCTTGGTGTTATTCTCAAGTGGTGTGCTGGGAAGTTGCAAAGGATCACGACAGGAATGCCACATCCCAAAACATACATCAGAGCCAAGCTCTTTCAGCTCTCAGTCCTCATGTACCACAGGGGCTTTGTTTCCTGAATCCCCAAACTTTTCGGGAGTAGATGTGGAGTCATTTATACAATCTCACCCTAAGTATAATAGCTCGGCTTTTATGGGTCCCCAAGTGCACAAACTGGAGGCTAAAACTCCTTTCCTACCTCCTCTAGGAAATTCACGGGTTGTGGGGCCATTCATTCTCCTGAACATATTTGATAGCTTTTACTGAGGATGCAACATTGACTACAGTGCCAACGAACATTAAAGAATTATCACTCACCTTTAATAAATGACAAGGAACACTAATGATGTGGTAATAGCAGTTGACAGCATTATTAGCATGAATATTTTTCTGCCCCGTTTACCTTAGGGGACAATTTCCCAGAGATAACAAAGGCCAGGACTGAATTCACATCCCAAACTGACCAGTCAAACACAACCCACAGTCGGGATTTTTGGGAATGACTCATTTATCAGACAGACCTACACAGTCTTCTCCTTTCCATGTGCTACCACAGAGGCAAACACCTGGGAACACACCAGAAGTGGCAGCTCTCACCTTTCCAACTAACCAGGACTGTTTTAAGAGCCCAGCTCTGCAGTCAATTTTGTGCCAAACTCCTATCCTCTACACAGTAGACAGGGCAGAGAGCATTGACTAGGGGGATGCACCAAAGCAACCCTTCTGGCAAGGATTGTCCTTAGTGCACCCCCTCATCTGGCAGGACTGCAGCAATGCTCCCAGGTGGATGGTGTAGGTTTTTAGCTCTCATTGCCATCATGGTCAGTACACCCCAACAGTGCAAAATGCTGAGGCATCATCACCATCCCCTAGGCTCAAAAGCTTCCACAAGACTACTTTGCATGCTGTTTTCCCCAAGTCCATTTCTTTGGCATTCCCTACCATTCACAGAGTCACAGCTATTCCAGCCAGGCCCCCTGTGCCACCAGGTAACCATCAGCTTTCACCAGAAGGACCATCACTCTGTCAAGCTATGAGAGTCCATTTGTACAGAAGGCCCAAGACAGTCTTTGCCTGGCTACCTTCAGAGTCATTGGTTTCAACCAGTTTCTGCCCAGTAAGCCATGGATAAACATAACGAAACCAAACATTTATTAGAACTAATATGATTAGCAAAGGATTCATTTTTATGGCTCTCAGCAGTGATGGTGCTCAGTGAAGACTTTCCAGTCTCTCACTTACTATGGTTTAAATTCTTGAAAGACTTTGCATAGCTGTTTCAGGTGTGAATAGACAAACCCCCCTGCAACTATTTTGCCTCTCCTCAAAGTTCCCAGCAAATATTTCACTGATTTTTTGGGTGGTTTTGTTTGTTTGTTTGTTTGTTTTAGAAGGTCAAGCCCAGGAGTGGTAGATTTCTTCCCAAGTTTACATCTAGTTGGCCAAATTCTGCTCTGTTCATGCAGTTCAGCAAGAGAATTCCAATAGATCCCCCAAAAAGATGAATCCTGTGAAGGTCTGACTGTCCTCCAGCTCTGTTGGAGGGTTATAGATCTGGTCTTTACACACATTATGTTAGGTAGGCATGAGTCAACATCTTTTAGTGTTCAATTTGAAGCCTGCACATTTCTGCCTAATTTCAGTATAACTAGTCACAGTGCCAGCACCTACAGGCATGGGGATTAAGTGACAGCTAACCAAAACCCCTCCTGCACCCCTGTTTTTGTGCTTAAACATCATGTCCTCTGCAAAGAACGTGAAGGTGCAACAGCCTATATTTCTGCACCTAGTCCATGTGTTCATGCACCTGCTGCAACACGATGTGCTGGCCAGCCTTCCATGGTACCTGTGCTGTGCTCCAGATGGGGTTGCCTTAGAAGCAGGATGGGCTCCCTGATCTGGATCACCACAAGGGTTCAGTGCACAGGGCAGAGCAGGGTCACTGTGGAGTGAGGAACCTCAAACAGCAGTACTGCTAAAGGTGTTAATGGCTCCTTCTGCAGAAAGCATTCAGCTTTGGGCATCTGCTGGTGTGAATGGTTCAAACACATACAGTGACTTACACTTACGGGATATTGGACCGGTTATTTTTATGATCTGGACCCCAAAACTCAATCCTAAGAGACCGTGCTCTGACAGACAGAACTGGAAACAACTTCAAGCAGCAAACCATACTTGAAGACCCTTTTTTCAAAGTTTTGGAGAGGCACAGTACAATACAGCAGAAACACCTTTGTACAACACCTTTGGATTTTCATACATTCACTCCAGAGGTAAGAAAGACTGACAATTTGAGTTTTACACAAAAATTCCTCCTCTCCTGGGACACTGCAGAGCAGTGCAAGGAGAGCATGCATGGCACCAACAGCAAGCAGATCTGCTATGTCCAGACACATAACAAAGCATGGACTACTTAGGCTGGCAGTGTGAAACACTGAGCCTGGACATGAACCTGGCAGCAGGCCAGGAGATAAGATCCAGAGTGGCTCTCTGTATTGCAACACCCGTGTCTGAATCGATGCTCAAACCAACAGAGTCCCTGCAGTCCCCCTGGCACTCCGTTTGTTGACATGTTGCTCAAATCCATGTTGGCCAACACATTCACCATGCTCAGAGGGAATCCCTGTGGATTCCTGGGGAAGTTTCCCTGGGTCTACTACACAATTTTGGGGCTTTTCAAGCTCTCCTCTGCTGATTGAAAAAAATAAATAAATACAAGAGGATCTAGATTGTTTGACATATGTCTTTTAGTCAAATTGCAGTTCAGATTCTGAATTAGATCTGATTTACAAAGGGAAATTGATTTCAATAAACAAAATTAATAGGTTTCCATAGGTTTGGCACAGCATGTCAACATCATGACATCTAATAAAGACCAGGAGGAACATATGGAAACAGTGCTAGTTGCCAAGGTCCCAGAAAATGCTGAACCCCTCTCTCTGTGCCCCATAGGAGGGCTATGAGCCCCACTTCTGACTTAAACATTGCTTTAGACCTGCTCTCATCATCCTTGGAATCTGGCGATTCCCTCTAATAATAAAATCATCATGCATTTAAAAGTGCCTTGGTTTTCAGATCTGTACCAGGGGCTGGCAGACAATTCAAATGAGACAGAGAAACCACCACTGTTTGCAATCAGCCTAACATGAAGAAGGTAATTAATGTACTTCCCCATCACTGTCAGCCACAGTGAGAATAACTCGGCGAAGCAACTCCAGTGAGTGGCATTATTAAACTGTGTACAGGTCCCTTTGGCCACCGTGGTATAGGGACAACCCTGCTCTGTGCCATTCTCTTCAGAGCTTTGGGTGGGATTTTCTGTTGCATGGCTGAGCTGGTGGGAATTGGTACCACGTCCTCTGAAGGCAAGAATCCATGGTTATCTTTCCCCACTCCTCTGTCTTCTTCGCCAAATCAACCTCAACTGTCTCCTTGTCTTGCTAACAGGAAGATGAACTTATCATTTGTGAAGATTTCAGGGACACTTAATCTTGCAAATCTAGTCAATCACTGAAAAGCCATTTCCTGAAAGTCAAAAGTCCTTCTGCTGGATAGTAATGAGCCAATTCTAACCGTGCTCAGGGAAAGAAAAGGACACAAAAACTGAGTTTTCTCTGACAATTTAAGAACTGTGTAAATTCCTCATAGATCTCTGCTGGCCCTCATATTAAGACTCATCCATCTGTCTTATTCCCAAAAGGAGCCAGACAAAACTTGAAGAGGAAAAAAATAAGCACACACAGCAGACCTATTTCCTTTCTTTTCTTTTATCTTTCAGATAGAAGTTTCTCCCACCTGTAATCTACATTAAAAACAAACAAACAAACCAAATCAAACAACAAAAAGAAAAAAAGGAGTTCATAAAAATTTTGGAAGTCTAGAAGCTGTGCAGTCAGACACAGTAAGGTATGGTTCATATCCAACTTACTGTCTCAGGACTTAGTTTTAGCAACCTGAAACAACAGACAAGGCCATCTCTCTCCTGCATCTAATTGTTTAGGCCAGTAACAAAGGAGAAGAAATAAGATGCCCCCCTCCTATCTCACTGATGGAGAAACTCAGGCACAGGGAGTAGATTGACCGTGATCTTGGCCAAGATTGACCTGTCCAAGATGATGCAACAAATCCATGTCAGAATTGGAACTGATCTTTCCTCTGGAGCTGTTTTGTGCCCAGACCTGAGCTCAAATGAAAGCCAAAATCAACCACAAAACAACAATAAATGTTATTGGCAGCTGGAAAAGTAGAAAACTAGCTCGTGGGGACAAAAAGTTGCACCTTGAGATAAATGCAAGCATTCTTCCCAAGAAACCTAAAGAACATCAAGCTGTGGAAAGCCAAAACATTCCAGTCAAACTGATGAGAAACTGCAAACAAGATGATTTTAGGCTTTTCAAAACAGGTGATAGTGACAGTGTATTCCAAAAGGGCCAGGCTGAGCCTGCAGTGAGATGCAGCAACCTTTGTGAGTTTTGGAATCCTCCCTGTGTTGCCCCAGCTTTTCCCCTTGGGAGATGTGAGATGCCTCCCTTCTTGAGCCACAGAGCATTGATTGAATCCAAATTCCTTTCCCTTTATCCTCTCTCCCTTACCCAGTGAAGTACGAGAAGCACGCTGATGAGTGATCCAAGTCATCCAAGGTATTTGTCAAGGGGCTGTATTTAAATATGCATTATTTGCAACAAAGGAATAAAACTATGAAAGGTTAATAGAAAATTAAATGCAGCTATAAATTAATTTCTGTAATTACTATTCATTAATATTTAATATATTTATATAAAGGATAAATCTCCTCAATTCCCTAGGCATCCTGCATTTAATAATGTGGAAACATCTTATCTCCTTCCTGTTGCTGAGACTGGATTTGTAATAACTAGTAATGTTAAATGTATTTTTTAAAATCAATAATAAATAAATACATAAACACTTCCCTGCAGAATGCTCCTGATGTTATTCACAAAATTAAAAAAAAAAAAAAGAAAAAAACAACTACAGAATGCCAAGGGACTTCATAACCATTTCATTACTACCTTTCTAATTGTATGTGGTGGAACTGCATAATCAGTTTATTGAAATTGAAATCTTTGGAACTGACTCTCCCTACAGACACTAACAATAAGCATCCTGTGCAATAACACAGTACTTAATGTAATATAAACATTATATGCACCAAGCTTTAAACATCCCTTGGCTTCACCTGCTGGAATTGGACATTTTCAACACTCTTGTGTTCTGCCTCTGCAGCGAATCAAATATCTAATTTACAGACTGCAAAACACAATATTCCCATATTACAATAAATAAAGGAAGATACCCTCAGAAAACAGATACACACACGCAATTGGTATAAGGATAAGCAAGACTACATTTAATAAAGTGTAAATAAAGCAGACCCTTCTAGAAAATCTGAATGGATTTTGATGCACAATATGAAAGAAATTGCTTCTGCTTCCCACTGTGTCCCTGTGCCTCTGCAAACAACTCGGCTGAGGCGACACAGTCCGAATCCAACCTCCACTTAGCAAAGGCACTTCAGGCTTGTGAGTAGGTCCCTTCATACAAGCAAAAGCTTCTTTAATCAAGTGCATACCCAGATATCAATGATTGCACTCTAAAGAAAGTTCAGGTTTTCAGTTGCAGGATTGACAATTTGCAAGTGACAATAAGACTAAGAAATGCCCACCTGCACATTCTCCAGTCATCATTACAACTACAAAAAGAACTCAAAGCCCAGGAAAAAGCTGGACCTCGATCTGCTTTCATTTTCAACAGCAAATAGTAATAATAATAAAAAATGCTGAGGTTTTGTTATCATTTTATTGTTACTAATAACATTTCAAATTTTTTGTTGTCTTTAAACATCAGGAAAAGGGTTTTTTTTGTGGGGAAAAACTCAAGTTTGTGGATTTTGATAAGATCTTTTCTTAGGGGCTTCTAACAGCATATATAGAAAAGCCCTTACCAAACTGTTCAATACTTCAATTAAAGCTGGTCCCACTAATATTTCCAACAAATGACAAAAAAAAATTAAAATAGAAACTGAGGAACATCCTGAAATAAAATCTAACATCAAAAAAGGAGTGGGGAAAGTTTCTTCTCTATAGTTCTATCAACGTGTGCCAACAAATGGCATGTGAATGTCTTCAAATGCCACTCTCAGTCACCTCATCTTCATAAAGTTTTATAAGACACTGAAAAGAAAATTAAGATTAGGGCTCCTAGATCCTGGGGCTGTTCAGTTCTCCTGTAGCTTTCCCCTGGAGTCACCACCGACGGTTCACAATACTGGGGTGTCAAAACCTCTGTGGGGCTTCACAACCACAGCCAGTCAGCAGAAGGACCAGCTCTGCCTCAGGACTGGGGACTCCAGAGAACAGCACAGCACTTTTTGACACTATTTTAAACTTTTTAAGAACATAACAGCCTTGCAAAGCTGTGCAAGGCATCAAACAGACTATCTGGAGCCACCTCCATGCTTGAACAAAGCCTCACAACGGGGATGGGCATCACATCTCAGCCAAAGAATATGCCTGGTTGGTGTGCTCAGAACAGCACTGACAGAATAACTTGAAGATAATTCCAAACAGAGGGGGGCAATCCTATATCTCTCAATACTTTCTGGTGCCAACACAAGCCATGCACAATCACTTTGGGAGGAACAGGAGGACACAGACTCGACAAGAGCACCAGTGACTGCAGAGGGCAAGGGACAACACAATGTCTTGCCCGTGGGGTGCTGCTTCCATTGCTTAAACCTCAGTGTGGCAAAGCACCTGAAACACATAAGCCTTCCAAAGGCAGCAGAGCCTGGCAAGGAGAACAGAAAGACTCCCACTGATGTGAAAGATGACTGCTGGACAAGGACCATTTGGCTGCATGTGAAGTACTGGTTCATAACAAGATTTACCTGCCACCGTTCAAACACTAGTGTGCTAAAACAGGATTAGAAAGGGAAAGATAAGGGGGAAATGCAGTCTGCCAAATTTAACTACACTTTCTCCTCATCAGGTCCATCCTCAGCTAAAATGGGAAGCACTGCATATTTGCACCAGCTGAAAGCCCTCTCGAAACAGTCTGGGAAAGAAGCAAAGCAAAATGGATGTGACAATCCAAATATCACAAGCAGAATAATAACGTTAATGCAATCTTAATGCAAAAGGAATGCAATTCATTTTGTTACTCAATACTGGCTTTCCTGAATATAGCTCAAACCATTGGAAGTAGGTTGGATGCTTTTAACAAGTTTTATTTTATTCAATAGATGTTTTATTTATTCAATAATTTTTGGAAATAGCTTACTGTACTACACGTGAGTGTGTGTGTATATATTTACCCCCTCCTCTTCAGTTTGAGTAAAACTATCCCCAGATCACCTCACACAAATGCAAGCAGGCTGATGCCTACACAAGTAGAAATACAATTCCCCTCCCTTAGTGTTAGGTTATGCTTCAGCATCATTCTGAAGGCTAAAGAATTACAATAGTAATATTCCTCTAACAGTCAGTCCCCTCCTCTGCCTCACCTTTAAGCAAAATTTGGCATCTGCAGTTTGCAGTAGTAAAGGTAAGTTAAAGTACTCAAACTACACCAGTAGTTTGTTTTTATACATCTATTTACATTCTGTAAATCATTCGCCTCCAGAGCATGAAACACTTGCAGGATCAAAGCAGGTTGAAGAAATTAATTGAAGAGGGAATTGCAGTTATATTACTTGAAGGGCTTTTTTCTACCACATGACAAATCAGGAATAGGCCTGAGCAGCAACTCTCTCTGCTGTTACTTTGGTGTATCCAGCATTTTCCACCCCATCTCTTAAAATTTAATGCTAAAATATCTCTGTATCTGGGATGGTAAGAGAAAAGATTTTCAGAATTGCACCACAAATCAATTGCATTTTCAATATACATGTTCTGGATGGATGAGATGCAGAGAAAGAGTATTTAAGAGCAGGGGATGGCATCCATCACTACCATAAAGAGGTGAAATGCACACGGGTTAATCTTGCCACAGCACGGAAAGCCTGTAAAAAAATGAAATTCCTATCAAAGAGCACTGCGTT
>JAWWMO010000083.1:49721471-49738943 GCA_035047845.1 Dendrocincla fuliginosa | reverse complement strand
TGTCAGTAAAAACAAAAAAGAAAACGTTCGAAGCAGATGGAGCGAATAATTTCCCAACCTTTGCTACGTAAAGGCAGAGTCTAAAGGCTCCAGGCGACTTTTACCCTGGACTCTGTTTTTGTCAGATCAATGACAAGTCACGTTAACAGCGGTGTTTAATTCTATCAATATGTGACCAATTGTGTTAGATTGTTTGGCCATTGATTTCACTTAGTGCTACAGTTGAGCTCTGAAAGGAACTGCTTTCCCCTGCATTACCACACACGGTGACAAATGCCCAGCACAGACTTTCAGTCTGGCATGCACAGAAGCTCTGACCACTTAAATGCTGGGGAAATACAGCAGGATAGTCATATGAGTGTTATTCTTTATTTATTTTCTGAATTGCCAGGCCATGCCATGCAATTCTATTTCGGTTTGAAAAAGCTTGTTTACAGAAACAGCAAAGTAGACACTAAGGCAGATGACAATTTGTCCACAGGAAAATGATAAGGCAGACCTGGGAAGCTGAAAAGGCTAATTCCTTTCCTATTTATTATTTCCTATTTTCTAGGCCACACCCTGAAGCTCCTGCCTCAGTTTCTAGAAACATTTGCTAATGCAAATGGTACCAAATCCCACATGTGGGTTTTGAACAGCAATGATCTACCAACAGTGGTGTTTAGTGGATCATGATTGCAATGAAACCCCTCTGCACCAAATTTCTAGGAGGGCTTTGATTTATACAGGGTTCACACAACTGTGACAATACATACAGCTGTCAGCCTGTGGCTTAAAGAAGAAATTCAGGATTTGGTTAGCTTTTCTCCTGACAATGAATAAGTTATTTATAAAATACTTATTAAACTGAGTTCATTTGCAAAAAAAAACCCCAAAAAATAACTGGAAGCCATACCATCCTCCCATTTTTTGAAGTGCTGTTCATCCTCTGGGAATTCTCTGAAACTACACCGATTTCAAATTACACAGAATAACCCAGAAATCCTTATGTTCTCACTAGCAATAGGGTAAATCACTTCCTATAAGACAATTCTTAAGCTGCTTTGATAAACCCCTATTAATTAAAGCAAATGACATAATAGAAAAGTAACATTCCACATGATTAAGGTTTATGCATCTTAAAGAATTACCGTGCTTTCAAAAATAAAAAAAAAATGTTTCCTTCAGGTACCCAGCTTACAATTTCACAGGAGCCCATCCAAAGGTGCTCCCATGACCAGCACACCTGTAAGAGGGAGCTGTACCAGAGAAAGCCTCGCTCTTCACAGGGCCATAGTGACACTGTTTAATTCTAAATAACCCCATCTGCATCTTTCTCTGAGTTATCAGTGAATAACAAAAACCTCAGATGTTCCCAAAAATCGGGAGTTAGGCTGGAAGTCTTGGGGAGACAACAAATCTCACAGTTTATATGAAAATATTAAGTGACTAATTCTTTTCTTTTTTTGGATCATTTGGGCACTGCTTTCTGGCATGTCCTCCCAGAAATAGAAATATATTGTAATATTTCTTATAAGATTCTATTCTCAACCTAAGGAATGTTGCTACATAGCAAAAAGCCAAATGAAAGCAACTCAGATAAGATCTGCAATAATGTGACTCTCATTTAACTCAAATTCGTGTCTTTTGCTATGCCCAAAACTGTGCTACAGGACATTTATATGGCATTTACTGGCCACCTTGAAGAAGTATTTGCCTGAATAACAGTGACTGCGTCAGGAATATCAGTATGACAGAAATTCTTTGTGTGGGTCGTTTTTTAATTTTTTTTCACGTTTTAAAAGTGCAGAAGAATCCAAAAATATTTTTTCCAATCAGCCACTATTTAGTGCAATCCTGCTCGAAATAAGATATATGTCAAACACTCTAAAAGCTGAAGAAAGAGTGGATTTATAAACCACACAAGTCACACTGAGAGGTTTTTCACTTATCTCAGAAGTCCGGGATCAATCCCAAAGCAAAGGCAAGCATTTGAAACACAGCACAGCCGCCTTAATTGAAAAAAAAATACAAATATACACATTTCCAAAAGGACTCAATTCTGCTTTCTCACTGACCTGCCTGCTATTATTAAAGGTAGGGAAAACAGCACTCCAACCATATTCTCCCCTGAGTTGGCAGGGAAGGTTTCCATTGATTTCAACCCTGTTTAACAAGATTCTGAGTTTTCTAAACGTAAAAGGAAGGAAAAGTGCACTTATTCTCATCCACTGCACCACTGCCACGAGGCAGACAGAGCGGAGAGTTTGTGTTTCCCATCCTCTCCCTCCCCCTGAGCCCCACTCTGTTTAAGGGGGCTGGGGACAGCTCTCGCCGTCCACTCTTAATTGAGATGGCCAAGAGGTGTGCGTGTATTCCAATGGCACAGTCAGTGGGCTGTTTGGTGCAGCCTCCGAAAGCCTTTAGCTCTCGTGCGCCTTTACAGCACTCAGCTTATCAATTTACTTGCAAATGGCTCCCTGAAGTATTAACCCGGGTTAATTATTCGTCAAATATGATTATGCAGTGGTAATGTAAAAAATCGGAAATGCAGGATGGAATTTTTCACTCCAGCGGTTTGGCAATTGTGGCAGCTGGTGGAGAAGCCGGAGTAATTACCAAGCCATTCCAGCTGGTGGATCAGCACTCCGGCTCAGGGCGGGTGGGGGGAAGGAAATAGCAATAAAGAACCAGAGGAGCAGGAATATGAGCCGTGCCAATCGGCGTGGGGAGAATTTCACAGCTGCTGGTGGTGATAAATGAGAGACTGTGGCCCTGCTTCTAATCAATACATGTAAATGCTACTCATTACAGCTTTTATACACACTTCTCAATTAGCCTTTCCTCCCACTGGTAACAAGGAATGTCATGCTTTCTGGACTGTGAAAGTGGTTCGGCAGTAAGTTCACCTGCATCGGTGAGACGCAGCAACAACGCTCGCAGCGCAGCCTGGCAGCAGGTGGTGGCAGGGAAAGTCTAAATTCCTCCTGTAATGTGAATTAAATGAAATCCCAAGTGTTGTCGTTTAATTAAATGGGTTTTTTAAATACCATTTCCTCTTTCCTGCAGTTCCCAGACACACTTTCTCCTTTGCCTACCCCCAAGTCCTTCGAATGGGATGCTGAGATGAACATTTAGACCTGTAAGACCAACTAAGTTCAGTCTCTGAGAAACACACAAATAAAAAGGTGCTAAACCTGCACCCTAATACAGAAATTATCCTTTTTTTGTTGTTGGTTTCTTTTTTCAGAGTTAAGTTTCCCTGGTTTATTTCCTCTTAGTCAAAAAGTTTATTTACCCCCATTTCCCTTCCCTTGGGAAAGGAAAGCAAGTGGGATGACCCCACACAGCAGCACCTCCTTTCCTTGGAAGGTTAAAAATCATCTCCAATGCCTGTTTTCTGGGAGTTCAGCCCAGCAGAGGCACACTCAGTGCACAGGCTCAGCACAGCCATCCCCCTGCAGCTCCCTGTGCTGAGCTCACCCTGGATCTGCAGTGTCTCTTGACGTGGGCCAGCAAAGAACTCAGCTCTAAGGGGAGATACATCCCTATGTCCCATTCCAGGATACATCTTCCATCCCAAGACTTACACTTTTTGAAGAGTGACAAAGCCTGCTTGCTTCTTTTTAAATCCTAGAAGTGATGGTCCCACTAACAAAAAAGGAAGCAAAACATCTGCTAATTTCTCACCAGTTCCTCTGTCTAATGACCACACGTAGCCTTGACACTCACCTTGCTTGACTGAGACTTCCAGTACTTAATGCTTTGCTAGAGGTCCTACTGTGGGAGTCAAGGGAATACAGACTGAATACTCTCTGCACCATTCTTCCCCCTCTCCAAGAAAAAAAAATCTCATCTTTTCAGGATTTTGGAGAATAGAAACATGAATACAAGGACCGTGGAGCCTCAAAACTGAAGAAGCAGGAAATTACTGTTTAAAAAAACCTCAAACCCCTATGATTTTTATATTCATGATTTTGGGAGTTGATGTTCCCAAAGCGATTCAGCTATAAACACATCCTGCTCATGAGAACCAGTACAGTCATTTTAGGAATATTTCCTTAAAGGCACACAGTCACTATGCTTTTCTGAAAATGTGGCCACACATTTTCTCCTTCAACTTAAAGAGTAAAACACCCCAGTTTGACCACCTTAGGCCCGATTCATCTATCATCATCAATTGGATTCTTCATGCACATCCAAGAGCAGCATCTGACCCTGCAATCCGACTCACACATGTAACCTTTCCACTTGAAAAACCACCATTGCACTTTGGGGGAACAATGTGCATAAAAGGCCACAGGACAGGGTTTTTGGTAGGTCCTTAGCTGTTAGCTAATTTGTCCACTTTAAAGAGAAGGCAGGGGTGAAAGTAAAATTTTCTAAGCATCGTTAAGTAATATTAATCCATAATTTTAATTAATTTTGAGACATCTGCTTTGTAGACTTGTTCTGAGGGTCACAGACAGGCACCATGACATGCTGTTTAGAGCTTCAGTACCCAGGCTGCCCAGGCATTCAATCAGAGATGCAAGACACGTGGCTGGGTGCCTCTTGCCTTACCCTTGGGCACAATGTACTGTATAAACACCATGCAGCTGGGTAAAACCCAGCTTTCCCAACAAAACAGTGGTTGGTTGGAGATATATCACAAGATGCATCTCCAGTCACAAGCCAGTGTGCTACTCCTGCTCTAGAGATGTGCCTGACTGAACCAACACCTGAGGGGTTGGGAGTACATGGGATACTAACTGCATTTTGAAACACGTACAAAAGCATTCTGCATGCATATGTAATTCTAGCTTCTCTAATCATAACTCATTTAACTGGCTTGCTTCTGTTTAGTTGAAAGTTTTCTCCTTTTTTGGTGGTGAATGTGGCTGCATAAGGCTAAATAATCTCCATCCAGAAGGTTAATTTGGCCCTCTGCACTAGTTCTGCTACAGAGACTTTTCAAAAAGCTGTGCTAGAAGTGGGACAAGCACAGCCTCACCCTCAGGCAAGCCCTGAGATCAGCAGGCAGCAGCAGCTCCCTGCCAAGAGATCCGAGACTGCAATAAGGACACCCTCTCAACGCAGGGAGTCCTGCCAAGCCATCGGTGTGCAGTTCTTATCTAGAGAAGACACTGGCTGCTCTGAGCTCTGGGAAATGTCCACCTCAGCTAATGCTGAGCCACTCTCCTCCTCCTCCTCCTCTCTCATTGCTGTTCTCAGGGAGGTTAGGATGTTTATTGTGACACTTTCATAAGGCAAAAACACTAACTCTTTGTGGCAAAACCTCATTCAAGTTGAAGTACTCACACTAGCAGCTTGTCCCCTTTAGGAACACCAGCTTTTACTAAGGTACAGTTTGGGTTCATGAGGATCCATCATATCTTCTGTCCATTGAATGCATCAATATTTGCTTACTATTCTTGCATCTTAACACCTTTCTGATACACACACATTTAATGCAATATGATACACACATTTGATGCAAAATTGTTTTAAAAACACTATTACTGATACTCTAGTTTATATATAGTCAATCATCTTTTCATGTACACCATGTGAACTTATTTATAATTACACATTTGTTTCCCCAAGCATGTTATCATGGGCCTATACCCACGTTTGTTTCATAAACTAAGCTGTGCTTTTGTTATTTATTAAATGTGTATATGTGTATTCTTTTTGCATGTTGACACGTTTCATACTGATAGAAAAATGAGTGAGGAACGAGAGGTGTCAAAGGAACACTGCAGATAGAAACAATGGGTTATGAGCAACGTGGTTTACATGTTTTCAAAGTAATTTTACTTCTAAAATACACTGCTATATTGACAATATATTGGTTCTTTTCAGTGAACACTAAACCATACATTTTCTATCTGAATAGGTGAATCCCCACATACTTCAATACTCCCTCAATTGATCCCATCCTGTACTGCCCTTAAAACACAAGATTCTGGGTTTGTCTCTCTCTCCTGGAGGATATTAGAGAGTTTCATTACTTCTTGGTACTACAAGTCACCCAGCTCTGTCCTGCTGTCAATGACATTGTTTCAACTCATCTACTTCATAAACCCAGGGTTTGCACTCATCTCAATTTCTGCATTAAAATAAAGAAAAAAACCAATAAAGTTCATCAAAATGGAAACTTCTGCCTTAAAATAATTCTGTCACATCTTAGAGTTTTTCACTAACTCATGCATTTAGACTGCAAGCCCTAAATGTAACAGTTTTTCTCATTATGTTACCCATATCTGGTGATATTTGTTTCATGCACTCATAAAAACTTCCCATGGCAATGAGACTCCAGCCAGTCTCACAGAGTCAGAAGCAAAACTAGGGAAAGAATTTAAATGATGACTCCTTACAACTTGGCAACTCTTACTAAGCAAGGCTCACTTAACACTCCATCTCTCTCATTTTGCATCTTTCAAAATCAGGACTTTGGTGACCTGTTATCCATTGGACTTTTCAACCTTTTCATTCTGTGACTGCAAATGGTACCTTCAGCAAATACCCACAGAATATTTGATACTCCAAATTCCAAGAAAGTCTTTTCTTTACAACCCTTGAAGGTGTCGAACAGTTTCAGTTCCGCTGAGCTGAAGAAGGGCTGATAAAAACCTGTGTAAATTCCTCAGGGTGGCCTCTGAGTCTACTGGAATGGTATTTCATTACAGACTTTGAGCCTCCTCTGATATGCTCAGATCAAAGATGGTGATATGGAAGCACCACAGATAAGTCCCCACGAGCTCACCACAGCACAGACATCGACATTGCTTCTGATCTGGGACACCCTCCCAGCTTCATCAATTATGTTAGAAGGACTAGACCACAGCTGGGCAGTTCTTGTCCCTCTCAAGGGTTTGAATGATGGGGAACACCAGTATGCTCTGGACCTATTCTATTAATCTCCTACTCAACACAAATGCTCCCTCTGAAAATGGAAAATCCAAGTTTTTCTTTCTTTTTCAGTGCATTTGTTTTTATAACAGAAACTATTTAAAAGAGAAAAAAAAGTTGTTTTCTGGACTCCTAAACCAGCTAGCACAATTTCCCCTATATACACATATGCTGGGAAAATAAACCCCCTGTACAAATTAAAGCAAGCCTTTTCCACTGATTTTGGAGGGACCACAGCTGGCTACAATTTACTAGTGCTTACAAAAATACACAAACATAAAACCAACTTAACACACCAGAACTTACTCCAGTTTTGTTGCCTGTGCTTGACAGACATAGCTGCTCTGTTGTTCCACATGCCTTAGAGAATTTGAGAACTTTCCCTTAATTTTCCAATTATTTTCTTGAATTGTCACCTTTTTATTCTTCCCCGCTTAACAGCCCTGACATTTCCTAAATTTCCTGGAAAACTTCCTTTGTTATGTGCTCCCTGCTCTTCAATCCATTATTGCTGGGTTTTCACCAAGCAAATAAATCCCCGACTTTTCTCAAGTTTTTTTCTGAAGTACGGGCATGAATCTCTCTGCCCCAAGGTAAGTTTAAACACACTGCCTGCTTTCCCCAGGTCTCTGAGATGCTGCATTTATTATGCCTGCAAGTCTGTTATTTTAGAGCTTTGCAAAGGCTGGATTGTGGCTTGCATGAGCAGAGATCAGGGCAATGCAGCACCCGTGAAGGCACGGCGCACGCTGGCTCCTGCACAAGCTGTTAATGAGCTGGACTGAAATGGTAGCTGTCACTTTGCATTGGATCAGAGCAATCTGGACAATGTAAGGAAATTAAAAGCTCCCAGTGGCAATGGATCCTGTTTCAGTCATTAGCTGCTGGGGAGTGACAGAGACCATTCAGAGGACCAGCCCCCTGTGAGGTTCCTTGGTCCTCAGGGGATTCACTGCTAATGCTGTTTTATGCCCCACTTCTTTGTGATGCAGAGTGAGCACAAATGAATTACTATTTAATTTATTTATTTAGGTGCAGCTAACATTGCAGGGGAAACAAAAAAACATTGCGGGGGGGGGGAAGAAAAAGCCCCCAAACCATGGATGCATTAATCTACCAATGGAGATGGCCACACAATTGGTGGAGGCCCTTAAAGCACCTGGGTGGATGCCTATGTGGGAGAGACATTATAATACAATGAATACCAAATATGTATTTCCCAGTCCTTTGCTATTTGCTTTTGAAGTAGGTCCACTGAGACTGAATTAGAAAAGCAAAACCTCCATTAAGTCTTATTTCAGGATAAGACATAAGGGAGAAATATCTATCTATCTATATTTTAACAGAGAGTCTGAGAGTATTTGCTTCAATCTCTGTTTCAAAAGAGAACGAATCAGGCAGAAGGACAGAAGGTTACAGATTAGTCCTGGTCACTGCTCAAAGAGTGTGGGTTATAAATAATAAAGGAGAAAAAGGTGAAGGACACTAAAATATAACTTGGGGCCCACAATGGAATAATCAAAGCAATGAATCTAATTTCGGCTTAAAAATACCAAGCAACTTTGGATTGAATGTCTCTGCGTTGCTCTCTTCTGAAATGCAGGAACTGATACACTGACACACATTTCTAACAAGTTCCATCAGGAAAACAAACTAAAATATCTTGTTTTTTAATGCACACTAGATGATGGAAATATTTGTGCTCCTGCATCCGTATGTACGTATACATGCATGCATGTATATTTATAGTCCATATACATTCTGTGAAATTTCCAGGCTAAGAGGAAAACAATAAATTGTGTTGCTTTCTAATATAAAATAGATGAGAGTCAGCCCATACATGCCTGGTTGGTGGGTATATATGTATATATTACATCTACACACCTACACATATATTACATATATACATATTACATGTGTATACATGAAAAGACATGTGTGAGTATACATATATAGAAATAATACAAATATACACACCTACAAATACATGCAAACTCATTGCCATTGCTAGAGAAGTGTTTTCAGAGGGCAGCAGTGGTGTGTCAGCCTGCAGACCTGCCTCCTGACAGTGACAGAGCTGACACCCTTGGGAGATGAGGCACATTAAATAAACGCTGCAGATCTCTCCAGCACACAGCCCTTCTCCCTGGTGCTGAGAGGGCTCCGTGTGCTCAGGAAGGAGACACCCCCTGGCAGCATCACCTTTGGAAGGGGCTTTCCCAACACTGGTTTTTAGCCAGGTAACTCAGGGGCAAAACGAGGCAAGGAAGAAGGGAATCACTCAGTGAGCTCCTTTACAATTCTGAAAGGGACTGAAAGATAATTTTCTCCAGCCTCTTCGTTCAGAAGCTTCCAGGCCTGATCCTTGGCTATATCCCAGTAATGGAAAATCCCACTGCCATCAGGAGCAGGATCAGGCCATCTGTTTACCCAGTGTATAAGCTTTCCTAAAGATGACCACTGACTACAGGAGATGAAATTTCCACATGACCCTGGGGCCAAGGTGATTTTCCTCCTTCATACATCTCATGAAAATATGCTTAGTGTTTCATGTGCTCAAGCAAAGTGAAGAGCCACAATCTCACTCAGATCGCTAAGTCAAAAGAAAAATGAGATTGTAATCAAGCATATAGAAATAAGGACTTACTAATATTAAGTTTATCTGGGCCGTAGTGGTGCCATCTCATAACCTTGAACTGATTGAAGCTGGGATTTTAATGTCCTAACATAAAAAACCCCAAACAACAAAGTAAGGCAGAGGAGATGGAATCACACAGTGCAGCACATCCCTGGCTCCCAGAAGGGCTTGCAGTGGGACTGGGATTTCTTCCATGTGCAGGTCAAGTGAGAAGGCAGCAGGGACCCTCTGAGCAGCCCAGCCACTGCCATGGGGGTAAGATGCATTTTTCTAGGGGATTCTGGAATTATTTATTCCCCAGTGTAGTTTCTGAACTGTAGGAAGAAGTAATTTTCTTCAGTTGCTTTGGACTGGCCTCAGTAGCTGTTTTCTCTGGTTTTATCTCCCCCACCCTATCCCTTATTGAATTTGTTCTCTAGACATAGCCCTTTTGTCAGAGCCACCACAGGATCACGGGTGGGCAGTGGCACCCATTCTGTCCAGTGTCAGAACATCCCAGATGAATCTCATGAGTGGGTACATGCTGGACTTCAGTAATTCAGCTCCCAGTGCCTAAGAAGGCTGAGTGTGAAAAAGAGGATAGAAGAGCCAAATTTACAGGCTCTGAGACAACATCACCCTGCCAAATCTTCTTGCAGTATATGCAAGACAAAGCATTAATAAACTAAAAATAATGGCCAATATTTCCCTGCTCAGGAAGTGGTTGAGTCACCATTGTTGCAGGCAAGACTTACCCTCAGGAATCATATGACACACAAAGTTTTAGTCTGAAGTTTAAAAACTTCAGACTGGAGCTTAACAAATTCTTACATCTATAAAAGCACCCTGGAAAATAATAGGAGTTTCCTCCAGTTCTTATGACATTTAAAAAAAAAAAGGTTCAGGACATATCTTAGCTAAATTGGCTACTGAGATCAAACATGAGGGTACCTCTACACCCATTGCTATGACACGAGTGGGTTTGTACCAGTGCTGCAAGTCCTAATTGCGTGCCACAGTACATGGGGCTAATTTCACACATGCACACACACACACTCACAGTTTAAAACACAGTCTGAAAGAGAAAATTGCCAGATTTCTGTCTCTGACAAAAGTGAAATCATACAAATGTCAGTACATGTAGCTGGAAATAAAACAGAGAAGAAAAAAGCTCAAAATAAAGGTCAGTGAAAGCTGAAATTCTCCCTCCTAGACATAACACAGTATATAAAGTTATTACCAGGCCTTCCAGGCCTTGTGCAACTTTGCCCCTTTCTACATCTCATCTCTAGTTGCCCGTGACCTCTGCCTTGCCAGTTCAGCATACCTTTCCACTATCTAAGGTGTTTATGTAACCCCCATCACTACGGTATTGGAAAAAAATCTCACAATCTTTTAATGTTTTTATCACCAGGAGACAGGGCCAAGCTATTATCCCTACTTTATACAGGGGGAACCTGGGCGAAGCAAAGGGAAGGCACATTTTTTAGATGCTCAGGCTTTAGCATTAAGTTAAGGTGCTGGAAACTCTTAGGAGAAAGTCCATATAAACACATTGAACTGCCTTAATTTATGTCCCTCTGTCTCCTTCCTTTATTTGATCCTCCTCAACCCTTTTGAGGGTCCCTTGCTCTGTAGCCATTTTCAAAAGTGATTGCCATAGACAGTTCCTATAACCCAGTGGAAATGAGTGAAAGACAACCTTTAAAATCCCATGGACCAGATTTTTAAAGATGTTTAAAATACACAGCTCTCACACTTGGAACAACAGGGACCTAAGTCACTCCCAAAAATAACCCAGCTGAGATCTTGCCATGCCCACAAAGGCAATGATTTAAAACCTGTAAAATTTGGGCTGTGCCCAGTGGTGTCATAAGAACTATGAAAGGTGAGAAGAAACTGCAGCTTGAACCCATGATTCCTGAATCCTTCAGAAAGACATTGCTTGAGGCACCATCTTTTCCGTAACCTGTCACAAATTTAGCCTTTTCACCAAACCAACCATTCAAATCTGTGAGCTCACCATTCATTCCTCTGCCAAAATTACTCTTTGTGCTAATTTCTGGCTAGCCAACTGCTTCAGTCTCTGAAACTTCCCCCTGCATTGGAGTGAAATGATGACTTTTCACACATTAAAAACTAGAGGATATATGCTCATTACTAGCTTACCTCTTGCCTATATGAAGAGCCTCCTGTTTTACCTTATCTAATACATCTTCCTCCCTGGCTGAGCCTGCTTGGCCAAGCTCTGTAGAGGAGTCTGAACTCTGCTGTATTCCCAAGGAAAACTCCCCAAACACACTTGCTGGTTCTGTTGTAATTTGCAGTGTCATCATCAAGACTCAAAGATTATCTCCAAGTGAGCCCATTCCACATGCCCTGGCTGAGGCTGTGCAGCTCCTCAAGGTACATGGCAGTGCATTGCCTACTCTGTTCAGATTAAAGGTTTGCTTTATGTCCAGGATGGGTTAAGATCTTTCACTTTTTAATATTTTCTAGAAGCTCAGACCTGTTATTCACTGGAAAAAACATGAATAGGAGGGCAAACCCTCCCAAAACATGGCAGATTCAGAAGTACTAAAAGTCAAGCAAAGTACCTTTCTCACTGTTTACCACAATATTTTTAAATGTAAAAGCACAGAATTTTACCATGTAGATTTTCCATTAGTTTCTAACATAGGGAAGAAAAGATACTTTTATTTCTAAAGCGAGAGCAAGGAAACATGATAAACAAAGGTTGCCCCCCCTATTTACACTGTCAATTTAAACCCCTTTCCACTTTTAACTAAACTTGATGTTCTTTAGTCCCTGTCCTGAACTACTTTCTAAAATTGTGAGCCACCAAGCATAGTGAATGTTGCAGATGCAAATCAGGCAAGAAAAGCATGCAGCCCACATGGAAATGTGTAACAATGGTATTTTGTCATAAAAAGTTTCAGTGTCTGTAAAATATGACTGACACATTTTCCAAAGGAACACTAAATGAAGATCTCACTTTACATTTGCACAGCTTGCAAATTTTAAGGTAAAACATTCTGCACACAATTCATGAATTGATGAAATTGAGATTAAATGAGGAGGCAACAACAAAATGAATATAAACAAGGTTGCCTTTAAGATGTTCCCAGAACACTGTCTCAAAACACTAATCAAAGTGCCTCTCTGTTAGCTTGCTAAGGATATCTACTTCACAAAAAAATTCGGATGAAATATTGCCACTAATCTATTCTCTCTGAAAGTCCACATCATCTGCAACTTATGGGGATGTTATATCTAAAATATGGCTTATTAGGAAATGTAGCCTGCTGCTTGGTTTATGTTTCTAAACAGAAACATGAAATACTAGTACAGTGCATTGTGTGCACAGAGGCTTTATTAGAATAATCTTTCTCTAAAGATGCTTTAAGACTAACCCATCCACTGACCCATGAAGGGTAAATGCTAAATTCTTAACAGACAAATATTCATTGTAACTCTTAGAAAAAGATGGATGAGGTGTGAGTCCTCTCTAAATTACTGTGAGATGGATAAGTAGGTACTATCATCTGGAAGGTGATCACCATCACGAGAAGCATCACCTCCCAGCTGTTAAAGATGACTGAATTCTGACAAAGGAAGTTTGTTTACATAGCCATAAAACTGCTATAGCATCTCACTCCCTCTCTGTCTCACTGTACATATTTATAACACCACTCTCCCGAGAAGGTAAATTTCAGATGCTGCAAAGCCTACTGGAGAGCAGACTTTTATTAAAGCATCTGGTCTTTTAAGAAGGTAACATCATCTAAAAATTAATTTACAAAGTGCCAAACCACTAATCTTAAACCAGGCAAGAATTTATTAAAGCAGTAACTGTGCACGCATTGCAACAAGAGGTTTTTGGAGACCCATGGAAGGCTAAACACAGCTGAGTTTCCTTAAGCTCAGCCAGATCTAGCAGTTCTGTAGCATTTTGGGTCAGGGCTTGGCCCCAGCAACACGTGGCTGAATAGCTTTTCTCTCCTCTCTCCTCTTCCATCATGTCTTTGACAGGTGAGGAGGGGGCTGTGCTGTCAGGGGCTCTCTGCCACACGCCCTGCAGGTATCACGGAAGACCAGTGAGAATTCTGATCCAGGAGCCAGCCCAGGGGCTTGAACTCCACAGGCTGAGAGTCCTCACAACACCAGGAACTTCATTTGACCCTGAAGGGAGCCCAGAGACTAATGCTTAGTGCACTGTGACCTTGCCATAGGGGTTATCAGTGCACAGGGTACAGAACCCTCCAGAATGGGGTCCAGTCCTACTGCATTCATGCTCAGTGGGAACCTGGGAGCCAAAAGCCTCTCAGAGGCACAAGATCCAGGGAAAATTGTTAGCTGCTGGCTCCCTCTGCTAGCTGAGGTCTAGCCAAAGGCCAGATGCTGCCGCTGAATTTGCTGGCACCAAGAGCCATGTATGAGCACGGTCTACCCTACTCTGAAAGAATAAAAGTGCCCCACCTTCCACCACTGCCATTGCCTCTTAAGAGGCTCAGGAAAGTGCAGACAGTGCAGTCGCTTGATGGATATTTGCCAAGCTTGTGGGTACAGCTCACGAGCTCTGCTGGTCTGGCCCAATACTGCATTAAGTCCTCAGGGCTCAGAACTGCAGATGGTTCCTGGACCAACAAGGACACAAAGTTCAAAGGATCTCCCTCAGACACGGGGCAAGCATCCCACACAAAGCACATCTGAACAAAATCTACCCTCTCTCCAGAAGCTGTCAGTTCATAAGCCTGTCTTTTCAGCAGGATTGGCACTGTGGAAGGCACTGTTCATACAATTCTCCTTCTCTTGCTGCCTCGAATGCTGCGTGTCTTGCAGGGGTAATAACCCCAAATTTCTAACTACTAGTACCACTTCTTCAACAGGGACCCTTTCCACTCCCACCTGGATATTGTCTCAATTAAATACTCCTATAAAATGTCTGTACACAAACACATGGAGTATGGGGAACAAACAGGAGGAGCTTGAGATCCACGTGCAGTCACAGGGCTGGGATCTCACTGCAGTTACAGAGATGTGGTGGGAACCACAGAATACCCTGAGTTGGAAGGGAGGCACAGGGATCATTGCAGTCATGACTGGAGTGCAGCTATCCATAGCTACAGGCTGCTCAGAAGAGATGGGAGGAAGGAGGGGCAGAGGGGTTGCCCTCTAAGTCAAGAGGTGGGTTGAGCATGAAGAGCTGTCTCTGAAGAACAGCCACAAGCAGGTCAAAAGCCTGTGGGTAAGAATTAGAGACCGAGGCAATAAAAGGAACCTTGCAGTGAGTGCCTACTACAGGTCTCCTGACCAAGGGGAGCCCATTGATGGAGCCTTCTTGCTCCAGCTGCAGGAGGCACTGCAGGCTCTTGTCCTGGTGGGAATCATCATCATCTGCTGAAAGAGCACAGCAAGCTGTAGGCAATCCAGGAGACCCCTGGAAGGCATGGGGGATAACTTCTTGACAGATAATAGACAGCCTCCCCAGAAGAGATGTGTTACTGGATCTGTTGGTCACCGGCACAAGGGAGCTTATTGGGGATGTCAAGACTGGGGACAGCCTGGGCTGCAGTGATCATACACTGCTGGAGTTTGCAGTCCTGAGGAGTATGGGTCAGGTAAGGAGTAAAGCTGGACCCCTAAACTTTAGAAAATCAGACTTCCAGCTCTGCAGGGACAGTCAGTGGGATGCCCTGGGAGACTGCCCTCGGGGCAAGGGTGGGGGACAGAGCTGGCAGATCTTTAAGGAAGCCTTCCACAGAGTGCAAGAGCTGGCAATCCCCAGGAGCAAGGAATCAGGCCAGAAAGGCAAGAGATTGGCATGGCTGAGTAGGAAACTGCTGGTCAAACTGAAGGGAGAGAAGCAAATGTATAGACAGCTGAAGCTAGAACAGGTGACCTGGGAAGAGTACAGAGACAAAGTACAGCTGTGCAGCAAGGGGCAGAGCTGGAACTGAACCTGGCGAGTGATACAAAGGAGAACAGGAAGGGCTGCTACTCCCTAATAAACAATGCTGGAAAATTAGCAACAGTGGATGAGGAAAAGGCTAAGTTACCCAACAACTTTCTTCCCTCAGTCATCAGTGGCAAACTCTCTTCCCACCCCCCTCATGTGGATGGACAGCAGGATGGGGACTGGGGAGCAAAGTCCCTCCCACAGTAAGAGAAGATCTGTTTCATGACCACCTGAGGAATGTGAATGTACAGAAGTCTACAGGACTCAATGAGGTGCATCCCAGAGTCCTGAGGGAACGGGCTGAGGTAGTTGCCAGGACACTCTCCATGATATTTGAAACGTCATGGCAGTCAGGTGAAGTACCAGGTGACTGAAAAAGGGGAAACATTGTGCCCATCTTAAAAAAAGTAGAAAGGAGGACTCTGGGAACCACCAACCTGTCAGCTTTACTTCTAAGCCAGGGAAGATAATGGAAGAGATCCTCCTAGAAGGCATGCTAAGGCACTTGGAGGACAGGGAGGTGAAGTAGATGTTCTTTAAGGTCCCTTCCAACCCAAACCATTTCATAATTCTATGATTCTATACAGTCCAGCTCCCAGCCCTGCACAGGACAGCCCCAAGAACCCAAGTAAATAAGGAACCTATTTTTCAACAAACAGCATGGAAACCTATTCTTGTTTAAATTTCAAAAGCAAGGATTCAGGAAAGATGGGAATATATGATTAGTATGATTCTTTTCCCTGACAGTTGGGGGTGATAATGAAACAAAAACAGAGAGGTACAAACTGGACATGAATGTTTCTAGCTGGCAATTGAGGTTAGAGTTCCTGCCAACCACAGTACAAGGTTTGGAATGAGGTTTCAGTAGGATTAGCAGGTAAACTAACATATAATTATATATATGTATAATAAAAATACACATCTGTGACAGCATAAGAGTTAAAAAACCCATTTTGCCTCAAGAGGAGATAGTCATGAAGGGCTGCCCACTGTTTAGGAAAGACAGATGAGGAATACACAGTGGTGGAGTTGCACTCCGTGTGAGGCAGCACTCGGAATGTATTGGGCTCTGTCTTGGGGGGATGATGAGGGAGTCCAGAGATCATGGGTTAGGATAAAAAGGCAGACTAGTAATGGTGACACTGTTGTGGGTGTTTGCTACAGGCTGCCTGATCATGAGGAGAAAGTGGATGAAGCCTTTCACAGACAGCTTGAAGAAGCCTCAAAGTCACAGGCACTGATTCTTGTGGGGGGCTTTAACTACCCTGGCATCTGCTGGAGAAGCAACACAGAAGCAGAAACAATCCAGGAGGTTCCTGGAAAGCATGGATGATGACTCCCTGACACAGGCATTGGAAGATCCCACAAGGAGTGGTGTACTGTACTAACAAACAGGGAAAGCCTTGTTGGAGATGTGGAGGTTGGGGCCAGCCTTCGCTGCATTAACCATGATGTCATGGAGTATCAGGCAAGGATGAATTAAAGCAGCAAATAAGATTGTAGCCACAGACTTCAGGAGAGCTAATTTTAGTCTCTTTAGGGATCTTCTTGGAAGAATCCCATGGGAACAGGTCCTGAGGGAAGAAGAGTCCAAGAGCTGGTTGATATTCAGGGATCACTTCCTCGAGGCTCAAGAATGATGCATCCCAGTGAGCAAGAAACTAGGCAAAGGGGGCAAGAGATGTGTGTGTATGAATAAAGAATTCCTGTCATTACTCAAGCACAAGCAGAAAACACACAGGAGATGGAAGCAGGGTCAGGTCACTTGGAATGAATATAGAGAGGTTGTCAGAGTAAGTAGAAATGATACAAAGAAGGTCAAAGCCCTTCTGGAATTAAATCTGGCCAAGAATGTCAAGGACAACAAGAAGGTCTTCTTCAAATACATCAATAACAAAAGGAAAATAAAGGATAGCTGTGAGCCCATGACTGAATGGAGGGGAGACCCACCATAGTGAGATCAGGAGAGGTGCCTGAGCACTGGAAGAAAGGAAATGTCACCCCAGTCTTCAAAAAAGGCAAG
>JAWWMO010000083.1:49690695-49711573 GCA_035047845.1 Dendrocincla fuliginosa | reverse complement strand
TTCAAACTTAAAAGTTTAATGACGAATCAGATCAATATGATTCCTTAGCAACTAAATCACAGGCACACTAGTTTTCCCTGTCACAGCACCGGTCTGGCGAAAGCAGTCAAGTTCTTTTTTCAGGCCTCCGTCACTCTGAGAATCCATAAGAATTCTCAAATGGATCATAAACTGTTACAGGGTTCAGGTTATTGTATCATTATAAAAACGTATTGATATAGTACAGATGACAAGACATGCAGCTCTTGTGCTAGTCTATTACGACCATCTGAATACCATAAGAAATATCAGATATCAACAAAATAAACCAGTCAGCAGTAAGCTGTCTTTTAGGGAACCCATTTTTATTTTTTTTAAACTGTTTTAAGCTGGTTTGAAATACAGCAGTTATATGAACCCACGGAAAAGAGAATAACAAAACCAGAGGAATGTGTTATTAAAAATAAATAACCAAAAACCTGACCAAAGCCTAGAGATTTTTTTTTTATTATTTTTTTTAAATCACTGCAAGGAAAGGCCTGATTTTGCTCCTTGCGATGAATGTTTCACACCTGAGTTTTCAGAGAGAGCATAAAACAAAACTCTCCCTGCTCCGCTCCCTCTCCCTTCTGGCAGAGCCCCAGGCAGCCCCAGTGCTGGGAGAATGCCCCCTGTGCTCTGACACACCAAAACACTCCAGCCTTCCCACTGCCAGCCACCTGGGCAGAGCTGTTCCACACCCACCACACCGTCCTACACGACCGAGAGAATGGCACTGGGAGAAAGGCTGAACCCCCAAGCCGTCCCTCCGAGCCCCGTGGCCACCAAGGCAGAGCCCCCCGAATGCAGAGCTGCTCACTGAGCAGCACATCTCATCTGGGTAAGGCTCTGCATCATCTGCTCCCTCTTTTATTCATGGCCTCATAAAAGCAGGGAGCTGTGGGCGCTGGGGAGGGGGGGCTGAGCACGACCAGCTGATTGAAAGATTTTTTTTCTTGTCAGCAAGTGTTATGAGAAGGTTCACTGTGCTGTATCCACACAGTCAAAATGAGGAGACTCCGAAAGCCATGCATCAAATCCCAGCAGCAGAGCCACACCAGAGTTCCCTTCACACTCTTCAAACCAGGCGAAAAATCACGTCAACTCAAACGACTTATGCAGATGTTCTTCTTGCTGGATATTATCACTACTATGATTATTATTTACTGTGCTTATGAGAGTAAAGTATGTTCAATTAGCAGAAAAAAAATACTTTAAGATTATTTTCATTTTGTTTTCTTGCAGCTGTAAATTCCATTTCGCCTTCAGAGAGATTTGTGACTTGCAGTCCCAAATATTTATGATTTCAGGCAAGGAAGCATAAGAAAGGAGGAGAAATATCAAGCCTGTACATTTACAATCACCTTTAAGCTCATATATATCCATCTAATTTCCTCCCCCCCTTTCAATCACTGCTGATTTCTCCAGTTATGTTTTTATTTTAGCAATTTTAGCATATATGTTCCTTAATATTTTTTTTTTTAATTATGTTAATGCACTCTACCTAAAAGCTTCTCCACCTTTGTGGAACCTTCCCTTACGTTCCCCACGACAGCCTCTGGAACACACCCCCAAAGCTGCACGGCGTAACAGAGACCCCCAGGAACCCCAGGACTGGTTCAAGAATTCACACTTTGTTGAACGTGAAGGCAGCGGAATTAGAGAGTGGTTGCTCCTTCCCATCAGTACGTTTGCTTGGCTGATTTCAGCTCCAGAACTCCAGGAGCTGTAAAGCAGGGACCGTGGGAGAGAGGTGGAGGCCACGAACTGGCCTGCAGGTCCTGACAGGATGAAAGCCCTGCTGAAACCCCCAGTCTTGCTGCATATGTGATGGATGGTCACCTGAGACCTGCCACAACCTGGCCTCATGTTTATTCAAAACACTGAGCAAACATGACATCTCTACACTGTGTGAAGAAATCCTAATTGTATGCAAAAGCAAATGCAAAAACTGCCCCATATAGTATTTGCTCAAGAGATTAGACTGCATTCAAATGATTTTTCTTCCTTTCCAGTTAATACTGTGTTATCTCAAGAAATAATTACACATACTTAATACTACAATATATTAAAGTATGCCTTAAGGTATATTAAATGAAAACCAATTCTGGCTTCTTGATTAAACACAGGTTTTAGATCATCCTCTCAAGGAGCAAACTCCTCCAGACACTAAGCTTCAAACAAAGCGTGGAAACCTGAAGAAGACCTTGACAGAGTAAAATGTGTTTAAAATCGACCTGGGCCACCAGGGCCCATGCACAGCGGGGTTTCCAGCTGTGTGCACCTACCAGGGAGGGGGGAACAGCTCCACACCTGGCTGGGAGGAAGGAGAAGGACACAGAAAAGGGGGCACCTATTTTTTTTATTTATTTTTTACTTTACAAGCCTTGGTGTTTGCAGTGAGAATAACAGGCTGTGTGTCCAGCACACTGTGGGAGAAGACTTCCTTTATCTTCTGCTGGAAGGCAACTGACTGCTACTAATTCTTTATCTGACAACTTAAGACCAAGATTTTCAAATATGAGACTATGTCAGATAGGAGACTGAGACAGAAAATGAAAATTACTTAATAGAATCTCTAATGGTCACCAAACCAAACATCCACCTTCTGAACTGAAAAGCACAAAGATGCTTTTCAAAGCTGGTATTATAAAAGTGAGTATTGATGCAGTTCTATAAACTCCATGCCAGTTTTCAAAGGAGTGGTCTAATTATAGATTGCTGTAGCAAATGCTGTTCTTAATATAAAATAGTAAGAAAAAAAATAGTCTTTATTTCTTATTTGTGCAACACTGAATTGTTTTAAGACTGAATTTTTTTATTACATAAAATACTGTATGTCATGTTTCAGTCACACTGGCTGATAATTTAGTTATTTTAAATATATATATACATATTTAACTTTTGTAATCACTTTCAAGTAGTGTAACATTTTCCTTAAAAAAACTTCAAACTGCTCAGAAATTAAAATTATGACCTTTCTGAAAAAAAAATAAAAGCCAACAAAACCATCTGAGGACATCTAAGAAGACAAACCAAACTCCCACTCTCCAACAACTCCTCTTGTATATTCTAAAATAAAACCAGAAACCCCACCTACTTTTAAGCATGGACAAGCAGTAGTTTAGTGTTAAACCCCACATTTTAGAGTGACGGGGGTGTGTGTTGTCCATTGATTTGGTAGATACAGATAACCCTGAACTCCAGAGAACAAACCCAGTTTCAGTGCCTCTGAAAACAGCAGGCTCTACTCAGCCAGACAGGATGAGGCACTATTCTGCTCTAGATGACCTCTGCTTCCCAAAGAAAAGGGCTTAGTCCTGCCTCTAAGAGCATCAAAGCATCATCACAACATAAAGCAGGACATGTCACAATACAAATCTTCCTTTGTTTCACACTGATATTGATTTTGATTTTTATATGGTGGAAAAAGAGAAAAGGCCTTATGTTAAAAAATATCACACCATTTACATGACAAAATAATATTGCTGCAAATTGTGACACATTTCATTTTATTCTGGTTTTGTCCCTGTTTAGCATTAATTGTGTCATTTCGTCATTTGAATGTAACTTCTACCTCTGAGCTTGTCAGGAATTATTTTGCAACGAGCACAGTAATGTTATTTTCATAACACTGATGGTAGGACTAGTGGTAGTCATCTAAAAAGTCAGAAAATAAATCAGTAGTGGAAGAAACATTAATATATTGAACATGCAATTAAATCAAAGTATGAAAAACCCATAAAGCTGATCTTTGACCATCTCTACCTAAAAATAGGGACCACAGGTGATGGATGCAATGGAAACAGCAGTTTCACAAGGAAAAGGAAGTGAAAGAAAGAAGAACCTACAAATGGCAGAAGGAACCAAACGCAGGGAGACAACACAACCAGGCAAACCAAGTGCTACGTGGGATATTAAAGAGAAGAATGATCCAGGGGAGAGTGGCCACTGTTACTGTGAGCCTCCTCCAGCTACCTCTGCCTTGGGATATTTTTAAAAAATTTATTAACCTGACAGCAGGAAATTTTACCCAGCTTGCCCCCTGACAGGGTGCTGGTTTGGTCTAAGCACTTGCTGCCTCTTTGTTTAGCATAAGGAAATCCAGGGAGGTGTGAAGTGGTGCCATGGGCACATTTGGGCAAGTGTAACATCCCCTCCATCTGCCTCACCTGCCTTTGCCATGGAGAACTCGCTGAAGAGAGGAGGTGCAATAGGAACATCCCTTTCTCCTTCCTGCTCTTTGCTGTGTTTGCTTCCTTTTTAATGTGCAAGTGTCTGATCTATTATTAATCTCCAAACACAAACCGGCAAGGATCTCAATCAAAGAATGGAAGAGTTCCTTCACAAATTACCTGTTTACTGTCTGGTAGCCAGCGAGTCCCCTTTGAATCAGCCAGCCGTTTATGTTGCTTTTAAACAAGTTTGTTGTTATTTTTATGACTTCAAAGACAGGGAGAAGAAAGATTAACTAATTAAAAATGAACCGTTTGTCATTCAGTCCTACCAATTACATACTGGGATTTAATTCCTTTTTTTCCCCTTCCCTCTCTAATGTTATTCTGTGTATAAATACAGAAAATCAGACTTCAAGCCTCATTTAAGAAACACGTAACATACACTTTGCTCAAAAACATTTAGCAAAGAAGCCGTTTGAAATTCAGAACAAACAGAATTGTTTAAAAAAAAAAAACCCAAAACCACAATTAGCTTTCTCTCTACTCAAAATAGCTTTTGTTGCTTGTTTGCTTTTTTAAAAACAGGCTGTCTTTGTCACAACTCAGGGGCAGCAACAAGAGGCTTCTTCATTTCCATAGCAGCCAGGGCATTTCAAAGTGGGGCTGCAGCATTTGCCCTTCATCAGCCCCAAATTGCTTTCCTCAAGCATGAAGGGCTGAGCTCTGTGTCCAGCAGCAGCACCCCTGCCCAGGACACCTGCAAAGCCCAAGCCCAGCAGCACTGCTGAGCTCAGGAGGCGGTTCCTGCCCTACCCTTGCATCCTGCTTCGTGTTTAAATAGTCATAACATCTTTTTAGGCTTTAATGGGCATTTACTCCCCATTCACAAGTGCATGTCCCACTGACAGAGCAAGAATTCTGCCAGGAAATCGGGCAACATTACTCAGAGTAGTTAGTCTAGTGCCTCACTGTTTGCAAACAGGTATTTAAAACTGTTGATGTCAAATCTATCCTTCAGAAATAACAATTAATCTCACAGCCAGAGCTCCAGGTTCTTTGAGAACTTTTTCATTTTTTGAACAAGATGCTACCACATTTTAGAAAAGGGATTTAAAAGCCTGGATGATGACCCAGTTCTGTAAACACCTGATAATATTATAACCTGGTCATACTTCTCATTGACACAGTCTTTGTAATGAAATAGTGTTCCTAAGCCACAGATCACTTGCTTTAATAAAAGTATGATCCATTCAAGCCCTGGCAGGACCAGTCCTATGGCACAGATAACCTACAGTGTCTCACAACAAAGCCCCTACAATGTGGAAATTAAGACAAGAACCTTTCTATGCAGATTGGACACATTTCAAAAGTTTGCTGCATCTGAAAGAAGGTTCTGATTTTAATATAGAGACCCTTTGGGCCATGAACTTTGCTCTCAGAACAGAAACATTCACTAGAGCTTTAAAAGGCACGAAGAGCAACAAACACACGCTGCTTTCTTCCACCGAAATTACCAAACCTTATCAAAGTGTTCCTGATGGACGGAGATCTTGCAGGCCTTTAAAATTTGAGGACATGACCAAACCACGGAGAATCAGCCTTAAATATACTGATGAAAGCAAAGCTCATAGTCTGGAGGCCCCCACAGGCCAGAGACACTGTCAAGGATGATAATTTGAGCTTCCTCACAGAACCTGGCAATGACCCCTGCTCTGACCTGCAGACACCAATGCCTCAAGAGGTAGAAGGTAATTTATTCCATTATCCTTTGTAACCCAAATTATTCCAGTGCCATAAATTCTAATCAGGGCGAGTCCAATTTAAACCCAAAAACAAACAAACAAACCAACAACAAAAAAGATGATAGCTTCTGTTTCTTTAAAGAGTAATACAAGGGATCTGCCAGCAAAGCATAATCAGCTGGAAACAACTTCTACCCCGTCCCTCTGCAGCACACCCGTGTATGGCTGTACAGAAAGATGCACACACACAGTTCTGAAACATGGGCAACAAAATGGGAAAGGAAAATAAAACCCCAGAGCCGACACAGGGGTTGGAGAATAAACCCCTGTTCATGTAAATGGGTGCAGATTCATTTAACTCTCATTTTCCTGCTCCATATTTCGGGCATACACAGCATCATGAAAAGATCAAAAGCCTGCTAATGAACCAAAGAAAACCACAGTGTTCAGATGCTGCCCGGGTAATCTAAGATTTGATTTCACAGGAACCTTGCCACCAAAGTAAAATAAAAATAAAAAAAAAAATAGAGGCTAGCAGTCAATGTTTTTCTGTCCAACACTAATTAAATAGAAAACACTTGTGCCTAGCAATTATAGGCTTGGTATTGCTCTCACTATATACTTCCAGCTTGATTTATTTTGATAAGTTTGATGCATAGAACTACAGACTCAACCTCAAAGAGCAACTTTTTAGAATACAGTAAAATTACCCTAACATGCAAATGCACTCCCAGCCTTTTTTTACTGCCACCTAATTATGTCACAAATTACCTTCAGTTAAGGATTAATTAAGGACTGGATGTAACTCCAGGAAAGCCAGCCTCAGTCCACAGGGGCTTGTGATGCTTGGACCAGCTGCTTCTTCATTCTTGGGAGTTTTACTGTGCAGGGAATTTCATACACGGCTCCCCGCTGGTGTCTGTCCCAACTTTTCAATCCCAACAGTTTATTGCACAGATAAACATGAAGGGAGTTCTTCTCCCAAGCTTTTTTCAGAGCAATGCTTCATAACTTACACGAAACTTGTTTGAAAATATAGTGTAAAACGGCGACTAGGATTAATGAACTCAGGATGAAAGCCCAGTGTTCTTGCTCAAGTGGACCCACTAGCCAGCATTAAGAGAAGCTTCCTCGAGCCAGAGCCGTGGCACCTGGCCCAGGCTGCTCTTTGGAAGCACGGTGCAGAGTAAGACAAGGGGACCCAAAAGTGACACCCCCTGAAATGTCAAGAGCCAGGCTCAGTTGTTCTGGTTCTTAATTACACCCCGCAGTTAAAACAGGAGATGTTCCTTCACAAGTATTTTAAAGAGCAAATAACACACCACGAGAGCACTTGCAGAGCGACTTCGCCTCGTGCTGTACAGCAGAGCTGGGGCTTCTGTAACCAAAGCACTGTAGCTGTGCCAACTCCACATTTCAAACTGCAATATTGAGCTAAAGGGTTTCAGGACAGAGCCCTCCACCAACATTTTGCACCTCAGAGAGTGTTACTGACCACTTTTTCTACTCTTTTCTTGTTTCACATGGCTTCAGTATCAAAAGTCTTTTGCATGCAGATATGCAGATCCCAAAAAAGTCTGCTGGTATAAAAGCAGAAGGGGGGGCTTACAGACTCCCAGACTACAGGACAGCATCCTCTCTCAAAAAGAAACAAATAAAAGAAAACAGCACAAAGCAAAAGCAGCACCAGAAGAGAGTGAGCTGGCAAACAAGCATCAAGCACAACCCCTCTCCTCAGAGCCGCTCCCGTCATCGCTCCCAGGTAAGAACTGCAGTGCCAAAGTGCACCTGCCCAGGCTCCCGGACTCCAGTCTCAGGTGGGAGCTGTTTCAGGGCATCAGGAACTCCTGGGGCTGCTGGTTGTGACACTCAGAATGCTGCAGCATTCATCTGCTCTGCCACCGACAGCAAAGCACCCACAAGAGAAACAAAAGTTTACAGCATCCTTTCAAAAATAAGGGTCATTAATTGTACTCCTGCCCTTTCCTCGCCAGCAGCCCAGAGACAGGAGGTGCCACTTTTACAACAAACTCTGCTATTTGCTACCAAAACAAAAACTATATACCCCTGTCTCTATGGCATGCAGTGAAATAGCAAAACAAGGAAGTTTGAGAATAAGGAGGTGGATTTTAGGAAAAGATACAGGTCTTCATGGCAATAAACTCATCCATCAAAAGAAGCTAAGCAAAATGTGTCCAGTAAAAGAGAAGAAAGCTCTTCACATCTCATCATTCAACTCTGTTCATCTATATGAAAATAAGACCCATGAAATATTGCTAACATCAACAAGACATTCATTTGGTCATTCATTCCAACTAAATCAGTACATGATTTTCACAATTTTTTCAAAAAACATGAAAGCAGCAATGTGGAGAAACTTTGTTCCCTACGGACCTGTCTCCTCCCCTTGACTTTCTAAAATGCTCCTCCCTCTCCTGCTTAACAGATTTGGGGGGAATTTTCACACAGCATGCATTAAATGCATTGTAGAGAGAAAATTATTATCTCTGACTACATGAAAGAAAGTTGGAGGAGGGAACTGTCTTTCTCTGTGCCAGCACTAGTCAGTAAGTTCACAATAATTTAATTGCAGGGATTGCAAGGAAAAGTCCAAGGCATGCATTCCTAACATGCTATTCGTAACATTAAACAGAGAAACCACTATAGAGGGATGGTCTATATTTATGTATCAGAGCTTCAAACAAAACCACACTTATTTATTTTTGGTGGTTACTGCGGATCTGTCTCGAGAGATGCATCTGTGACATAATGGCTAATCACCTCTCCTTCACATTTGCTCACTTTGATGCTCAGATGGACCAAAATAGTTCTTTATGTTCTCAAAGTTACTAAAATTCATTGACACGGGCTGCTGCCAACAGATCTATAGCATCTTAACATAATTGTAAGAAAACCCCAGTAAATGGTACATAAGTTCATACTGAGGCACTTGAACTGTTTCACCTACTTTTTTTACTTGGGAACATCTTTTTAGCAGAATAAGAATCAGGCTAGCAAACCTTTACACTCGCCCATAGAAACAGCACAATACATCAATTTGTAGCTACTTCATTAGTGCTTTTAGGGGCATAGATTATATTTTCAGTCCAGAAGGAGGCAAGATAATTTCTGTATCACACAGCAACTCTAATGAAAGTATCTGTGTGCATTTCACTACCCCTGTAGAACATCCAAATGACAATGGCTCAAAAAATATGCTGCCCTTTATTAGAACACTTGCCTGATCTAAAAACAAACAGACATTTTCACTGTTCTCAAATTATAAGCCCATTTTTTGCTTTGTATATGCCTGGTTGTATTTAATAGATGCACCCTAAACATTTGAGCAAATAAAATATACAAACAGAGCTGAAGATATTTATACTACTCTAGACAACTAACAGCCCTCTGAATTTTAGGCATTACAATTCTTTCCTGGATGAAATGGGCTAAAACAATTATTATATGCTTTTTGAACATTCAAACTGCTAATGGAAATTATGCTTTCCATGGAAACAATGATAACTAAGAGGGTGCTCAAAAATGGATGTGATATTCAGTAATGGTCATTACTGCAGTTGAGAAATTAAATTTTAGGATTTTTTTAATTACTGTTATTTTCCCATATCTGTAGGGAAGTTATGTGGTAAAACATTTCGTGCTGTATCTTTCAGTAATGGGTAAAGAACATTTTAATACAAAATTACATGTATTCCTTTGTTTTAAAAAATAATCTTGCAGCTGTTAGTGTAGCTGGAATACTGGAATCTGCACAGTGCTACAGATTCCCTTACAGATTATGAAATCAAAAGTTGAATCTTAGAAAATGGGCTCTCCCTCTCACTCCCTTAAAGCTGCCTTCCCTTTAAACAAGCTCTGTTTCCCTTCAACTCCCACCTATAGGATAATGCAAAATAAGGGATCGCTCCGTTCCTATTAAGGTTTGTCTCAGGTCACAGATGGCAATAACTAAGAGGGACTCCTGGAGGAGTGCAGTCCCTCCAAGCCCCAATGTCACTGTGCACCACACGGAGCAGCTCCAGCTCACACATCCATCAACATCCATCACTCAAGCCGGCGCCTCAACAGCCCTGCTCCCTTCCCTGATTAGAGATCAGAGTTGCCCGAGTTGGCTCACAGGGTGTCATCTGTTTGAGTGACAGATGTCTGTGTCGGAGTGCCACTCTCGCCGCTTTTGTTTTGATTGGGAAGGGTGACGCTGATCCGCCACGATTCAGGCTGCTCCGAAAGGAACAGCAATTCAGAAGGTGATTTCTCCTCTCACACGGCCGAGAAGAAATATTTAATTTCGGACTGAAATGCCGAAAACACGAGCTCCACGTGCAATACCACCACTAGTCTTTGTTTACTCAGGGCAAAGTGGTTTCTGTGGGAATGTCTTGGTTCTCTTCAGCCAGCTTTATTTTTGCCATTTCAAATCACAACTTTCCAGGTTAACCCAGCCCCAAAAGAGCTGGGAGCAGGTGAGACACACCAGCACCTCATGCAATAAATGTTAACGAAGCACTTCAAGCAAACGAACCCCCTCTCTATTATTTTACATTAGAGTCCAATGTGCAAAAAAAACCCTAAAACACCTACAACTCGCATAAAATATGTTCCCTGTTATCCAAAGTTTTCAGGATTGACGCTGCCATGCCCGTAAGCAGTGGGAACAGAGGGCTGTATGCCTGCATGCTCCAAGCTACTCCTTCCCACTTACGAGAAAATTGAGCGAAAAGGAGGGAAAAAAAAAATAAAAGAAATAAAAAGGAGCAGGGGGAGATTGCTCTTCCGGACAACATGGTAGAGTGAAATGGAATACCCAGACAGACTTACCGAAGAGCTTGCTGGGAGTGTCCTCGCTGTCATTTGATTCCACAGGCGCAAGCAAGGGCTCATTCAGCTCGTTGTCTGAAGTAGCTGCCTTGTCCTCACCTCTCAACTCTGCATTCATTTCACTCCGCAGTGACAGCAAGGGCTTACTGACTTGTCCAGCTATCATTGGATCCTAGGATGGGGGGAAAAAAAGAGTGAGGGGGGAAAAAAAGTGGCAGCTTTGGTGTGCGTATACTGTCTCTTCCACTCCCTCTCTCACACACACACATACACTCTCTCTCTCTCTCTCTTATCTCTGGCTGCTCCTGCTGTTATTGCTGGCTGCAGTCAAGTGAAGAGCTATTACAGATCCAATGAGTTTTCCATTACTCCCCACCCTATTAAAGCTCAACTAGCATGTGAGAGATTCAGGATGCTTTGGAGAAAAACTTCTATGAAAGCGACATAACCAACACAGCTTTAATTGTGGGATGTGCTTTCTGTGTGTGTATGTTTTTACACCTCAGCCTGTCCTTAGCACAGCAAGAAAAGAAATCCCTCTGTGCTCCAGTGCTACGGAAGGGGAGCACCCTGCGAGCGCTCCAGAGTGATTTAAAGAGGCATTCTCAGCTGCACCACATTAACAAAATCAAACACAGTTTTGGGCATTCCAGCATTTCCGTGCAAACACACAGCACCAAATAGCCATTTCATTACACGCTTCTGACAGAGACACAGATTTCTAACTCCTCCTCTCTCTGGGATACTGCACTCCAAAAGTCCATAAACACACAAACAGGGATTTTTCCTTTGAAAATAAAAAAACACAGAAAACATTTTCTGAAAGAGAAAATTAGGGAAGGTACTTACACATACAGTTTGCAATTATTCTCGTGTTTGCGACATTATATACCCCAAAAAAACATTACATATATATATATATACACATTTCAATGTTTTTCTTGATGATTTGAATCTGCTTTATCTTCTGCTCATTGAGGACATTTGGGGGTCAGGCATTATTTCCAAGCACACCAAATGATTCCGTTTGCAACCTCATAAGCACAATACCATGACAGCACAGGAAGCAGAGTAAGAAAAGGAAACCAAAAAAAAAATAAAAAGGAAAAGAACAAGTGACCTTGTTGCTCTCTGTGGCAGCTATTTATTGCAAAGTTCATGCCTAAATGGTTCTTAGGCAGAGAACAGGTGACCAGCGAGCAAGTAGGTTGGCTAGCATGTTCCCTCTGTCCCGTCCTCACATTGGTCGATGTTTGCCTGTGGGTTTTTTAATGTATTCATGTCTGAAAAGTGAATTTGATATGACACATGATAATCTATGAAAATGTTAATCAATACAAATAGTTTAAGCTGTCATCAAATGCACTTCTTTAGTCAATACTCATATTGCCGAAAACAATGTCACTGTCACCAGGGCTTAATTTGCACAGCACTTAAATATTGGACTCTGCATCAATGCACTCTTCTTCAAATACTGTAGGTAAACACATTTTCTCCCTATTTAAGGCTGGAGCACTCAGCACCCATTTAGTTGAGCCGAATCCTCCCTTTTGAATACCTTGATAGGTCCACTGGAGGGCAAAATTAATACTTAATTGAATCTCACAGTCATCAAAATAATCAATACTTTTTTATTATTTATTCTTTACAGTCTGTTGACTGTTTCAAACCTCTGAGGGAATGGTGGAAAGGATTCATGGCTTTGAAACACTGTCATTTAACAAGGTAATTTTCAGTGGGGCATTAGGGGTTGTGAAACATATAATAAAACAAAAATGGTGGCTTATAATAGGAAGAAAGAAAAGAATTATATTTCTGCCATCTAACAAAACAGGATAAATAAAAAAAGCAAGTGCGAGCGGGAGAGGGAGAAAGGAGGGGGAGACGGAGAGAAAGACTGGCTTTTGAAGGGTTTTATCATATCAAGAGCAGAGCTGAGCTTTCATAATGCTGACATTTCTCATTCTGACAATCCTAAACAAGTGGAAAGGATGAGATCGCAGATATCATCTTTCATCACATTCCCCAGCTTAAGAACCAACATGACAGCTTCTCTCCCCTTTACACTGTTAATTACTAAATAAAATACTGCTCTCTGTCAGCATTAGATTATTGCAGATAGCAACCACAAACATTACGCCATTGTTTTGTTTGGCTTGTTTTATTTTTTTAAGCCAGTGATACCTTCCTTGAACCCTTCAGAAAATAAATTAGGCTCGTGTCTACATATTGTAAATATATGAAACATAATCAATGTAATCAATGTGGTCAATCCCTGGTATTGTCAGGCGAAATTGCTGGTGATTTATTAACACTTCATTGACTGTATTTATTAGGCAGCAACAACCTGAACATTTCTTAGATGATTCTGGAGAGGAAACACAAGTCAACAGATTTCTGTAGCAGACACTGTAAAAAACCTCTGCCTGGTTTTGCCTCGTGCTCACACTGCACTATGGACAATCATTTACTGGGGCAAAACGTTTGTTTGTTTGTTTGCTTTCATACACTAAATAATGTATTTTAGCAGATTTCGCAGCTAAAGGTCATTGTGCACACCAGCAGCATTGTTTCACAGTCTGTGCTGCTGCTCTCAGTTTCAGCTATTGGAAGCTAACATCAGGATTCATTAATAACATCCATACCAAATGTGAATCAAGACAGATTTGACCCTTTTCATCCAAGCAGTTTGGGGAGGGAACTGATCCCGTCCACAGAGCCACGCTCCCAATCTGAGGACGGCCAGCAGCCTAATGGAGGATGCTGAAGCAGTTGCATTCTAGATTAAGTTGCCAAATTTTGAAGTCGAATATATGAAAAATGGGAGGAAGAATAACGTGGGAAATGTGACAGCACTGGGAAAAGCCTCAGCCCTCCAATATCACAGCAGCTTCAGCGGGGCCAAGATTTGACTTGTTATGTACATCAATAGGTTGGCGGCGTCTGGAGTACTTTGTTCATTTCTGGCTCGCCCATCTGAGAAAGATACATCAGAAAAAGGTGCTGTGAGATTGATAAACTGATGGAAAGCACTGGAAGTGTTTACAGAAAAGTGGGACTAAGAACAAGCATGATCAAAGGATATGAGATAATAAATGGCAGGGAGAAAATGTAGATTAGGAACTATTCACCCTACCTCATCTGAGGAGAAAAAGCATCTCCACTGAGATGGGGAAAAGCCATAAATCTAATAGTAATAAATGACACTTTTGGAGGCAGTAAGAGGTAGCAAAGCTGTGGAAGTCACTGCTGCAAGGGATCCCCGAGACCCACAGGGCAGTGACCATCAGCACAGTCGGTGGCGTGGCTGGGCAGACTCCTAGCAGTGAGTTCAAAACAGCTTTGCAAGCACAGAGGAAGGAGTGTAGAAACTGAAATTACAGAAGGTGCTGCCACCTCCCTCGGCCCGTGCCAGAACCCGCAGTTAACCCCCAGGGCAGCTCTCCTTGTCAGGTGGGAAACGAGAGACAACCTTCTCCATAAGCAGATGGATCAGGTACTGCCCAAATTCCTAGTCTAGAGGAAGACTAAATAAATCACTTCACTGATGGGTTAAGGGAAGGTTTGTTTCCTTGAAGAGCTTATTGCAAAATGGACATTTTAAAACTTCAGGTTCCCTCCAGGCCTTCAGTTGCTTTCTGTGCCTAAGAACGTGTCTGTTCTGCAGTGAATTCTGCATTATTAAAAACTGTTCTTTTCACAAAATCCTAAATCCAGCGTGAGCAAGTGGCCTAGGCTGCAAAATGGCTTGGTGATGGGAGGGGTTGTTCCTGTATTTCCCAGTGGCCTCCCCCCTGAAAACTCTGGAGGGGTCAAAAAATGACAGCAGCAGACCCAGCATCCCTCTCCTCCTTCCCTACACACCTACAAGCCCAACCCAGAGGGGGCCCAGGACACTGGAGAGGGTGCCTCAAAACAAGCCATCCTTTGTGGATCTGCAGTGCTGCAGGATCTGTTCTCCTGGTGGGCTTGGTGCTCAGCAGCTCAGGGGACACCCTGCTCTGTAACACAGGCTCTGCCACTGCCTGACAGCCACACACAAGTTTCACCTTTTCACATGCAAAACTGAAAAGTCTAAGAAGGCATAAAACCAGCAAGATGAACTTTGTATAAAGGGTTTATATGCTTTAAGTGAGAGGCAAGTGTGCATAACAGGGATAGAATGCTTCGGAATTCCAAAGTTCTGGTTATGAGAGAGCTAAGGAATTGCAATCCCTTATTCAAAACACACCTGCATGCACCACACACATGGTGACAAATTTGATAGGAGTATCTCGCAGACACTCCTATACCTTGTCCCCCATTTCTTGTCCAACCAGCACGGTATTTGCAGACTTGCCTGTCTGCTGTGAGGTTTCCCTGACAGCTCAGTGCTGCAGGGGATGCTCCCTGCTTTCGTGTCCCTTAAGGGTGGCTGAGACCTTGTGCAGTCCAACTGCAGTGCCTTCCACAGTGCTGGTCACCCCTGCCACCCCCTCGTGCCTTAAACCAGCTGCTGGGATTCATGGAATAGGAAAATCGTGGGGATTTGCAAATGCAAACTGCACTTCTGGCAACACACCCTCTTGTAGAGGCCAAAACTTTTCCTTTTTTCTGATCTGCAGCCCTGTAGGAGGGACAGGGGAACATTTGTCACCACGTTCAAAGCTTTGCCTTGGCGCTCTAAGGGTAAAGGGGCAGTTTCTAAGCAAAACTATTTAGTAACCAGAGAGGGTATTTAAAGGAAACTCTATGGGGTTTGTGTCAAACGAGCCCTAGGCAGAAGCCTAAAAATGAGAGAATGAATTACTTTTTTCCTTAATGCAGGACCTGGGTGATGACAAAGCTTTCTAAAGGCTCCACGTCCTGATTTAGCCACTGGTGTGAATTTTGTACTCACTGCACTACAAACATTGTTTCTCCAAATGTAACTTCTTTTTAAATTTCAGTTCAGAGAAAAAGTAAGATCCTCTGTTTTGCTCTTTATTTTGCCTTTAGTTTGAAGTTACTTTGCACAGACTTTCCCCCCCCCCAGCTTAGAAGTTCTTGAAATCAGTGTTCTGATTTTGTTCAAAATATGAAATAAATCCTGTCCCTCCCTCCCCTCCCCTGCCCTCATCCTGATCTGCTGCAGACTCGTTTGGGACACACACAATAGATGTTTTTGAGAGCAAACACAAAAATTCTACTGATAAACATAACATTTACATTGTTTTAATGGCATTCTAATGACTACAGCAAAAAATTATTCAAATTGTAGCTTTCTAAATTTTTTTATCAAGATAAAGCACAATCACAGAGTTTTTTCTGACTGCTGATCTCCCTTCACTACTTCGATCTTGAACTTCTCTTTACTGCATTACATATTTGCTTATCTTACCTACATTACTCATATTTAACTTACTAAAATCTTCTGTATTGCCTCTCCATCTCACAGCAGAAAGCTGATATATCCCCAGCTCATCTCACTCACTATGAACAGTATCACCCCAAACAGTCTCCACTTTTCTTCAGCTGGAATGGTATTTATTCTCCTCATTAAATTCTCTGTAGCAGAAAAAGAAAGTTCTTTTCTTCTCCCCTTTCTCAATAATGGTGTGATTTTGGACATTTTATTTTTTCAGTGAAACACATCTTTACATGTATTGCCCAGGCTGCAGTTAAAAAGGAGCAGTTTCTAGTTAGAAATAACATAGCTCATAACTAACCAGTGCTTAATTATTTTACTAATAATACTGAACTATAATTAGCAATTTAATTTGGAAAGTTAGAGAAACTATCACTGTCCACAGTGCTTTCTTTGACTCAAATATTCTTCTCAGGTTAAGCAGGAATGTTAGGATGGTCTCCTTCAATTATTTACTTAATTTTAAGTTCCCTGGAAATTGAAATGGTTAGTGCTAGTTAGTATAACATAGATTCTGATGGGAGGAAAAAGGGTTTTCAGAAACTTGTGGAGCTTTTAATTATTGCTTTAGGACTCTTCTAATTGAATTAATTTCATTTCTTTGTTAAACTAAATTTTAAGTGGCAATGTCCATTGAATTGCCTTGAGACTGAGGCACTACAATATGTTTTCAAATCATAGAAAAACGTCCCTCACTACGCTTATATTTTTTTTTGTCCTATTTAACTATTTTCCCTGATGAAATTGTTGCACCTATTTCTTACACCTGAAGGGCTCCCAGGAGAAGTTCTAGTGAATGTGCTGGTCAGTGCTAGCTAGAGGCTGCAGGATGGGAACAGGCACGTTAGTCAATAGATAAGTCCCCATTTATTTTATAACCAGTTTGGCTTTAGTGCTCTAAATGTGCCTCAGCACTCATGCTGCAGTCCTCAAATAGGGGGAAAAAAGGGCAAAGGATGCTTTTTTCCCCCTAGAAAAATGAGGAGCAATAATTCATTGTAGGGGACTGCTGCATCTCTGGTGCAGAAAAGCCTTTTCTGGATCCATGCTTGCATGTCTGAATCCCTATGTTGTGTTTTTCCTGACCCACATGACACTAATGCCAGAGTACATAAAGCAGAGAAGCTTTTCTCCAAATGTGGCTTTCAGCTCCTAGAGTTCACCTTAATGCTCCTCATACAGTTATTAATCTGATCTAAGAATCATGTTGCTCTTTTGGTTGCAACATTTCATCCTTAGAGTTTTGGACCATGTACAGGGTGAAACTATTCAAAACTTTATTAATTAGATAACAAGGGTTCTAATTTTGGCCTTGGCCCCGTTATAATGATCTCCCATTTAAATTGTATACTGCTTTACTGGGAAGGAGGTGGTTTATGTGAACATGGAGCAGAAGTTTGTATGGATACACAGGTCAAGAGCCAGAGAAGCTACTATTTTGGGAAGCTCCCATTTTGGGAAGCTCCCATGCCCCTTCTATTTCTGCCTAGTCTTGAGAGGGGTGAGAGAAAGCAGCCTTCTAGTTAGAGATTCTTGGAGTCACACAAAACCTGACCCATTTTTGAGCAAGTTGATCTGGCCTTACACATCAGGATAGGACAAAGACAGAACAGGCATTTTTGATTGGGGTCAACGTGGTTGAATGAGACTTCAGTAGACTTTCTCAGTTATTTCATATAATCATTCAGGTTGGAAAAGACCTTTAAGATCACCAAAGCAAGGGATTTCCTACTCTTCTGCCAGTTTCATAACTTGTCTTTTAACTTGTTTAATGTTTGCTCAATTTCTGTTTTGAATGGCCCTTAACCACATGGTCCATCTTTCCAGATGATTTTGCTACATATGTTTAAAGATCCTTCTAGAACCTATAGTATCCCCTTATCAACATAATCCTTGTTAAAAGATCCTTCTAGAACCTATAGTATCCCCTTATCAGCATAATCCTTCTTCTCTCCATGAGAAGAAGAGGCCACAAGCAGCCTCTTTGGATCTAACAAATACAATAAAATACTCCATGGGATGCTCTGAGTTACTCTTTCCTAGGGGAAAGATTGTTTATCAGGATTTTCAGCACAAAGCATTCAAATGATAATAATTTGACCTAATCAGAATTTAAATACGGTGTTATATGAACTTCCTCTATATTTTCATTTGTCAGCCATGCATACACTGGAAATTACTTTGGGTGAAAAAGCATCAAAGCCAGAATTCAGCTCCAATTGCTTTATTTTAGAAACCAGCTCATCCAGAACCACACCAAAACCAAACTTACAGTAAGTTTTGAATGTTGATCAGGTATGAAAGAAAAACAGAGCGATTGAAAGAAGCTCCCCTCTTAGTTAAATAAAAGCTTGATTTTGCATCACATGTCAGGATTTGCAAGATGTAAAACAAAGCAAGCATTAACTGGAGTTTCTGACAATTCGAGCATGGGTTAAACAGTGACCTGGCCCAGCAGTTAATCCAGTGCTGCATGTGGTCTAGGAAAACCCAAACCAAGATCCATCTATAATGAAGCACACAGTCAAAACCTAGACCAGTTCAGACATTCAGTATCCAGTTTTTGTGAATCTTTTAAAATCCTTAATAAATATTAATATTATAATTAAGTATAATACTTAAACAAATCCACTGGGCAAGTCACGATTTCACCAGAATCTCACAACCAAGAACTGCTGAAAAATCTTCAACACAAAATTGTTCTTTTTGAAGCAATTGAGAAAGTCTGCCTTGAATTCTTCTTCCTAAACAAGGCTGAAGGTTTCCCAAATCTGAATCCAAACTTAGGAGCTCAATCTTGATTTTACATACTATATAGTTTAAAAGTTAGTCAGCTCTTCTGGTGCTTCCCACAATAGGGTGTACCTGAACTCTGGTGACAAGTAGGGGAAATGGCCTGTCTCCTGGCATTTCTAATGCCTGACTTTCCAGGGGTGGACCCTCAGAGTTCCTTTTATCTACTCTATACATAGAATTAAAGGGCAATAATGCCCACCTAATGACAAACCTGAAAGCTTCAGCTGCTCTGAGCCTCACAGGCTAAAATGTTTTCTTCCTGCAGATCCTAGAAGCTGCACTGCCATAAAATGTGCAGCTCCCAGGTCAGGAGTAAGAATCCCAAATAGTTTTCCTATCACTCTCCTATGCTGAGATCATCTGCCATCAGAACCTGCTGCTGTAACTGCTAAACATACTTAATAATGCCACAAATACTGCAGATCAATAATGCAATGCTTTTCGTATTTCCCGAGCCTTTCTCATTGATGAATGAGTGCAATTGTTTTTTTAATCACTACAAAGGATCTCCGGGGTTACTTTTCTCCCCACCAGGTCTTCATCAACACCTGAGTACCACATCTTTCTGTTCACATCGTAGATCACAACGTGTTAATTTCTAATTCAATATATTCCAGATTCAACATGCCTTTAACTATCACACAGCTTCATCCTTCGAATGCAGTGTGCTTAAAGCCTTGGTTTTGTTTGAAAACATGAAGCCCAGAGGATGCTTTGCCTGTTTGTGAACAGCCTTACTCTGCTGGAGGTTGCAGCTACGCCTATAAACTCGCAGTGCTTCCCTCATTATGTGTGGTAGGAGGTGCACACACCACACCCAGGAGCAGCATCATGTGCTGTACCTATAGGAGGGTCACTTCACTACAAAGCACCTTCTCTGTTTAGTGCCTTACCACGGGAAAACTGCAGAACATTTACCAATCATTTTTGCAGCAATTACAGTTACTGGATGATCAATAAACAATAAGTGAAGCATTTCTGAGATCTGCTAGTGTTTTCCTACGTGAACAACTCTGGGTTTTATTAGATAATGTTTGGCTGGGGGATTTTTGGAGGGGATTGTTCATTTTTTTGACAAAACCATTTGCCATTAGCTCGGTTGGTCAGAGCATGGTGCTGGTAACACCAAGGTCAAGGGTTTGATCCCTGTATGGGACATTCACTGGAGAGCTGCACCCAATCCTTGTTATTTTTTAACCTATTACAAACTTTATGTTATCTTTTAAAAAACAACTAATAAATGTACGTTTTGAAAACAAAAGTTCCTTTCAAGTTATTAATATTATTTAGAGACACGGCATAAATTTCAGATTTTTTTTTTGTATGCATAATCCATGCACAAATATGCATACCATTACAAAATCTGGGATTGGTAACATTGGCATCCAAAAAATGAATATTAAAAAGGCATTAATAACTTCAGAGTGATTGAAAATACAAAAATAAAGCAATAAAATGCAGAATTTGAGTTTTGATCACAATCTCACATTATTTGTTCATTGTAAGTCATTTCCATGTGTCAGTCCAAATGGGAATTGTTTGTTTGGCATCTATATATTTGAAAATAGCATCTTTTGTTTGTACTTTAAGGAAAGTTAATTCCTATCTCCATATTTATCACTAGTTTTCTGACCATAGAAACTACCCATATTTACAGTTTGCATATGCCAAGCCAAGAGCCCCTCGTGTTTCCTGCAGCCAGCCTGAGTGTGTGAGTGCAGCTGTGAGATCACATAGCATTCAGCCCACCCTCACCCCTCCTTTAGGTCCTCTTCTGGCAAAATAGCCTTTCCACTGGTGGAGAAGGTGTTTGTTTGCCACCAGGTGGTTATAACAGGAGGGTTTGGAGGCTTCTCTGCATTGCTGGCCAAGCCCCTGAGTCCCTCCAGACTGTTTAACCAGCTTGCAAAGGTGTTTAT
>JAWWMO010000083.1:49673292-49686428 GCA_035047845.1 Dendrocincla fuliginosa | reverse complement strand
CAGGCAAATTGCCCAAAGACAACCACAGGTTTATGCAGGAGGGAAAGGATGCAAATGGCATTGCAATGCATAGAATGGGCATTGTGAGTGAGGGGGGAAATACAAAAAAACAACTGCTTACATTACAACCTTCTTCTGAAAAGACAAGTGGAAAAAGCATTTCTGTTTGTGGCGTTCAAAGATCTTCTGGGCAGAGAAATGTGTAACACAGGAGAGCACAATTGTGGTGTTTTCTAAGCTACATCACCAAAAGTCTTTCACCTTAAACTTGCCCTGAGTCAAAGAAATACTTCTTGCACTGTTACCCAGTGAAAAAGTTTAAAACACTGCACTGACAAATCACGTGAAAGTTTGGGGTTGTGTTTATTTTCCTCTGCAAAAGTATTTCACATTTTTGCTGGGTTTCCCCTCTAAATATTGTCTTTACAGACTCAGCCTAGGACCTCACTACCAAAGGGGATTCCCTCCTAACATCATTAATAAGTTACGACCCTGCTAACACCTATTCTAATCCTTTTGCCTTCGCTGGGGTTCTTCAAGAGCAATTCAGCACTTCATTGGAGGCAATGAGATTGCAAGGGCAGTCTCAAAGGAAGGTGGAGCACAGTTTATAACACTGGTGATGATGCAACACTGAGTCCCTTTTAGTACCCCACTTGGTGTCATGGATACAACAGTAGTAAGATCTGATTTTATTTCACATGCCTGCTCTGCACATGTTTGCACTGATATGATACTCTCAACAAAGAACTATAATGTGCATCAATATTATCTAGAAAACAGTTTTAACCTGGAGCACAACAATTATATAATTTCACAGCAAAGTCCCATTTTTTGTCTCCCTGTACTGCTTCAAATCCCATTGCTTTGGCTTGCAACATTTATTTTCAAGAAAAAAAACAAAACAAAACAACAAACCAGACACATTCTAAATACCAAAACGAAAAACTTGGGGAAAATTTGTCAGACAATTCCCCTTTGCAACTCACAAGGGCGGGGGAAAAAATATGTACTCTGAAATCTTTAATTTCTGACTAATATGCCTCCAGTTTCCCTGTAGCCCAAGAAAACTTATTACCTGCACTGAATCTCTTTGTATAATGTGAAAATATTTAAAATGTTAGAGCTTAAGTCTGCCAAAAGTAAAAAAACTGTGAGTAAAAGACATTATAACTGAGTCTGTGGGAGAGAAGTACCTCCTTTACTTTCTCAACCACTTTTGGAGAGCATAGGGATCAGATCCTATCATAACACCCAATTAAAATGAAAAAGAAGCCCTTCAAAATGTTGAACAGCTGTAATTGAGAACTTTTCTAAAAGTGTTCAGCACAGCCTGAGGTATTTTTTGGACAGTAACCTGGAGAGACATGGGATGTTTTACTGAGTCTAACCAAGAGATGTGGTCAATGGAGACCTTCCCAGGAAAGAGTGTTGGCATTCAGACATTTCCTTCCCAGGCTTCCGTGGTGAATATTTCAGTTTATAGAGGGAAGAAAAAAGGTGGAGGACTGTATCTCTCTTTTTGATATCCATTCAACATCCAACCAGTTGAACACTCAAGAAGTAGAAGGAACTCAGAGATAAAATGGGAGAGACCATTTGGACCTCAGGAGGAGGTCGAAATAAGACAGCATAAAGAAAGTGAGCTGCTGTCCAGCTGTTAACTGTGGTCCAAAAACCTGACCTGGACAGTAGATTCTGTGTTTGGATCTGGCAGCTTATTTATCTAAATAAATACAAGTGCATTCTTACCTCTTGACCTAAACTGCAAGTAGGGTGTCATTGCAATAAACCTTTAGTGGTGAAATATGCACTAAGGTATCTTACAGTTTTATATTAAAGATCAAAAAATGCAAAGTTTTTTTAAGTATTTTCTAACCTTCTTAATACAGATTTGTGTGCTTGGAGATCTTAAAACTGACACATTTGATTTAAAAGGTAATAGGAGGTGGAGATTTGTCTGGTGAAACAAACACAAGTCATAAAGACATTCCCACTGCGTGCAGTGCATTAGCTGTAATCATTCTGTAGAAGGGAGGCTTGACATCAGATATCTCTACTGGTACCAATAGTTTATAGACTCTTAGGGTAAGTGGTGTATCAGGTTTCTCAGACGGAGCAAAGGGCATTGAATAATTATTTGGAATTCAAACCCCACAGTACACATATAGAATTACATCCTTTCCTCAGAAAGGAACCTTTTGTCTGCGTGCTGTCCTCAGCCAGTGCCACTGGAGACTTTGGAGAGATGGAGGAAGAACTCACTCTGCATGAGGACAATCAATCAAAATCTTCCCTGGAACTAGATCTGCTGTTGTAACAGATCAATAAATGCTACCTGTTGATCTACAGCAGTAGAATCATGAAGTCAGCTGCTCAAAACGATACATGTATGCATATCAACCACTGCACACCTGTATGTGTTTATTTAAACATTATGCATTTATTTATTAACTCTAAAGGAAACTGAGCTTTGTTTTTATTAACGCATGCCCATACATAAGCTGGCATTGACCAAGACCTTCTTACTGCTCTATCAGCCTGAAATTCTGCAAGAGGAAGAAACAGAGAAGTGAAATATTAAGGGAAAGTGGGATTTTCCTTGCCATAGCCTCAATAAATATGTCGGTCAGGAGAAAAAATAGGTCAAAAATAGCAAGCTTATATCTCCAATATCAAAGAAAAGAATGTTTGTGTCAAATCCATTGGAGAAATTGCCATGAATGGTTCATCAGTGTGAAAATATGACCCCTGTAATGCTGCTAAGATCAGCGAGACCTAGGATGATATGTTGAATAAGAGCTGGCTGCAGAAGTTAGACGTGTCCATGGGAAGCTTTAATTTCCATGTCTGTTTGGCAGTATTTTTAAAAGGGTAGGAGAGGACAGCATAAAAAAAGTGCTTTTCAGAAGGGTTCATCAATTAGTATAAAAAGGAAAGTATATTAAGTGTGAATATTAAGGTGAAATCCTTATAAACAACATTCAATATTTTCCCAGTGTGCCAATTTTTCCTTTGGACTCATCAGTTCCCTCAGTTTGGGACCATTTGCATTTCTTTCCCCGTGGCCCAAATGCTCCTTCTGTTGCATGTGCAGTTCATCTTCCACCCTCTTCTAAAACATTCAGAAAGATCAAGCGAAAGGAAATGTACACTACCTTTAAACCAGAGAATCAGAAACCCACCTTTTTGTAAGCCCCACATGCAAGATCTGCTCAGGGGAGCATGCACTAATTCACCACCTCATCTTTGCACAGAAACCCATTTGCCTCTGCTTTGTATTCTACAAGCACGAATTTCACCATAAACCTCAAAAGGTTTTAGGTTATGTGGACAATCTGGTGGCTCATTGTGCTATTGCTTGAGTTTTATATCATCTACCTGTAAGTACTTACTCTTTCCATGAACTGCCAGAGACCTCTTTTACAATGGAATGTGCTTATTGCAATGGGCTTTTATGGATAATATCTTCATAAAAAAATTCAACTAATACATTAACTGTTTTATCAGAAAAAACTTAGCAGGAAAATGTTTAACACATCCTAGAACACAATTCTAAGGACTATTAAGAGAGGAAGCTGAGGTGGAGGATGTTTTTTCTACTTTTTAATGAGAATAATATAAATGGAAGTGTTCTTACTCAAGGCATAAACGAAAACACAAATAAATCATTTCAGGTGAACATAAATTCTGCTTGAATTGCAAATGACCCCTCTGGCAGAAATTAGATTGAGGCTGAAGTGTAAGTTCTCTTCTGTGCACCTACTCTTCTTTGGGGCATATTTCAGATTCTGGCAAACAAATTTAGACCTGAACTGTAGAAAATCTATGATTTCTAATGTCTTTCTCATAAAATTTTAACTCCTCTGTGTTTAAGATGTTTGAATGCAAAACTCTGTAAAGGCCTTGGCTTCTTTCTTTGTTTGGGGATTGTTTGGGGACCGTGTTGATGGAATGGTTTGATGCAATAACTGTCATCAAAAGGGCATTTTTAATAACAGATTGAAACATGCAGAGGGCTGGGTTTTCTGCTGCCTCCTTTCCCCCCTCATAGCCACTGGTGGACATTTACTTATGCAGTGATGTGGGATAAACAGTCCTTCAATATATGACGACTTCAATTTGGGAAATGGAAGCTCAGGAAACACAGGATGCAATCTACTGAAAGAAGGTGGTTGGGAGGGGTTTGGGGGGCGTGGGGGAGAGAGGACTTTGCTAGTTTGCTTTTACCTTTTAAAACCAAACAATCAGAGCATTTAAATCCCAAAATTAAGTGGCTTTCTCATTGAGAAAGTACAGTCCAATAGCTGACTTGCTTGGAAATTGAAAATGGTGTCAGGACCTGTGTCTGTCAAGGCAGTGTAAATTTGGAGCAACTCCATTGACTGCAAAGCAGTTAAAATCGTACATATCACTGACTAGAAACTGGCCTATAACACACTTTAATTCCTTAACCATTTCAAGGCAGAGATAAACCTCCTCCCTATCCGTCAATTCTTTGCTGTCCCCAGTGTTCCAGTGGTGTCAGACTCACTGATCACATTCATTCTCCCTGATTGCTCCCCTCATCCTACAGAGAGAACTGGACACAATAAAGGCAAAACAACAGATGAGCTTTCACCTGCCTGGACACTTTAAGGAGAAAATTATCAAAGCAATTCTGACCCCAAGTATCCACTTGTTACTCAAAAGAATGAAGCTTCTTAAGCAAAGGAAGCTTAAGAATTTGTGGATATGTGAATAATGCCCAAAGAAATTAAGAAATTCGCTATATTGAGTATAGAGGACTGAAAACTCATAGCAGAAAGTATATTTTATAGAATAGATAAATCCCACATGATTTTTAACCAAATGACTCAGTTTGGCTAATTCTCTAATCATATTTTCAGGGTCATCTAAATGCCAGGCAATTACAAGTCTACAGAAACAGAAGAAAAATTCAGTGTAATCAGCATCCAAAGTAGCTGCTAATTTGTCCATTTAATTCACAGCTCATGCAACTTCATAATAAAGTTTGTCAGAATAACCTGTTTAGACACACCGTTGTTGTGTCAGCAGTTATTAAAACAAACAGCACCTCTTTCTCTCAATCTGCTGAAGCTCAGCTAAAGCACATTTGAAGCTCTGAGACTCACACCCAGCAGTGTCCACTTTAAATAGAAAAACCTCATTGATTGCATGAAACTCGGGTCTCATTTTTGTCCATCGATTCCCTTGGTGACCTTCCACAGCATCAAAGCCCAGAGCGAACCCAATCTGACCCCGACTTTATGTGCATTATTATATTGAGAGACAGGAGCTACTTACAGTCCATGCCATTGTCTCCGCAGATATGTAATAAAGTATTCTAGAACTGCTCCTGCAGAGAACACTTCATGCACTCGGCATTTCCTTTTCTCTGTCTCTGTTTCTCTCTCTCTCTCTCTCCCCTCCAATCTTAAAATTCTTCTCTTTGCTGTGTCGAATGTTTGGGATTTTTCCCCCCTCCAGTGGACAGCTCAAATGAGCAACTTCAGACTTTGACTAATACTCACATAACTCTCAGTAAACAACATCCTTCACACAGATCTATAACTAATAATAATGCTCTTTATTAAGCTCTCCTGTGAAACAATATGTCTAATAAAAGCTGCTCTCCACGCTGTTTTAATTATAATAAATCACCTTCATTATGATGCATACTTCAATATAACATGCCTAATGCTCAGCTACCTGGGATACTACAGTAATGAGGACAGAGAGTAGACATATCTTGAGGAAAGTTATTTATACACCCTGCAAAATTCTACAGTACCGTACTGCTTTGCAACATGAATTTCAACAACTTTTATCTTACCTTTCTGCTCATAACATCACGGCTGAGAAGAACCACCCCCCTGAAAAATGCTGTTTACACAAATAACAGGACCTTGAATACATCCACTAGCATGGCAAAAATAAGTCCTTGCAGTGCAATCATTTCTCTATAAATGTATAAAAGTATTTTACCGCCCTGTGCAACAAATCAGTGATGAGACTATAGGCTGTTGTGTGCCGGTTCCTGGGGATTTCATGTCAAAGTCAACTTCCTTGGCAATCCCCGGGGACCTGCGCTGTGCACATTCTCATGAAAGGTGTGAAAATCTGATTTTCTAAAATGGATCAGTAATTCTCTATGAAGGGGAAAAGGATCAATAAATCTTTGCTAAGTAGATTGTAAAGGAAAAATTATTCTTTCAGTGACAGTACATTAGGATCCTCCAAACAATCTCAATAAACTAAAGACATAGCATTTCTGCAGCAGCTACTTTTGACTTCTGATATATTTTTGTAATCTCCGATCATTCTGCAATGCACATACATTTATATTTGCTAAGCAATGTTCCATGCTGATGTTGATTTATGAGTATATGACATTATAATGCTCAGCTGTGAGTAGAAGAAGAAAATTATTAGCTGCTTGTAAGCTGATAGATGTGATACGAGGAAATGTCATTACACCCCTGCACACATATATGTTTGTTACTCTATCACTCTCTCTGTACCTGCACAGCTATTCTGTACTCTCTCTCTATATATACCTACACACAGGCAAATATTTACTATTTTGGGTGTATCCACGTGAGCTTTTTGCACGTGTGCCTCTATGGGTGCACGTTCAGGCACTGAGCATTAATTATAACACACACAGCCACTGTTAACTGTGTTCACCTGAGAGGTGCTCACCCAGCTCCTGGAGTAGCACATGCCATCTGGCATTTACACTGCCAAACCTCGCAGTCACGGTGTCCTCAGCCATGTGAGCTGTACAGAGCAGCAGAGGCAGCCTTTGCCTGAAGACAGCACGACAACACGGCTTGCAGCGAGCAGGCAAAATATATTGCCAAGTCAGAAGTGGGCTAGGCACGCAAGCAGAGGAATTCGTTTGTCCTTTTCCCACAATCTCTTCTTCCTGCTGCAAAGAGGAGGAGGGCCCTGCCAGGAGTGTCTGTAGGGTTGTTTCTGTGGCAGGGGTGACACATACAGTGCGGGTGTTGACATGTCCATCCCAATTCTAAACACCGGTGAAATGTAAAGTGCTGGGCTGCATTGCTGCCCCTGGCGCTCCTGGCACACGAGGGGGCTGGGTGGTGATCCTGGAGGGGATACATGCTGAGGAGAGGCAAAAAGGGCTTTGCTCCTCTCACTAATGCTGAGAAACCAGAGAGGAGAGGAGAGGAGGCAGACTCTGCTGCCCAGAGAAATCTACAGTCTGGAGACCAGGCTCTGTCTTGCGAGTAAGCTTTGGTACAAACACAGAAAACAAGTCAAAAAAACCAGAATAATACAAGAAACCAAATATGACAGGAAGACACAGGTAGGAAAAATCTGGAGTTCAGCACTCTGAAACTGCCTCGTGCTTGATAGAGCACCCCCAAAGCAGAGGGGCTTTGAATGTGCAGTTCTGAATATTTCAAAATGCAAAACTCTAGCAGAGCTACTGACGTTCTGAAAACCAACCTGTGCCCCTGAATAAGTTCCTCTGGCATCTGGAATGATGGCAGAAGGCATCACTTTTATGCTCAGAAGGTCCAATGCTTTATATACTTCCAGAGTTCAAGGAGCCTGCTTGCACAGTTTCCTAAATGGTTTTAGCTGCTCTTTTGTTGGTTTGGGGGGCAGGGGGTTGTTTCTTTGCTTTGTTTTTACAAACAGGGCAATATTAGCAGGAGTGCTGGAGAACAGATGCTGCCCTAGGTCCTAGTTGAGCAGCAGATACCAGGGCATAGCTGAACAAGCTCAACCACTGCACTGCTCCATGTTTGAGGGAGCACAGAGTGAAAAGTTCTCTCTTTGCATTACCTCTACCATCCCAGTGTCCACAAATTCAGTACATCAATTCCCAGTAAAGTCAGGTCATTGCCACGGAGAGCAAAAGGATAAAATTAAGTACTCTTGGACAGACAAAACTCATTTTTACCCAAAGACACCATGGTAAAGGATCCTCAAGAGCCTGCTGCAGCTTCTCCTCAAACCCATGTATTTTGAGCTGTTTCAGTGGAGCTCCTCACAGCACCTTGTGCATTTCAGATGAAGAAGCTCCACAAGATCTCCTTGTTGTATGCCAAATAAAAGAAAGGGGAGCTCTGGCCCATACAGGTACAATAACATACACAAACAGTACTATAAATCCTCTCATCCATCAGAGATAGCACAAACCACTTTTGGATATCTCAGAGAAATATGAAATTGTCTTCTTTTACCAGAGGTTTTGGAAAAGAATGTCTTAATTGAAACAAAACCACGGAAGATTCAGTCTCCCTGCAGCATCACAGGTAAGAAATGAAAAACTCAAAGGGTCTAATACTACTTGTAAAGAAGCATGCTGGAGCCCCATCAGTTAAAGAAGAATGTGTCCTGCTAAGGTCTGAGTTCATGATCCCCCACACGAGGTTTTATGGGATACTGAATAAATCCCATTCTCTCCTATCTCAGTATGCCCCCTGCATTCCTCTTTTGAGGCTAGCTCCCTCCTGAAGTCACAGTTCAGGCTCATGTCCAGAAACCAACTGTCCCAGGGCAGCACTAATCATCTGGTTCAGTCTGTAAGCATTTAGTCTGACCCTTCTCCAACCTGCATATCCAGCACTTCCAGGTGTTTGGCTTCCTTTGTTATTCACAGAGGTGGCTTTCTTTTGGTTTGACATGATTTTCCTGGAGTGCAGGTGGCATCATTTACTTAGGGGGAAAAAAAAACAAACAAAAAAACCAAACTAACCAAACAAAGACAAACCCAAGCAACCAACCAACTAACCAACCTCCCCATTCAAAAAAACCCCAAACTACCACCCCACTTTTTATTTTCTTAGTGTTTTCTAATATCACAGATTAAAAGAACAGTGAATGCAAGATTAAATACTATCTCTGAAATTTGATAATAGTTTCCCCACAGAGGAAACATCACTTACAGACCCCTGTCTGCCTACCCAAGGCAAGAGCTATTTGAGTCAAGAAGGGGATGAACAAATTTTTGGTTAGTTGGTTGGTCTGGTTTGGTTTGGTTTCTATCTCTTCTTTTTCTCGCCCTCAGACATGAATGAAAATCCCTGTGTGTGCTCCTGCAATAACAGGCAATGGACACCAATCCCAGTTGTAGGACACTGCCCACTGGGGACCAGGTGATCAAAGGCCCAGAACAAATTCCACCAGTGATGCAACCCAATAAAATTAACCTTACACTAGGCACTTTGAGATGTGTATTTCAGAATACCAAAAAGTTTCTTCCAACTACATTTTAAAGCAGTACTTTTGGCTTGTTGTCCCAAACAAATTATGTTAAAAAGATTCACTGAATTATACTTTCTGAACCCTTTTGTGCATGTTCTATGCACACATATGGGCAAGATGTGCATAATTCCAGAAAATAATTCTATAGCATACTCTAAGAAAGCTTCAGAAAGAAGCTCTTCTATGACACAAGATCAAAATTGCATTTGTATTCAAAGGCATGTTACTCTCGTACTAATACAAGTAGACAATGTGAATTTTCAAATTCAATTATTGGAGCCACCCTGTAGCAAAGGCTGAAACTTACTTCTCCTCTTAACACCAAAAATCACAGGAGTTTTTCTCTGAACCTCAGGAGATATTTTGTTCAATGGTCAAGCACTGGCACAGGCTGCCCAAGGAGGCTGGGGAGCCTCTGTCCTTGGAGATATTCAGAAGCCATCACGACATGGTCCCAGGCAACCAGGTGTAGGTGGTCCTGCTTGAGCAGGAGGCATGAACTGGATGACCTCCAGAGGTCTCTTCCAACCTCAGCCCCTCTGATTTTGTGAGTTTTTAACATTTTTAGAAGGAAGGGAAGGAAAGAACAGCAAAAAGATCCCCCATTAACTATACAAAGACTCGTCAAGAAAATTTTGTTTTGTTGGGCTTCAAGTTTTTCTGTGTTCTGGACTAACTTAAGAGGGAACTAAAAATGCTGCTTGGGGAACTTAAAGGGGAAACAGATGAGGAAAATAAACCTCACATAGGTAAGTTGTGTTTGGGAGGGCACAGAAGGCAGAGCAGAGGAAAACAGAGGACCTGGAAGGACATCTTGCCTTGAAGAGAAGTAATTTCAGCTGAGTACATTGAAGCAGACTAAGAGTGGAGAAATATCATTTCCTTGTTCTTCCATTACACATTTTGCAAATGGACCTCTTGAAGTCTGCTTTGAATGGCCTAGTAAACCTTCCATTCTTTCATTTATAATAAAGAAAGAAGAAATTTAAATTACCAGAGGGGCTGAGTTCAAACATCTTTTCAGTGCAGTGTTACTGTCAACCTGAAACACTGCAGTGGTGTCTGTAAATTTAAAGAACAACTTTAAGATGAAGAATCTGAGAAGAAGACCTAAAGATTTCCATCCCTTTCTGGCAGTTCTGCACTGTTGACTGCTCCTGGCACTTGTTTATATGATCCACCCTCTGGAGTCACCCTCAGGATTGGTTAACTATCCATTAACATGCCAAACCAGTAAACATACCAAGAAACTGTACTAATACTGAAGCCCATCTATGTTTTCGGAACCCTACACCCAGATCACTCTTAAGGGGATGCACTTGACCCATCTCTCAGTTGCTTACACAGGTGATCTGGTTTTGAAACACCAGAAATTTAAAAATTTAAGAAATAGCACAGCAGGCAGGTCCTCTCAGAAATCACCTTTAAAAAGCCCTCAGAACTCCTGATTGCAGTGCATTTTTGCAAGGCAGGCCACAGCACTGCAAAGCATGTAAGCCATTCATATTAACTTCATCAGACTCCTGCATGAACGTGCTTAAATCTGCTGAGGACTGATTAAAGTAGGTGAACATCTAGGTCGTGATGCAGGTCACTGACATCAGTAGGAGGAAGTTTATTGTACCCTGTATGCAGATTTGGGCAGCATTCTTAGGATTTTTCCCAATAAGCAACATTCTTATTTCAATCAAAGCGCTGTCAGGGCTCCCACAATGCCTCATGATGAGCCATGCAGTTCGTGCAAGTGTCTTTGAAAGGCAGGGGATGTACAAGCAGAATGGACTTTGCAGAGCAAAGCAGCATCACAGCACACCTCCAGATTGCTTCGTGCACAACCTTGACAAGTCTTTTAAATATTAAGGGCTGTGTTCTACTCTAATTCCACACATGGGGCTCCCATTAATGTCATTGGGTGTTTCACACAAAGCACAGGAACAGAAACAGCCCTTGGCATCTTCTAGTATTAAAGAAAAAAGATTTCAATAAGTTTACTTAATCCATCAAACTGGCAGACTCCAGCATTAGCTCCTGTGATAGTGCTGTCAATGCTTGGTCAAGCCTAAAAAACCTTCAAGCTTAAGCAAGTCTTGACACAGCAGAGAAGCAGAAGCTCAAGATGGCCAACTGGAGGAAGTAAATAAACTTTTAAAAGCTAAGAGAATAAAGGATTAAAGGATAAAGAAAATTATTTTCCCCCTTTATATCAACTTTCCCCAAAGAAATATATGTTTCAGAAAAAGAAACCCAGAGCTTGGCAGGCTGGGTGGAAAAAGAAAAGCCAGCTGGGGGCTGGGGCAGGGGGAAGTGGAGTGTGGCTGCTAATCCTGCTAAGGCACTTTTACAGAACTGACTCCCGTGGATTGGGGCCATCCAGACTTTATGACCATGCACTAACTACTGTGCCTGATAGCCTGGAGCCACCAGAGTTAAAGGTCTCAGCACATATCTTGAGCCCATGGGAAGAGTGGATTTGTGCCCAAGAGAGTATTTTGCTCTCAGACACCCAAGTCAGAGCTTATCAATTGGTGTCTGCAAGGGTGGCAAACATAACACAAGTCTACTAATGCCCTCCCTTCCATTGCTCTGCTACCCACACATTCCCAGTAGGAGCAGTCTCTTGACCACTGGCTCCTGTCACATTTTTAATTCTATTTTTTTCTGTTTAGAGATCACAAAAGCCCCGTGCACTTGTTAGCCTAGGCTTTTGTTGGCCTGGTGGCCTCCACTTTGGTTGAAGTGCCCTTGGCTCTGGGGTATTAGGCCTCATGATTCTGGCAAGCCACCTAGCTCCTTTGAAATCTGGTAGAGCCAAATCTGAAATGTTAGGTCCCCTCCTCATTGGCATATTTAGCATCCCTCTGGCTCAGTTATCACTCAGGGCTGCACTCTGGGATTTCTGTAATGGAGAAACAGGTACCTGGTCTGGCTGACCGTTTAGCTAGACAGGCTTGTTGAAATCATATAGAGTTATAGGATACATGGCATTAGGAGTTTGACCTTGGTACACAGAACTTTCAAGGCAATTTAAACTGTATTGTCATCACACAAAGTAGACAATTTGAAGAAAGCAACAGCAGGGAGGTGCAGGTAGCTGTTGGACAGTGTTATGCAGGCTTTTCCTCTCCCCTGGATAAATCGACATGCTTTATTTATAGTAGTAAAAGCATCTGAGCATGAACAGCATCTGAAGGCAAAGTTAAAAATATTACAGAAAGATGAGTCCTACAGCAAACTGTATCTAACAAGTCTGTTCTCCCTTTGCCTCTTTCTTCTCCCTCAGTAAATGCTGACTCGTTTGAACCCCTCGGTCCAGCACATGAGCAGTAACAAAGCATAGCAGTTGTCATGTTCCACTCCCTCTTTGTTCAGGTGCTCTTTGGGATGAGCTCCCTCTTACTCACCACTGTCTGTCTTCCCTGTGTGGTTACATCAATCTCTCCTTGGATTGCTACTGAGGAAAAGCAATTGTCCCGGAGCAGAAGTCTACCTGGAGCTCTGGATGGGGCAGTTTCCCAATGGCCACTGTAATCACTGACTTCTGTAAGAGACAGATCAAAGCAAGACCCTTCCTTTAAGGTCCTTGTGCACAAATTTCACCTGAAAATGACAGAATGCCTCCTGCCAGGACATCTGCAGAGAATTCAGGCAGAACTCTGTTTTCAGTTTCACAACAAACCCAGAGAAAGTGAATTGCCTTGTGTAGTTTTCCGGCGTCAGTTCCAATTATGGCTAATGCTGTGCAAACCCCGGGCTTAAAAAGCTACATGGGGAAAAGCAGGGTGAGGTAAGAATGCATGTGGGAAGCACCATGATTTTGGTTTGAATTCCTTTTGGGGAGAGATTCTGAATGTTTGGGGTTTTTTCTTTTTTTTTACAATTCAGGGAAGGTT
>JAWWMO010000083.1:49643187-49665433 GCA_035047845.1 Dendrocincla fuliginosa | reverse complement strand
TGACACCCTGCCCAAGCTTCACACTGGAATTGGTGAGATCCTTTCGACTCCACTGGCAACACATTCTTCACTTCTGTATACACACCACCGTGGAAAATTGCGAGGCTCAAATATTTATCTTTCCATTTCATCTCCACAGGTAAGCGAAGGGCTCAGAAGCAGAAGGAGGTTTCATTGTAAAACACTTCAGGATATAGAAGCACATTAAAGAGAGATTCACAGAATCAGCTGAGTTGGAAGGGTCCCATCAAGATAATCGAGTCCAACTCCTGGCCCTGCACAGGACACCCCAAGAATCACACCATGTGCCTGAGAGTGTTGTCCAAACACTCCTGGAACTCTCTCAGCCTTGGTGCTGTGACCACTGCCCTGCAGAGCCTCTTCCAGAGCCCAACCACACTCTGGGTGAAGAACCTTTTCCTGCTATCCAACCTAACCCTCCCCTGACACAACATCCTGCTGTTCCCCTGAGTCCTGTCACTGGTCATGAAAGTGAAGAGACCAGTGCCTGCCCTCACGTCCCCTTGGGAGGATGATGAAGACTAGACAAGGTCTTTCCTTCAGCCTCCAGCATGAGCACACCCAGTGGCCTCAGCTGCTCATACAACTTCCCCTCCAGACCCTTCCCCACCCTCGTGGCCCTCCTTTGGACACTCTCTAATAGCTCAGTGTCTTTTTTACATTGTGGGGCCCAAAACTGCACACACTATTCAGGGTGAGGCCACACCGGTGCAGACACACTGACACAATATTGGAGCATAAACCCCTTGGATGCAGAAGTCCTCTCCAGGTGGGGAGCCAAGGAGCAGTGGCAGTGACTGGTATTTGTAGTAAGCCCAACACTCTTCCTCTTGAGAAGAAAGCTTCTTAGCAATACTGTAATGCAACACTTGATGCAGCACAGTAGAGGACAGATTCTCACAATAATCCAGTTCTTGCCTGACTGTCGTTCTCTTTAGCCTAACAGGAATTTTGGAAGTGGTAGTATGAAAGCTGAGGTTTGAGGATGAATCTGGCTTTCTCATCTTTGCAGCTTAAATGTCAAAACCTCCATCAGGCTGTTGGGAAAAAGAATCCAGTATAAAAAAGATTAAACCCATACCCTTGTATGCACTGACAGAATAATTATTTCTTTGTTCCTCCTTTAAAAACCAGCTTTTAAAGCTCCCTATTAATGTTCTTTTTTTCATCTTTCATGTATCTTTCCTCTTTGAAGAAAAGTTTTCCACCTATGAAAAGACAGTTGGTTTGTTGGTTTTTTTTTGGCCTTTAAACAATAATCCATGGAAAAGTCAGACACTACCAAAACTAAGAAAAAGGACCCACACACTCTTTCCAAATTTCAACTACATGCAGAATCACAGAATCAGAGCATCGTTAGTGTTGGAAGGGACCTCTGGAGATCATCTAGTCCAACCTCCTGCCAAGGTAGGTTAGATGGGGATGCACCCAGGTGGGATTTCAGTGCCTCCAGAAAGGGACATTCCACAGCCTCCCTGGGCACCCTGGGCCAGTGCTCTGCCAGCCTCAGGGTAAAGAAGTTCTTCCTCATGTTGAGGTGGAATTCCTTGTGGTTTAGTTTATGGTACCTGGTCCTTGTCCTGTCTTTGGGCACAACAGAGGAGAGTCTGGCACCATCCTCTTACCACCCACCTTTGAGATATTTATAAGCATCAAGCCCAGCTCCCTCAGTCTCCCTCCCAAGAGGGGTGCTCCAGACCCCTAACCCCCTTTGTGGCCTCCACTGGACCCTCTCCTTGTCCTTCTCGTACTGAGGGGTCCAGAACTGGACACAGAACTCCACTGTGGCCTCACTAAGGCTGGGTGGAGGGGAAGCATCACCTCCCTCACCTGCTGGCCACACTCTTCCAAGCTGGAGAAGAGGCTGTACCTTTTTCATGCATCTCTGATCTGTACTTCATAACTCCCATTTAGGAAGCATCTCAAAAAGAAATCGTAACCTTTTAAACGTGATTAGCAAAGTATTTCCTGACGTGGGACTACAGCATGAAGTGACTCAGTGACACACACACATACCCTAGATATCAGTGTGGGCTTTCTCACAAAACCATTCTTATGAGATCATTTGGGGGGGGGGGGGGAAAGGTATTATTTTAGTAAAACTTAATGAAATAATACTTCTCTTTCTGTAGCCTGAAGGGGAGAGATGATAACATGAAAGGGGAGGTTAAAATATATACTTTATGCTCCTATGTTTTATCCTCCTCTGCTCATGCTGGAGACAGCTGAGGATGCAGTGAGTGTCCAGGGTGGAATTTACCAAGCTGAAGCTGATCCAAAGCAGAAGGATGCTGATCCAAGGCACAAAGGTACTGACCAAGAAACAAACTGTCTTTGAGAAAAACAATTTCAAACAAAATCACTAAAGCACATTGAGGGAGGGGTTGATCCCACAGCCAGCAACACCTCTGCCCACAGGACAGCTCTGGATGTAAATCACTTCTAGAGTTGGCTTCATAGGCTTGTTCTTGGTTTGGTAACCTTTACCTGGAACACTGCGGCCCCAGTGTGCCACCAGACCACGTGGCCAAGAGTTAAGTGTTAATAATGCAATTAAGAGGGTTCAAATTAACGGTGGAACAGCTGACAGTTTGCAAAGAACTGACACAGAGTAGGAGGGCGATGGGACTGAGCCCTGGTTTTACCCCCACATTCATGCTTTGCTATGCCTGGGAAAACGGGCCCCTCCCCTTGGATCTCAATGGCATGAAGGTGAAGAGAAGGGATAGAAACAAGGATGGAGTTTTATTATCCTCAGTCTTCCTGCACACTGCTGCTTCACACAGCTCTCTGCCACAGCCTAATCTGGGCTGCCAGTCCTCACCTTTTGTCCTTTCTGAGTCCCTATTACAATTAGTCCAACATATGGAAGCGTCACAACCCTTCTCTACCTGCCATGCCCTTCTTCCACTCTGCATCTCCTGCTTTCTTACACTTTTACAGTCCTCCCTGTTCACATACCCGTGTTGGCAGCAACTCCTCCCCCTTTGCACATCACTCTGCCTTCTAACTATCCCCAGCTCCACTCCAGCATGCTCTTCCTCAATCACACATGAGATACAGTCACCATAGTAAATAATGCTGAAGAGAAGCTAAAGAAGCTTCAGAAAATTATCCCCTCCTGTCAGAGGTAAAATTGGTGCAGTGTAGGAATTAAAGTCACCTCACATTGCTGATAGTACTGGTTATATCTGTTCAAAGGATAATCCAGTGTTGTTTCTCCAACAAACCTGAAGCTTTTATTTTGCAGTAAAATGACACCTGGAGAGAAAAAAAGCACATGGTTTTGCAGTGCTACCATTTTCAACTTTCTAAATAACTAATTGAGGCAGTGGAGATTTAAGAGCCAAGTGTCACCTATTTTAGGGGCTTAATGTGTCTAGTTTGTACAAAGGCTGGTGTCTATATATACCCAAAAATCTAGATGACAGTCACTGTTCTACCAAAACTACTGGGTAAGTTGATAGGTTCTGCCTGTTGAAAATAGCAAGGGCAAGATCTCAGGGAAATTTTTCTTTGAAAATGAAAAAATCAGCTATGTTAGAACCTTTAACCCTACCATTCGTGTGAAAGTGGAACAAAAGTCCACGTTTTAGTCTGAGATTTTGTAAGATAGTTTGAGTGCTTTAGTCAAAGTTACTTTTTCTTTGAAAATTGTATTTTTTAATCTTTTTAAAATCAGGCAAATACACCCCCCATCCCCCAATTTAAAATTAAATAAGACAGTTTTGGAATTTGGTCCAGAATAAATATATACACACATACATATATAAACTTCTGGGAAGTAAAATGACATTATATATCAAATATAATATTCAGAAAGAAGTCACACTACAGGAACCTAATCTGTGCAGTTGTTACATAACCAATACAGTTGTTTCTCTAATGAAAGCATCATTATGGTGTATATTTACAAGCAAACCGAATTGCTTGAATTATGTTGCTTAGCAGTACAAATAGTGTTTTACACCTTTTGTGTGTGTGGCTTTGGATGTTTTTAAGAACTGAGACATTTTGCAGGTGGGATTTGCTTGCAGAGCTTTCCAAGCAGAGAGGGCACTGGGTTTCTCTTTCTGTCTCCATCCCTAACCAGGTCCAGTCACTCCTTCCATCTCAGCTCACCCTCGGGCAGGGCAAGTCCTCTTCCCCACTGTCCCTCCTAGAGCCCCTCCTGGCCCCACTCTTCCCTCCAGCTCCCTCTCCTCTCCATCCCTCACCACCCTCTGGTCATGGCTGACCACCTGTGCATTCCTAGTTCCAGTCCATACCTTGGACCTTCCCTAGCCCTTGTCCTGCCTTCCTTTGAGTCCCACCTTGTGCCTCCTCCACCCACCCCAAAGATGGTCACTGATGGAGCAGGGAGGGGTCTCTGCTGCCACCTCTGCCATTTCCCACACCAGGCCCCCTTGGAAGCTAGGTTTTCAAGGAGGGACAGAAATCATCTGACATTCCTAAAAGAGGCTTAACTTGGTGCAGTGAATAACACAGAGATAATGTGGAATTGGCACTGCTGGAGTTTTCCAGGGAGCACTGGGACAAACACCTGCCAGATGTGACTCAGAGAAGCTGATCCTGTCTACGTGCAGTTGACTTTCTGAGGTTCCTTTCACACCTTTGTTTTCTTTGACTCTTCAGGGGATGTAGCTGCTTAGAGTTGCCAAGTAAACATGTGCCAACTACACTTCTCAAGGGCTTGGAATAAAGTGAAGGGTAGGTGGATTGTCACAGGATACACAAAGAGACACCTTTGCTCCTACTCCTCATCAAAAATTCAGAGTTTTGCCCTGATTGTGACGTATTTTTCAAATGGGCAAAACTGCCCCATATTTCCCTAATTTCCTTGGGAACCCCTGAAGTATTTTAGCTGACATTGCCTTCAGAAGTATCCAGGAAGAGTTAGCCAACCAGGTGGAAGCACTAACAGCAGAAACAAAGGTCTTAAAATAGGAAATACTGGGCTACTTCAATTACAGAAGGTTCCACAAGCCCTGCCAATATTTTTCCCTTAGGCTCTCACGAAATGGGGAAGCAAAGAGAGAAATATCTCACAACTTCACAGAATCCCTTAAGCCTCCTACCTTCCCATTTAAAAGGGATTATGAAATAAAATTGAGTAGGAAGCTTCCCAAAATTTCAAAGGAAACTCTTGGGTCAACCCCCAAATTGCTATTTGAATATTTTTTCCCATGTGTGAATAATTTTTAAGATATTTCCCATTAGCATCATGGTCTTTCTTTTTTTTTGCTTTTCTCTTTGTTTGTTGTTTTTATTCACCCTTTGATTTGGAGCTGAAGAATTCAGCTGGCAATATAAAGTAGAGAGAGAGGGAATTTAATTGACATTAATGCCTATGAATTCCATTTGTTTCCTTTTTCATTAATCCAGGTATACTAACTGAATAATACTCTGGAAAAAAAGGATTTTGATAAATGTCACAGTGAGCAACACTGCAGCACATGGGGTAAAAAAGAAGGGGAAAAAAAAAGAGAGAGAAATTGATTAAGCCTTTTGTTTTAAGCACACTCATTTTAAAGCCAGAGTGACTGAGGAAGCGTCTCTGACTGCTCTGGTTTGAGTGGTGCTCACTTCCCTCCCTTTCATGTTTCCATTACTGCTAGCAAAGGTATAGAAGGAGGCCAATAAAACAGGATTTGGACCTTCCACCCTGTCTGTTAATGCACATCTATTTGTAGCTACATAAGGCTTACTCCTTTCTCTCTTCTCCCAGTCTGCTTCTCCCAGTCTACCTATCCCTCTTTCATTTGCTTCTGAAAAAAGAAAGGAAATTCCAGCCCATCTCTCTGGACTCTCTCCCTGTTTCCATCATGGTGGGTTTCATGATGTGCCATTCATGGAAAGAGAAGAGCTTTGAAGTACACAGGAATAAATTACTCCTGCATGTCCTTTACAGCTGGTTTGTACTTCCAGATGCTACGAAGAGGTCTTGGTATGAAGTAGCATCAGGCTGCTCCCTCCAGGGGCTGAGATTCTCAACAAAAGGAAAATAACCAAAGGCAAACACTAAAAAAATGAAAAAGTAACAGCCATTTTTAATGATTTTTTTTCTTTTCAGTTGCCAATTTCAGTCTTGTTTTATTCCAGAATTAAGGGAAACAACATGAGAATTCTTACAGTTTGCCTTGCAGGACTGATTGGGAAAAATAATAAAAAGACCAGTTTGGATAGAATATAATTAATATCAGTCAGGATGGAGCATGCTGGGTTTAATTTCAGTGTTCTCCTCTTTTGCTTTCTGTGCCTTCTTTCTGGTTAGCTCAGGAATCCCTAATTAATCAAACATTGTAGACTACACTGGTAAATCTGCTCATGGAAGGGCTTCTGGATCTGATGGAACAAGCCTAAAGGCTGCTGGTGATCCTGTTTGTCCAAATGGAACTCTGTTTATCCCCCCAGATTCACGTCTGAGGAATCCTGGCAAACATCAGATTGAAAAGAGAGCCCAAGAGCACATCCTCAACACACTCAGGTTAAACAAGTCTTTGAGGTTTATTTTCTTAGGGAAATAGGAAGCTACTTCACAGCATGTCTTTTTTGGTTCAGAATGGCACTGAAATTTACCCTAATGTTTGCTGGATCAGAAATGAATGACATCACGATAGCAATGAGGTAAAAAAGTTCTCAACACGCTGGCCAGATTAAAAGCACAGATCTTTGTACAGTTCTCAATTCAATAAAATGCTGGGGTTCTTCATGGTCAGAAGGAAATCTGCCCTCAGCAGCATCTGTTTCTTCTGTGTCCTTCACCAGAGTCAGAGGGTACTTTGCAATCCAATCCAATGCTGGATATAACCTTTTAAATAAATAAACCGTGGTTTAAGGATTTAGAAAGCACTAGATCAAAGAATGTAATCTTTGAGATCTAATAACTCCGGTGATGGGTCTAGCATAAGGACATGAGCAGAATAGAACAAAGGCTCGCTGCATATCCACAGTGCCTCTTGGGTTCAAACTCATTACACAGTCACCCTAAATCCCTAGATAGGGGGCAATCCTAAATTGCTCTTCTTGCTAAAATCCAGCATGGACATAAAAAATAAATAAACCCCAGTATATTTAGGGGGAGAAACTCCAATCTTCAGCCCCTTTTTTGCTGTTTGACAATTCAAAATCCAAGTCTTATTTTCCAAACTCCTGCCAATTTCAGTTGCAGCTTCCAGGTTTTTGGCCACACACCCCAAACCACAAACACACCCCTCACCCCCAGACTTCTGTTCTCCAGGATTGACTGAGTGAAGGAGGAGAACTGGTTTATTTTTGTTCCAGCTGTACAGGTCTCTATCCCATCAAAACCAGGGGAGATCAAAGCCTTGAGCTTTACAATAGGGTGCTCGGGTGAGCCTTCCCAGTAAGTCGTGGGGATATTTGTGGATATGCTCAGATGGTTCCATATCACCCTTTACACAAGCACTAGCACTAAAACAAGCAGGCAGACACATAACTGTGTTGCAAGCCCTTCACATGCTGTGTCAGAGTGCTCCAGTTTGTCTTCTGCGTGTCAGGCTCTGCAATCACAAGCTTTGCTCCCCAAGCTGCACACCCAAGGTTTTCTTGCCTGCTTTGGTGAGAAGCTGGAGCAGGTGGTGAAAGCTGCACCCAGACTGCCAGACAAATCTCGTTATCTTTTTTTATTTCCCACCATGGGCATTACAACACAGAAGCCATCACTTCTGCCTACTCCTCAACCAGCATCTTGTCAAATCCGGCGGCAAGATTAAGCTTCCCCAATTCTGAATTCAATATTGCAACCCTAAGGACATAAGAATCAAGCTGGAACATTCTGGGGTTTGGGGTTGTTTTTTCCCTCTTAATGGACAAAATTGTTTCTGCTCCAAGATCACACTTTGCCCTGACTATAATGATAAATCACCGTGACTGACACTAAGCGAAAGGAGTTTGATGTTCTCTGCTTTATTCTTCCACATTAGAAGCCACTTCTACATTTGCCACAACTTCCCACCTTTCCTCCAAAATATGAGGATGTTCTGGTTTGCAGATATTCTTTTTGCTTTGTGTAAACCATTTGGAGGATGTGAAACACATTTTGTGCCCAGAAAGGGATGGGTGCTGTGAAGGGAGGGTAAGACATGACGACCAGGAGTCCTGCGAGAGCTGCTTTTTCCTAGAGCAGGATAATTCTCCATTATCCCAGACTATTTTATTTCACTGGAGCAGAGTCCTGCCTGACAAAGCTGGGGGGAAGTCCAGCATTCTGGAAGCATTCAGCACTTGGCAGTGTCTGGTTCAAGCACCAACAGTTACAGCCATCATGACAGTACCTCGGAAATACCAGACTTAACCACTGTTTGCATCTTTAGCCCTTTTTTGTTATTATTTTTAAAGGCGAGTTTGGTAACAATCAGGCACAGTTCTCCTCTGCTTTAATTTCGAAAACAAAATTAAAAAATCACAGCCTTTATTGTGATATACTATGAAAAATGAAAGCTGATGCTAGTTTGTCATTGAGGGGAGACAATGTGATTCATAAGCTTGAAACAAGGATATGAAACCAGGACATGAAACATTCTGGACTTTAATATTGTTGCTTCAGTCTTAATCTATCCTGCCAATTTATATTTACCTGCTTATTTTGTCAAAATAAAAAAAAAAGATGACTTCCAGAAATGAGCTAAAGGCATCAGCTCTTTATTCTGGTAAAAGTTCATTGCACTTGGAATAAGAGAACAGCTCAAGTGAAAACTGAGTTGGAGCTCCACAAGTTGGCTCAGCAAGTGGAAAAGCAGTTAGAGATGTAAACAATTCAGTGAAAAGTACAACATTCTGATACAGAAATATCACTTTTAATATGTCTAACAGCAGCTGTTGTGTAATACTATTAAAATGACTTCCACTAAAATGTTCACAAAAACCTCCTGCTCTGTTATTTTCTATTTCTTGAAACTCGTTTCCATAGCAGGGGGCAGCTAAAAAAACCAATTTGGTCTTTTACTATTGCCCCTGTAATATTTCCTTTTAGAAAGTGCCATTACACAGCTGGATTGTGTCTTCTAAACACACATGAGTCTGAGATCTTTGAAAATGTTAGAAACTTATAAAATTTTCTTTCTGGAATCAGTGACCGAAATAGAAGGAAGTTCTACTTTAACATTGGTTGGCTGTTTTTTTCCTTTTGCTTCAGGTCCTATTTCCCTTTACAAGGCTCTTCCCCATTTTGGGGTTCAGAGCCTCATCCTGCAAACAATGACCTACAGGAATAGATCATATTAAGCCAGAACTTTAGTTAACACTCCCTGGAAATATCACAGGGCCAAAATTACTGTCTCCAGTGGGATTTTGCAGCACTGCTTATCAAATTATTGGATCCCTTTTACAGGCAGGTGGCACAGGAGAGCCCACCAAGGCAGGACCTGTGTGTTTTGACAAGAACCCTATAAGTCCTCCTTCACAGGTGCAAAGGGCATGGGACAGTGAGCACCCAGAGCAGAGAGCAAGATCCACTGAGGAGGCTCTCATGTCTCAGACAGATTTCTCCAACAGGACTGATGACATCAACTGCTCCTACTCATGGGAGCCAAAGGAAAATGATGCATAAAGGTTTGTTGGACCTAGTTTTGCTATGATATAGTATGGCACAGACAAATACAGACAGAAAAAAACAGACTTATTAGTAACTACAAAATCTATTCTAAACAGCTAATGAGAGTTTAATTCATATCCTTCACCATGGAAGGATATTTTACAATAAAGATTTTTGCATCCCCTTCTTCTCTACCCACCCTTTTTATTTTAATTAAACTTTCTCCCACTACCACTGGTAAGAATGGCTAGAAAGTTAGACCAGTCTCTTGATGTTCAGATTTTCTTTTGATCTAACAGGTAGATAAGTCTCTGCTATGGAACAGCACTACCAGTCAACAGAGAACCAGCAGCAAACATCACCAACTGGTGTTTCTCTTTTGAAGAGAAAGCACCACCCATCCCAGTGCTTTCAAAGCCAGCCTTAAAACAAACCCCTGAAGCTGCAGCCCATTTACCTGTAACCCTGAGAGCCTCAAAAATTGAAAGGGTTCAAGACCCTTGAGTTACCACCTTTAACCCTAATAGTCAGCCCTAATTGTGAAACAGTTTGCATAACAATTATTTAGCTAGCGTTTTCAGCCAGGCTTCCTTGCATTTATCAGCAACAGCAGTAACTCAATAGGCAAGTGGGAGCAGGTCCTGCCAGGGGTGATTTACACGAGGAGCCCCGTGGAATTCAGTACCACACTGTGCACTGGAAGATTTAGCAAATGCAGACATCTCTTATGGGCTTGAGTGATTTGCTGACCAACTTTGAAGTAGACACTTAAGCCTGGTTAAGTTTGGTGGGAGAGAAACACTCACATATTCTAAATTGCGTGGTCAGAGGTTGTTCCTGCCATTTTTACAATTTCAGAGTAAAAAACTGCATTACAAGGAAATGCTGCTGAACGATGCAAATCATGGGGAAAAAAGGAATATTTTGCCATGTCCTCATCTAAAGTTGAAAGTGCTATATACAATTTCTCTTCGATTGTCCTTTTATTTCCTTCCCTTTCAGTTGCAGTTCAGATCAGAGAGGGAAAATAAAAGTCTTGTCACAGCTACAGGTCAGTGCTAGATAAGAGGCTCAGCACAGTCACTTCTATGTACTGTACATACAAAAATGGCCCAGATTGATATTTAGTTTATCAGTCTAGAATCTAGGAAGCATAACAGAGGTACTTGAATGTAAATGCATTGGCAAAAGATAATAATCTACATCACTGGAGGAGTGTCGCTTGCCCAGCAATTTAAAGGTCATCTGACATACTTTATTTTTCTCTTACAATTAGAATATAGTGAGTATACACAGAGTGTAAATCACAGCTGTTTCAAAAATGACACCTCTAAATTGACCTGGCCCCCAAACTAACAGATGAGACAGCAAACCAGTACAAAACAGGAAAGAATAAAGAAATTCAATATGAAAAAAATTACTAAATATGTTTTTAGAAGGCTGGTTTCAATTAAATCCTAATTTTGGCGTGAAAAGAAGAAAAATCTCTTTAAGCATGAATCTGAATGAAAAAAGCCCATCTTTGCTGTTGTAAAAACAGAAGTCAACAGAAAAATGCATTCTTTTGCTGGAATCCAGGCCTAGGACCAAAGAATTTACATATATTAAATTAAGGAGATCCAAACTTCTCTACAACAAATATTTATACTGTAAAATATTACAGCCACATTCCTGCATCTCCTTACAATAATAATTCTTGGGGACACAACAGCAGGTTTCTGCAGAGATGGAATGCTTCATTATCAGAGTACCAGCTTGTTCATAAATATTAAAAAGTATGTTTTTGAAGTTTTTCAAACATAACTCTCATTGTTTGCACTGCCTCTTTCCTAGTGAAAACAGCAGCCAGTGTGTCCCTGCCCATCAGTGTCTCTCTGCCAGTCCTGAGGTGCAGAAACCCACGGCTGGTGGCTGCAGAGGACAGCAATGTCCGTGCTGGACACACACCAAGCAGACGAGGGGACGAGGACTCTGACCTTCCTTAGGCAAGGAGTCATGCTTACAGTGGTGGGTCTAATTCTTGCCAGAAAGAACAGGATTGGCCCCAAACTGCAGACAAAAGGACATCATTCCTCGTTTTCTTGTAAAAGTGGGTCTTAAATGTACGTGTAAGACAGTTCTTTCCTGTTTGTATATGTGATAGGCAATTATTTACATTAGATGGAAGATGGAAACAGGTATTCTGTGAGAAAAATGCCTTCTCCACTACTACAGGGAGAATCACTCAGGACAAACTAACATTACAGATGTGATCTTCATTTGGCAAAAATTAAACTCCTGCATTATAAAACAATACTGACAACAGATGGAAGTCCTGAAAAGCAGCCCATGAGTTGCAGACAGGCAGGGCTCCTCTGGAACATGTATTTCCCTGTTCTGCTGTTGTGAATCAGGGGGAAGAACACAGACCAAAATTGTTTGAAAAGGAACTGAAACAGAACAGAAAGATCCACGCTGGCTGCAGCAATGCATCGGTTTCACAAACTGGGCTTCAGAGCAGACCCCTCTGTGGGAAAAGAGCACGTTCACCCTTGCATAAATAGCTTTTACTACATGGGGAGATCAGATGGAGGCTGCCGTCGAAATACAGAAAATAAACACACAACTTGTAGGAAGGGGGCTCCAACACAGCAATAATAGCTGCAAAGGCGTGCCTATTTGAAGAAGCACGTTAGCTGATTTGCTTCTTGTGCATAGGCAGAGATGTCCCTGGCTCTCCCCCCTCCTGCAGGACCAGTGAGCACAGAAATGTGCAGCCAGGCTGGACCCCGAGGCCGCCAGATCAGCATGGCAGGCTGGGCTGGGCTCCCCGGGGACAGCGGAGCCAGAAGGGGCCTTGGACACAGTGACCTGTCTGCATGAGATGAGACAAAAACAGGAGGGCTGTAATGCTGATGAACTAACCTGTCACTCACGAGCTCAGGTTCGGGGAAAAAAAAATTAAATAAAAAACAAAATAAAAATGGGGAGGAAACAGAAAAGAAGAGAAAGGTATAGTGCCATTTGAGAAAGTAGAGAAATTGTAGCATAATTGCAATAATTAGATTACACATGTAATTACCTGTGCATTCAGATGGGCTCAGGATATACAAGGAATATGGCATAAAAATCCAGCTAATAGTTTCTAGGAGATCAAACCAGGGCTGAAGAAAGCGTGGCTATTATGGTTCAGCGTGCAGGGAAGGATGCTACAGACTATTGCTGGCAGGGATCAGGGTTTCATGCCAAACACTCCAGTTATGAATCAAAATCACAATGAGCAATGAGCTTCTAGATCTTGACACACCAGGCAAGGTGGTTGTTCTTCAGAGTACTTGGCTGTTTTATTGCTTGCTTGGGGGGGCTGTGGGATCCAGAGGGAAGTTTTCCAAGCGATTCTGCACCCCGGGTCCAGTCCACCCAGGTGCTGGGTCATGGGCAGGACTGCAGCCCCCTGCCCTCCACTGCCATCCCCAGTGGGCACTGGTGGGCACTGGGGCTTAGAGACAGGTGAGAATCACATTTAAAAAAAAAATAAATAATAAAAGATGGAAAATGCAGTTAATGATGACCAAGGAGCTGGGGTTGAAAATGCCTTTAAATCAGCGTGCTCCTGCTATTGCATTCATGTCAGACAGAGACTGCTGTTTGAACTACAAATAGCAGCCAGTGTTTCTGATCTCCATTGCATCAGAGTTATACAGGTACAGTTTGGGGTTTTAATTAGGCAAGTTCACACTCCATTAGCAGTAAACAAGACTGAATTTAAATCTGCAGGATTAGTCACAAAAATGTTCATTCTCATGCCTGGAGAAAAACCGAATTCTGAACTAAAAGGAGAAATGATAAACATTTATTTAAGTTTTTGCTTTTGGAGGTTTGAAAGTTAACAAAGACTCTTAAGAACTTTTTTCTAATAGTGTCGGGAAATAAAGGTCTCTTCTAAAAATAAGCAACAACCAAATATACAAATCTTTCTTATTATCAATACTAAATATAGACTTACAGTATGGAAAGATTTCCTGGCATAGGGTTTGCCTTTTGATAGTTATTTACTCTGAAATTTCATAAAGTCTATTTCTATTTTCAGCAACATATGGTAATTATATGGATTGCTCTGAGGTTCCCAAGTTTTAATAAACTCTTTTATTATACAACCAGAAAATACGTAATTTTTTATCAGAAAAAAAATTATTTTTAAACTTTTGGCTCTGTCTTAACACCTAGCTGATAATAACCAAACACTGGGCAATTCATCAAAGCAAAACCACGCGTGAAAATTTGGTGGAGTTGTGACCAAATTTGGATGTGCACACTTACACATGAGATATGTAAACATGCACACTCCGAGATCTAACCTAAATGTTTGCAACACCCAAGACAGCCAATTTCAGAATAATAACATCTATAAATTCTGACATAAAAACCCCAAACAAGTTAATCACCCAAAACAGCCAAATGTATTTTTCCTTGAAGTCCCTGCCCTTGTTCCTGATTTTAGGAAATGAAATACACTGACACACGACATAAACATCATTCCAGACATTCACTGAACTTTTTTTAATTGATGAAATATGGAATGTTGCACAGAGGAAAAAACCCTCCTTCTCTCTTTGCCAGCCTTGAAACCGCTTTCTGAGGGCTGGTAATCTTTAAACATAAACCAGTTAACTTACACTTTCTTACATGCCAAAACCAAAGTTACATTACAGAGACATTACAAGCTTTGAGATTCATCGAGGTTTCGGCGTACATTGTCTGTCAAGTGTATTTGCTCCAAACCTTGCCATTGTATGTGCCTTTGTATCTTTAAACAGATACCTTTAAGACTGGCCAAGTAAAACAAAAAGGTAATTAACAAGCTTTAAAATACATATTTTCATACAAGGCAGTCCTGGCAAACATGCCCCACTTCTTGGGTATAAGGCAGCCTAATAGAAAGCTGTTAATGTTCGGAGGATTTTTAATAAAAAATGCATCTGCTATTTTTAAAATATTTAAAGCAATAAAAGTCTGTGGTAAACATGGTATTACATATTTGACATTTTCCGCCCAGAAATGCATTACTGTGTACGACGGTATTAATAAACCATGTGCTTTGAGGGACTTCTGTGCTTTGCCATAATTTAGTTGGAAATACTGTGTAGAATGCATATTTTTCCACCATCGTACCAACATATAGAAAACAAACCCTGTGCCATCACCTCAGCAGCATACGTTCACTGCACTGGAAACATATGCAAAAACCCACAAACTTTGGAGAGTTCAGAAAATACCCTTTACCAGAGACTGATTTACAAGCCAGTGGTTAATGAGAAAGTGTGGAGCACTTAAAATTTTGTTAGAGAAAGAAAAACAGGCACCCTCATCTGACTCTGGCTGCATTCGTAGGAAAACAGCCCTCCCTGCTCATCAGAACAAAATAATTTAATTTCGTTCCCCACTTCAGGTTATTATTCGAAGCAAATGACAATACAATGATTCTTCTCTCTTCTGGCTAAAGCTCAAAACAGCACGGTTAAAACACACACATAAAAACTACAGACTTATCAGAAATCACAGAACAGAAAGAGAAGGACTCACTGACCCATTTGGAAGACAAAGACGACAAAACGGAAAAGCTCTAAAAATCAGCTTGTGAGGCCTTTGAGAGATATTCTTCTGGCATTTCATCACAGCAGCCCCAGACCAGTTCACTTCCCTGGATACAGGGAGGGAGAACTAAATAGAGCTGTTTATTAAAGCTGTTGTGCTGGATTGCATTAGGAAGCACGAGCAGACCACCTGGACCTTTCAGATTGTGGCAGTGTTTAATTTGCAGGCTGCCCCTCTGCAGCAGCAAACACTACTACATTTACCAGGCTCAATCACACATTATCTGGATTAGGAGTAAAAGAAGGCAAAATAAAAAATAATAATAATAACAACAAAAAAGCACCACAGCCTGTAGTGCAGGAATACAGTCAATATAGAAATAATGAACAGCATTAGAAATAGAAAGCAACTCCCCAGCAAACATAACACTTTCACTCCTCAGTTCTTCTACTTCAGCACATTTAAACAAAATAAACCAGCAAATTAATAAATACATTGATTTGGCAAAGCTCAGACTAAATTATAAACGGGGTTTATTAGAAGAAAAGCTTGGTAATTGAGGTTTATCTAGTGATTCCCTGGCCAGATTATTGTGGGTCTTTTGCCTTTCTCACTTTCAGTACCACACTCGCTGGTAGCTGAAGATACAGATAGAAAGATGGTACTGTAAATATGAATTATGTGAATCATATGGTTAGACCCTTGTGAAAAAAAAAAAAAATAAAAGGGGAGTTGAGAAATGGCTGACTCCATACCTGACCAATTACAGCTTGCATGGTCCCTGTGTCCTGCTGAGCTGAGAGATCGCAATCCATCATATGTAGTCTTTGAAAAGGAGAATGGGGGTTTCTGGCATGCATCTGTCAATCAACTTCTGCACTCACAACCATCACCAAAAGCAAGGGAAAAAAAGTCAAGCTGCTCCACCAAATAGGATGAAACAGTCATGTGACCTCCAGCACACTCACACACATACATACTTCCATGGAACGTATGAATTTTCTGCAGATATGAAATGACATTGACAAATACCCAATACCAAGTAAATAAAGTGAGACAAACAGCTACTCACCAAAGAAAAAACACTTGCTGTAATCTTCAGCCTAAAGATTTAATATACCTAAAAGGTGTTTTAAACCGAGGGGTTTCTTTGGAGCCTAAACTTTTCAGATAAGGTGATATGATTTTATACATGCAGACAGTGGTCAGAACTTTAACCCCTCGTGTTCTCTCGCAGCCTCTATTTTATCCCCTCCTTTATACTTCTACTTCATGGCTGTTTGACTTCTTGGTTAGTTTTTTTTCTTTAAGTTTCTTTTGTGTCAAAATGAAGTGGCTTGTATTGCCTTCTTTGGATGTGCTCAAATTATGAGAACTTGATGGAAGAAAATTGCTGACAGGAAAAAAAGGAGCAGGGGCTGAGAAACCTGGGTCTGTTCTCACGAGCCAAAACATGTCTCACTGCTTTACTCCACCAGAAGTCAAGTGTTTTCTTTACTGGAAATATATATTTCAGTATTAGTTTGTGCGAGCTGTGATGAGCACTCAAAATATAAAATATTCAGACTATGTAAATCCGACTAACAGAATCCTTTGCATTTTGAAGGTTAGCAGAGTTTTGGTTCATTCACTGCTCCACTGAACTGACATAAAATGTAGTTACTTACGAAGGCAAACATTACCATTCTTTCTAATGGAAGCAGTTTGTTTCATGCATCTTCCCCTCTGAGTTAAGGTTTGCAAGAATTTCCGGGGCTGTTTTTTCTTCTTGTCAAAATATATCAGCCCCTTGTCTCCCAACGCTGAGTGTCCTGCACAACACGCTGCAGCCCTGATTGCTGATGCGTTAGTGGCCAGTGATTCCTGAAGGGTGACAGTCATGTAACCTGGGAGCACTTTAACCCTTCAAAGACCAATACAGTCCTCTGGCAATGCAGGAGAATATCAGCCCATGCACTTTTTGCTGTGTTACACCTTCATCTCAATATCAGTGCATCTTTCTGCCCTAGAATTGCAGTTTGGCTACTAGTGCAAACAACATGTTCTCCAAAGATTCTCAGAAAGCAAAAATGCAGAAAAAAAAGCAGTTTAGTCTCTAAACTTAAACCGAACACAGCCTTTCCGTTTCAAGTAAGTTTCTGGCAATATTTTGAAGCTATTATGTCATTTTTAAAGGTATTGAAAATATCGATCTAAGCCGTTATAGCCAAAGAAGTGTGAGAATATCAACAATATCCCAACTGTAGGCACAGCACTTGTCAGTGTAATATTTCCTACAATATAATTTTAATATCCAACATCCAGGAGTGTTTGGAATGTGATGGAGTGCATGTGTACGTGTATGTGTGTCTATATATATTATATATATATAATATATATGTGCATATGTATGTAAGCACAGGGCAAACAAAATGTAAGTTGAGGGAGTGAGATAGGCATGGAATATCCAGGTTACTTTGCACTCTTTAAGCTTTTATAATACAATTATTTATTTTATTTTAATTTTTAAGAAAAAAGACAGGAAATTTTGGTACATATTAAAGAAATCAGAAACCAGAAGAATTCACATGTGGATGCGTGGGGACCCAGAAGTGCTCCCAGGTCAAGAAGATATTTTAGCATAGCAAAACAAACTTCAAATCCAGCATTTTTAGAGACATACACAGTATTAACACTGAAGCATTGCCTCTGGGATGAGGACAGAGTACTTGAAATAGTGCTGCCAACATCTGCTCTACATTGCATTTATAAACATAATTCAAATGCACCATTTGTGCTGCAATCTTGTCTGCTTCCTACTCATGAAGGAAAATACATTGAACTAATACCTTGGGCTGGCTTTCGGTCAGCTAAGAATCTGCTGCAGCCTCCTCCTTCGGGATGGCTCTGTGGAAAAACCAGGCAGCATTGTGAAGGCCATAATCAACACCCTGATCAGTGCAAGCAATTCAGAATACAGCTGGAAAGTGGGCGAGGGAGTAGAGGAGATCGTCTCGGTGTCTCCAGGAAAACACACGCCCTGCAGTCAAATACTGCTCGAGATTTGAAAGGAAAGTTAAGGATGTCTGCTTTATAGTTTCCCTTCAGGAGGAGCCTTTTTGTGGTGAATATGCACAAATACCTATCAAATTCCCTTAGCTCATTTAAGTACCTAAACCTGGCAATTACCGCTGGGGGTTTTTATTAGCAAATATACACAGATATATGTGTCAGCACACAAGCAAACAACAGAGTTCTGTATGCACACAGGTCTGTGCACCCAAACCAACCAGCCAAGGCAGAGCTGCAAGAGCTTCTTCCTCCCAAAGGGAGGCATGTGCTGCATCTCTTTTTGCCATAATTAACCTGCACGTCCAGGAAATGCCAGTCTGCCCAGTAGAATGCAGAGCAACCTCCCTGCACCTGATGCCTCTGCCTAAGCCACGGCACCACTGTTGCCCTGAGCAGAGCTCACCTGTGAGCTCACCTGTGAGCTCTGCTCCCCCTGGAGCTGCCCTGCCCTCTGAGAGCTGGAGACCTTCACCCTCCTGCTCCTGTCTGCAGGGGCTGCACAGCTGCTCCCTGGGCACTGGGGCAGCTTTGCTGCTCATCCTTTGGGCTTTCCACTGCCCATCTCCTAGGAGGTGTTGGTCCAGTTTTCCCTTTTACTTGCTGTAAGGAATTATCTCCCTAGTGCATCCCACCCCTGCAAACCCACACTCCCTTTGCTGCTGGGGAGGTGATTTAGGTCTCTTGCCAGCCAAAAAGGTGGAAGAGCAAGGTGGCTCCTAATTTGGCACAGGCAGACCTGGGTGGAGAGCAGGGTGCAAAGGGGAACCCGGCTGGCCAAGGTCCCTTTAGCACCAGCGACCTGAGGAAAGTTATTGATGGCCAGAATGACAAATACTGCTGCATTCCCAACAGAGACCTCCTGGTCTCCTTTGCAATTCTTTATGCGTGGCTGTCCCTCAGCATGCCCGAGAGGGGAATGGTTGTGGGGCTGTGGCATCATACAGCAGCTACACCGTCCTCATGCATGCCCCTTGGCACCTGGCACAAAGGGCAGGTTGGCACTGCTGACCCTGGGATCAGTGAGAGGGGGCACTGATCGAGGCTTGCACATGCAGGAGGAGGCTGCTTGAGCACTTACTCTGTGCCCAGGCAAATTCAAAGTGGTACGAAGCCTGTGCTCTGAGCTGCACACTGGGTCTCTGACAGCCCCAAAGAGGGGTACTCTCCAGTAACACTGAACACTTTTATCTGCAGGAGGCTTTCCCTTTTTAATTTAAACAATAATAAAAAATTAAAGTGGTACCTATGAATAGAATAATATGCTTGAATTTACCTCTCAGCTACACATCTAAGAACCTGTGAAAATAGCATTACTGCATATAGTAATTTCTCTTACATTTTCCAGGAAAATACATATTTTCTGGATGACAAAAACAACATTTAGGATTATACAGCAATGCAAAATCCAATTGCTTCATAGCTAAACTGTGTTAAAAAAACACACTCTTTTTTATTTTAATGCTCATTATTTATAATTGTTTATGGTTCCTTGCTTCCCAAACTAAAACCCTTGTGACCAGCAGAGACTGAGGGTTAACTAAACCCCCTTTAGGCACTTGCTGGCATGGCACAGCAGAGCTTGCAGCAGGTTTAGTGCATGGAGCGAGATCCCCCTGTTTCTTACAGCCTAGGTACACTAGGGGGACTCTTCTTCCTCTGTTCTGGAGTGATGGATGCAGGGCACTGTCAGAGCGAGCTGTTGTACCTCACACACAGGCCCTTCCCTGGCCAGTTAAACACGCCAGGCTCAGCCCTGTGCTCTTCCAAGACTAACAAGCCTAATTCTACACGGTCAGTGCCTCTTCCTCCCTCTCTCACTCCCTCTGACCATCTCTGCCAAATAGACAGTATATTGCATTTTGCATGTCCATTTTCATGGATATGTGAGTGGGTTTTCCATATGGGCAAATTTCTGCCAATTTATGCTAATTCCAAAATAATTGTTTTGAGAGACAGTAATGGATTACAATCTCTGCCTGTGCAGGCTCATTCTGGTCAATCATTTTTACATTTTGTAGGGCATTTTGCTATTAAAAAAGCCTCTGATGCTTCTAATTTCTCCTCCTCCGGATTTCATTACTGTATAATTTCTGGGTGTCTCCCACTCCCCCAGAGCCCCACTTTTCAAAAACCAAAATCCTGGCACATATTCACTCCCTTCGGGAATGGCACTTCCTTCCCTTTATAAGTGCTCGACTATATCATGCAAAGGCAATTCAGGAAAAGATGTTTCTGTGCCTAAATTTCTAGAAGGCCTAAGCATAGTCCACATGATCCTCATTCCTGTGCAGCTCCTTTTCCATCACTGCTTGACCTTTACTGTCTAAAGAAAATGTCTGCAAAAGAACTTTGTTATTTTAGAGAAAAGAGACTTGCTGTATCTTTGGGAAGGTGGGAACAAATTCTTCCCCTTTCCTTCTATATCTAACAAGCTGATTTCATTGCAAACCAATTTTTTGTGTCTCAGAAAGGACAATTGTTCAACAGGTCTTTCAGTTTCCTGATTAAACTAGAATTCATGTAAGATGAAATCTAGGAAACAGGACTGTAATTCTTCCTACATAGCAAAGAGACAGCACCTTCCTCCTCCACTCTTATGTAAAGTGATGGGAGGTGATTACAGCAATGATGATGGAATTTAGTTAATCAGAGGACAAACTAATCTCACACCTGTCCAGGTGACGCAGAATTGTGGAGGAAAAACATGCCAAGAGGCAAGATGGATTAGCAAGAAAGGGTGATATTGAGTGGGTGAGGTTTAAGAATATACTTCCTAACTAACTACAGCATTCTATTAAAACCACATTTCTCACATCTCATGGTGTCCTCTGCAGTATCAGTTACAATGGGCTTTTTAAAACATCCCCTTGCTGGATACAGCATGGACATGGTGTGTTTAACAGAGAAGCTGCACAGCTTGGTTTCAGTGGGACGAGGGGACACGACTACAATAGCAACAATGAGCTATTTTCCCAGTTTGGAAGAGTCATCCTTTGCCTGCCTGTGCTTTGGGCATGGATCCAAGTGTTCAAGGTCTGAAAAGGACTGATCTTTCCACCATACCAGTGGTGACCCTTTCTGTATCCTTTCAGTTCCTTTGGCACCTGCCTGCTGCTCATGCCTCATTGAGATGGCCTGTCCTACCCTGCAGCTGAGGGGAGGAAGGCTTTTTTCACACCACTGTGGGCTGAAAGTGTCTTCAGGGGTCTTCTACCTTCCTCTGCAGCCCTGCCCCTTGTCAGGGCTCCCCTGGCCCTGCAGCTCAGCCCTTGCTGCCTCCGAGGCACCCCTCCTGCCCTGGCTCTCTCTGGCTCTTGCCCACTGCAAGCTTGGAGTGGCAGCGAGCTCAGCTCCTCCCTGGGCTCCATTTCCCCGGGGCTTCTTGCCTGTGCAAAACAGCCTGTGCTTGGAAGGGCTCCAGTCTTGCTGCCCCGTCCAGAGCTGCTGCTTTTCAGCTCTCCCTGCCTGCAACACAAGCACAGGGCAGGCACAAGAGTGCTTTTCGTGCATCCCTGGCCAGGAAGCACAGCAGCAAAGCAAGTTTTGGAAAGCAAAAATTGTGCTTGTCATCAATATGTGTGATGGTTTGTAAAATACCCCACATTATCACATACTTCTGTTTTTGTGTGAGGTTGGTACAGATCCTCATTCTTCATGTTCTCACCCTTCATCTAATATAAGATGCTTGGCCTGTACTTTCTGTAGCTCTGTCACTTGCCTTTGCCAGACTACAAAGGATGTTTTTTAAAGCTAAACTGAACACATCAGCCTGCTCAGCATGCACATTGTGTTAATGCTTACATTGTGTTAATGTGTTAATGTGCATGATGCTTGTGAGCATCAGCTCTGAAACAGATGGAGAAAAATAGAAATTAAAATAATATCCTGTTTCCAGGATAAACCTGTGCATTATGTGTCCTTGAAGGCATCTTTGGAGCTGAAAAGCCCCTGACATTTCAGGAAAATAATGGTCTCATTGTTCCTTGACTCACGATGAGCACAGGAAATTGAACAGAAGAGTTATGCCATGTTACACCCAGGGTT
>JAWWMO010000083.1:49614959-49640130 GCA_035047845.1 Dendrocincla fuliginosa | reverse complement strand
ATGGTCTCATTGTTCCTTGACTCACGATGAGCACAGGAAATTGAACAGAAGAGTTATGCCATGTTACACCCAGGGTTGTCCATGAGGAACCATGACCCAGGGCTGAGGGCTCCATCCCAGAGAGCAGCTCTCTGCAGGGCAGGTCCCAGGCTCATCCAGGTGGCAGGGGCAGGGAGGGGCACCCATGCAGGTTGGCTCAGGCAGGGCCTGGAGGCTCCAGGCTGAGCTGGGACACATCCCTTGGGCCCTTGGCAGGAGACAGTGGAGGTCAGACCCTGAACTGTCACAAATCTGAGAGGTGAGAGATAAGTGAATGACAGGGGTCCTATGGAGGAGAACCCTTAGGAGGGTTCCAAAACTTTTATCTGAAATGACAACTATTTTTAATTGATTATGACATGCTCAAAGCACACTTAATAGGCTGTGAACCATCAGAACAGCTGCTTCAGCGACACAAACCGCAAAGAAACCGTTTTGATCCTATTTCACAGAACACGTTCTCTGTCACATGGCATGACCACAGCTACCCAGCCTGCTTTCTTGGGATATCTTTGGGGTTTAATTACCCTGTCAATTAGAGTTAGAGGTATTAATGTGGCAGTGAAATGATAAAGATTGCTCATGGGTTCTGTTCTCTACTTGTTTGTATTCATCAGTCTTGAAAGAAGAGGACTTTACACATTGTCTTGACATGGTTGCTAATAAGCCTATAATGAGAGATTCACCACATCAAATAAAATAGGTGCCAGCAGCCATGAAGGGAACAAGCTGAGATAATGGCACAATGCAGTCCAGTAATAAAGAGGTGGAGAGTGGAGTCTCCTGGCTAGGGCACAACACTCTGTTATTTTTCAGGGATGGATGGATTTAGACAGTGAACGGGTAAAAGCATTTAAGAAGAGGAGAGTGATGACAAAACCCAGCCACGTCTGAAGAAAATGGAGCAGGATGAAAGTGCATTGCATCAACATATGCTCTATGAAGCTCTAGAAAGCATTTAAAACTGAGTATTGAGTAAATGGAGGTAGTTTTCAACAGAATCCTGAACTAAGCTAAATCAGAAAAGAATCCTTAAAGTACATGAAGCTATGCTGACTTACGTCTCCTGAGACTACAAAGAAACAAAGTCCCACGTTCATGTGCAAAGCATTTTGGATCAACAGTTTTAGTTTCAAATGATCTGGATTAAGTTGGACAGAGTGTAAAAATGAGAACTATTATTAATATTGTATGCCAGCAGCTGTATCAGCGTCTCAAACGTACATCGTTTTGTGCAGGCCAGTCCTTGCTGAGTGCTTTCAGCATCTTTAGTGCAGCAAATGCCTCTGGTGTCCCTGGGTGCTTAAACTACATTGGTTTCCAAGGTAAAGTAAAACATGCATAAAGTCCACACACTTCTAGATTATTTATTTGTGTGACTTGTACAAGTCATACCATGCTGTGATTTTAATGAGTTCTATCTTCACATGTTCTTACTCCTGGAAGACCTTTATGGCCTTGCTCTGTAAACTTATTCCCTCAAGCTGCTTTATACACAAAACAGAACTGTTTCTGAGAAATGGGGTCCTCAGATCTCAATAGATGGATTTGGGTGGAGACAAAAAAGTATAAAGAGTTGATGCTGCTAGCCACATCAATAATAAAATCGAAAGAATCCTAAAATTCAGAGTAGCTCCCATTTTTATTTTAGTTTATAGACTGTGATTTTTCAGGTTGGGCAAAAGCACAATGCTTCAGTACTTGACATGAAAACACTGAAAGGAAAATTACAAGAATTCCCACCATGGAATTACCATTACATATAATCATTAGATTCTATTAGAATACTAAGTATATGTGATATAAGAATATCACACATTCATTCCTTTTCCAAACAGCAGAACTTAAACTACCTCTCAGCAGTCCCTTTAAAAATTGCCATTTTTTCAATGGCCCTTAATATCAGTACAATTTCCCTCACAGATCAAGGGCAGCAGATCACTTTAAGAGCACAGAGTGTCTGAGCCAGCATTATGACCTCTCTGTGTTTATTTCAGCCAGACCTTTCTGTTGTTAGAGAAGCTTCTCTGGGCCATGGTAAAAGCATTATAAGTCTTCAGAGGGGGCAGTTTCAAACACAGACTAGTATTTATTCCATATGGAACAACTTGAGTCTAGGACTAGATTTTACACCCTTGCAGTTAAATTGTACAAAATTATTTACTGAAGTTTCTTGCAGATTGTTTCCTGCATGTCTTCTCCCCATTCCATTTCCACTCCTCACATTAGAAATATCTAGGATAACAGCTTCTCTGGGTTCTGGTGGAGAGGTTTTTGGAGAGCTGAAAAGAGACCACAAGCTTCAGCCTCCAGGAATATCAGTAGATGGATTAAAGAGCTCTCCTCTCAGGCTTCACAGAACCACCCCCTGTGCCTCACCTCTGTACAGTGAGGCTTCCCCCTCACTCATGGCAGGGCTGTTCCCTTAGCAGCACCACATGCTCAGAACTCAGAGCCTTGCCCCTCACCAGCACCTGCCCTCCCCCAGCTCCTACCTGTTCAGCTCATATGGCCCAAGCACCATGAAGCCTGATTGAGGGAAAAAAAGGAGGGATTTACCTTGGTACCTTCACACTTCCTGCAATGGATGGTCAATGTGTTTAGAATGACACCTGAAAAAATCCAGTCCCATCATTAAAAGTATTGTATGCTGCTCTTATTGATCTGATGGGATATTCTTATTCTCTGTTTCATGCATTGCAGAAGAAGTGAGAAGCACCTGGAAGGAATCCAGGAATTCAGAATCCATTGGGATTCATCCCTAGCAGCCTCTGAGTCGTCAGTGTACTAGCCTTTGGGCTACTGCACTTGTCTGCACTTGGCCACACCAAACTCCCAGTGATCAGTGTCATTAGCCTGTTTCACAATAATCAATAAGAAAACACAGAGCCACTAGATGCTCTGATGGGCAACAGGTTGATGGGAAACCCTTTCTGTGAGGATCATCCCTGCTCTTGGGAGGGGATGCAGATAGCATAGACCACAACCCTGGTGCCTGGATGACAAAGCAGGTGGACAGCATGTCCACTTGATCTAGCATATATTTGGGATCTAGATACTTCCTTGGCATTGGAACATGACTCTTGTGTAATCCTGTGTCTATTCCCAAAGCCTCACCCACCCACCTGCATGTGCTTTTATTTCCCTGATCCAATAAGCACTGTTATCGAGAAAAGAAAACAATAGCAACTGAATAATACTAGCATTTGATGTTACAGAAATAAAATTAAATATCTGAAGCAGAATAAAGCCACAAGATAAATGTCTTCAGAGTCAGGGAAAAAAAAAAAGAATGTTATGGCTTTAACCTGTTTACATGAAAGTATTTTCTCTGGTGGGATAATCAAAGTTTCAAAGATCTTGTCCTATATAATATCAAATCCTATTACTATTCAGCAAGGGAAAAGTTATTCCCTTAAAATCAAGGTGCTCTTTAAGAGCTTCCAGCAGGAAAAAGCTTGTACTGTGTGCACAAGCACACACAGAAGGCATCTCAAAGGGAAATGTAAGCCTCAAATTAATTTCTGTCAGATTTGATTGAAAAACTCACACATATCTGTCCATTGTAGGTTTGTGACCTGACTCTGCCTGCCTGGGATTTGGTAATCAAATAGAGACTCCTACAGCACATGTATCAGTTTTGCTGGAGTCAAGAAATACAGCTGTAAAACATGCATCATGGCAGCAAAATTAGAACAAGGAGAACTTTTGTGTGCAGCTTCATTTGCTCATTCACTAAAAATTCACTAAATAATTTCACCAAATAACTTTAAATGTTATGCTAATGTTATTGTACCGTGTATGGACCAGTTTGTACATTTGAATGGATTTTTCCTACAAAGCCAAGATCAAATCCTTCATTTCTTGCGTGCTTTTTGTTGCTGGTCACTATTGCAGCTGCTCTTAAAATAGGCAAGACCTCAAACCTTTCTCATGTGGCAAGAGCTGAAAAACTCTGCATTAATCCTTCACTCAAGCTCTCAAAGAACTGCTCTAATTTTCTCTCAAATTCTTACTTCCAGAACGTTACCATCCAGAAAAGAAATAAAATAAATCCCTTGACAAAAGGCTCCTTTTTCCAAGCCACCTAATGAAAATGAGGTAGGTAAATGTAAAGGCAGCAGCTGCAGAGGTGTCACTGCATTGGCACACGGCTGACACTGCACTGTCCCCAGCCAGAGGGGACCCTCCTGCAGAACCCCAGCCCTGAGGACACAGACACAGCCAACCCACACGGGATCCGTGTCTGCTCTCAGCCACCGACAACAAGAACCTCCACTTTTAACATCTCTCATAGCAGGACTGCACACCGTTTCGAACTTTGGCCTCATTATATCACTTGCTTCATTAGGAGACTCAACTTCTGAGACAGAACTTCAGATCCAGATTGCTCATTATTAAAACAGTGGGAAAAAGGAAAGACATCCACCGAAATTAAACTGAGACAGCTGTGAGAATATCCTGTTTGTTGGATGTACCTTCAGAAATTTTATTTTGTTTATAACCTATCTCATCTAAACTTTCCATAGAGGATCTTTAAATGAAGGGATTTTGGACAAATTCCAAAAGGCAAGCAGAGAATAAGAAACTGAGGAGAGGTAGAAGAAAAAATGAAATAGAAATGAAATGAAATAGAAACTTTGGCATGTAAAAAGCAGGAAAGCAAAGAAATAGGAGATGGACAACTGAATAATTGAAGGAAGGAGAGTTGGACAGGAGGAAAAGAGGCAACAGCAGAATTGAAAACAGCAGAACATGAAAGACTGGAGGCTGAGAGAATGCCCCAGTTCCAGAGCTAATAGATAATTATCTCAAGAACATTCCTTGGTTTCTTTCAGAGCTTCTCTGCAGAGAGCAATGAGTCTACAAGGTCCTATGTCTGTGTAAGTCCAGTTTGGACAAGAGCACCTGCAAGGAATGAAAAGGCCTGACTCCTGGAAACTCAATGGTAGCTATCTGGGACAGGAGCAGAGCTAATTTCCCTTATATTATTTCCCCCAAATAACTCTTCAAGCTTTTGAGGTCTGATGTGGAGAAAACAGAGTCATTTACACTCTAGTGACCTGACTAGTCTAACAGTAACATCACCTCCCTGCTTTCTCTGCCTCCACAATGCAGCCCTCCATAAAAATGGCATGTTAAACCCCAGCAGAATGACTTCTGCTTTCCCCTATTTTTATAGGACTTTTTAAAGTCTAAAGAAAAAGAGGTGAATGAGAAGAACACCATCATAAGTTCACTTGTATGCTGAGTGAAAACACTACAAAATTGCAAGGGCTTTGGCACCAGCACTGCAGCCTTTAAGACATTCAAGTCTTTAAGTGCTTGGGGCTCACTGAAAATTTCCAGTTTCTTCCCTGTTGCCTCAGTTCATGCGTATTCTTTGAGGCATTTTGATTTCTGTAACATTTTCCATTGTACATTCCTCTTTTATCTTCTTTATCTACCCTCCAGATAACAGTGTATTTTTAACAGGCGTCTCCATTAGGGTATTGACTAAGTGGCTCCCAAGTCCTCTGTCACAAGTCACTGAGACAAGGAGATAGGTAAAGTAGTTATTGATGTTTTCTACTGCCTTGGTAGCTAACACTATTTCCAACTATTTTTGGAGGACGAGGAAAAGAGGGAGTATAAAAATAACAGAATAGGGTCACTTCAGAATCTATCTGCAGGAAATTGCAGCCACTTTCCAGTCCCCCAGAAATACTGTGGTGCACAAATACAGTTTCCTGCCTAGCATACCTTCCCAACTCATCACTTCTGTACACAGGATTGAAGCTGCAATGCCTGTGCCTTTGGGATCATTGATTTTTGAGGAATTATACTGGATACTACTGAGTACCATTAATGCTTTCAGGAAGTAAGGGACTCTTAAGGACCAGATTCCACAGGTATGAATTATAGCAGGAGTTAGGCCTGTCAAAACTGAGGAGTGAAGACCAAACCCATGCATGATGCCAACAGCTTGAACAAAGAGTGGTGGGTCACTGTTGGTTACACAACAAGAGTTCAAGAAAAGCAAATGGTATCATCAAGTAACTCATCAAGTAACACAACACAAACACTAAGTGCTACTTTAAAAAAGAGCATGTAATTAAATTATGAATGTTGTACCAGAGGATTTTACAAAAGCCAAAGACATAACATAAGGGCTATGGAACCCAGGGATCTGGTTGCAAAGCCTAAACAAGTTCTTCCTTACAGAAAGTTAGGAGGATCACTTTACCTTTATCTTACTTTGCTAAACAACCAGGAGCAACCACTGCTGAAAACACCTCTGATGTGAAGTAATATGGCACTTATTATATTCTTTGGGAAGAATGAATGGCCCACAGACAACTGTAAGTGCAAAGTCTTGTAATCATTACTTTCCCTTCAAAATTCCAGTTCCCAGGAGTCTTTACTGCCTGGGAAATCTCAGATCTCATCTAAAAACTTAAACCTCTAATACAAGTATGTGAAGAGAAAGCTTGAAAATTCGACATTACTGTTCTATGTGGCATGAAAAAATGAGAGAAAATAATTATATGCACACTTCCTTTCTTTAATTTAAGCCAGTCTTACAGTTCTGGCTCATGATTTCAGAACACTTTGGGGACTTGCAGTTTTGTTCATGCTTCAGTCTTACCAGTACACTAAATACATTCTGTTAGGCAGAACATCATCAGAAAAAATATAAAACATATTTCTAGCAACTGATTATATGAAATATTGCATTGCATCTTTCAGATCTTCGAATCAGTGCTGTTGAATTCACTGTGTGCTTGCAACTTCTGTGAAAGTCTGGTCCAGGATCCCTTCATGAAGAGGCTCATGTATAGCCATCCTCACTATTACTGTGTACCTTGAATACCAACAATCTTAAAATAGGCCAAGAAACACAAAGATATCCAGGGTCTGAACAGAAGCACAGAGCTCTTCATTTGGCACCTGTAATGACTCACAGGCAGCCCAGGGTACTGGGGAGGAACTCAGCCCTGGTTTCCCTAACATGTTCTGTAACCTGTGTTGGCAGCACAGCTCATATTAGTCATCTGAAAGGTGGGCTGCTAATAGATGATTTTCAAACACTTCAGCTTTTTAAGTCTCCTGAGTAGAAATGCAACTGCTCTGGTTCAGAAGAAATGCCAAAGGGAGTGAGCTGTGCCTTTCTTTGCTTGTGTAGTTTAATACTTTGGAAGACACAGAAGGCAGTAATGGCATCACTTAAGCACCAACAAGCTGTGGCTTACCTTCTAACTATTTTACAGGTCATTAAAAATATCCCAACGTTTGATATTGCAGTAAATAAAGGAGACTGCAGGAGTGATCTTGTCTAAAATGCCTGTTCTGGTACTGCCAGCAGTGAAGGGTTAAAAGCAACCCCAGCTCTGCAGTCTGGTCACTGTTCCAGACACCTGCACTGAAAGGTGGTGTTTGTGAGCACAGTCAGTGCTGAACCAGTTAGAAGCTTTGAATCTCGTCATGCCAGTTGCTTGGAAAAGATCTTGCTAGTGCAAAATCACAACAGAACAAGGACAGTAAAATAATATCTCTTGAACTTATATTGCTGCCTTGTCCATGGTACTTAAGCATTAGCAAAAAGTCAGCTGAAGTAACAATTCAAAACCCAGAAGTATGAATGAAATTAAAATCACAAAAGCCTTAGAGTGAAAACATCAGCACTTTTGTTTTCTAATTCTTACCAGCATTAGTGAAATACATTGATTTTCAATTGTAAGGTTTTAACTGTACTGAGGGTAATATCTATTTTAATGCATTCATTTGTTGTACATTTTTGTAGGTTTAAGTGATTATTTTTTTGCAATCTATAAGTGACAAGTTTCTATGCTTGCAAGATAAAGTAATTATTTTTATCAAGAGGTAAATGGCAGAAGAAAAATTTAAATACCCACTTTCTACAGGCAGAACAACTATCTTGTATAATGGCTTCTTATCTCTGCAGCAGCTTAACAGCAAGATCCAGTCCTATTTCAGTTTTTTTACATGTTCCAGGATCTGGTTAGAAGTTTCAGAACACACCATTATTGGTACTGCTCCAGTTCTGCATTTAGTACTGAGCATTCCAAGGGGAAAAAAGGATAATAAAGTGAATGTCTGAAGTCAAATTGCAATTGGTCAAAAAAGTTTTAATTGCCGCTTCAGGAAATGAATCATGATCTTTTCTGTCCTGTGAAGAGTACCCATGTTTCAATTCCAAAAGTCTCTTGGTTTTAGTGACTACCAAGGTTGCTTCCATAAAATAGTAGTTAATTTCATTTAATCATTTCTCATTTTTAGAATCAGAATTTTGGCTTTTCTGTTTCTGCTCCTGTGCTTGTTTAGCATATACAAACTGCAGTGTCATAATTGATGTTCCTGCAATAAAGCTCTCTTAACAGATACAGAGGCTTAAGACCCTCCCTTGTTTCAAACACGACCTTAAATTCTCAGAGCAGTGCAAGTCCAGAGATTGTAGAATCACAGAGCCATTTAGGTTGGCAAAGACATTCAAGATCATCAGCTCCAGCCGCTCACCTATCACTTCTAAGTCCACCACAAAGGCATGTCCCTAAGTGTCACATCTCTTAAATACCTCCAGTCTGTTCCAATGCTTCAATCTTATACCTGGCACCAGGCTACTCAAGCCAATATTTCAGTGTTTCTTCATGAATTGTGAGTGTATCACCACCTAGACAGATACAGCCTAAAGCTGAAGTCAGTAGTTCAACACCTCACAGCAGTTCAGATCAACGGGCCCAGCTGGCCACCCAACTCACCAGTGTCATCTTCTCACTCACAGGCACTCTCCTCACTCCTGTGTCTCATGAAGCTTGCTGAGAAATCACCAGGCAAAGAATATGGATCTCCTGCTCTTTCAACAAGAAGAGAAAGCATTTCTCTGGCTTATGTGGCCAGTATTTCCCCACAGTCCTTCTGCTTCCTGAGCAGTGTGGTCAGGGCTCATGCTCCAGCAAAGCACACTTTATTCAACATATGATGCCATCGTCTCACCTGCTGACAAAAGGCAGCAGAGCTGGCTTGAGGTAGAGCACGACAGATGGAGCACAGGCTGCTGCCTACAGTTGCCAGGACTGCACTCTGTTGTGACTGAACAGCAAAATAGAGCCCTCAGTTTAAAAATCTATCTATAGATTGCTGAGATCTATGGGTAGAGTTCTTTAAAAATGCCTCTAGATTAATAATGGTGTTATTTTAGTTCAATTGCCATTAGCTGCCATCTGTTTGCATAATTCACCTGCATTGCAATGCTACTCTAGTGAGACTCTCTGCCAGTCAGTATTGCTGCAGAGCTGATCCTTCTCTCTGATCTAAAATATCAAAAGACCAAAGTGATACAGCACCTGAAAAGTTTTTAATACAAATTAGCAAATGAGGCATACACTTTAAAAGTGTCTTTCTGTACACTGTAGCACTTCTATGCATGAAAGCTTAAATTGCATTTTGCAATGGTGGAGAAAACAATGCAATTCTAAAATTCAATTTGCAAAATCTACCTCGTCCCGTTGCATTGGGAATTTTTTGAGTGGGAGAACAGCAGAAGGGAGTCACACAAAGGGAGAAAATGAATTATAATTTAATTGCTTTCAGGGTTGTTTTAATTGGATTAAAAACTCCATGAAGTAAAACATTAGTCAGAGTGAAACTACATGGGAATTCTTTCTATTGTCTTCAATGGGTTTTAGATCAGACCCAAAGAAAAGACCAACCTTGCCAGTCTTATTTGACTAATGAGTAGGAAAAAATAATACTACAGCATGATATAGAAATAGGGCAGAGATTCTAGTCCTCGGTCAGCAAAGCACAAACCCCCCCAGACTTCCTCATCTGACCTTCCCTGTATTCCAGGACACACATCTGGCTTATGTTACTCTGGAGCACAGTCCTTCCTTCTCTTATCAGACTGTGCTTAGAAACTGGTGGAGGGGAGGGGTCCAAAGTGGAGGCAGACTGAGTGCTCCAGACAGCCAGGAGATTCTCCTGTCATCTCTGAGCAAGGCTCACACTGTGAGAAGTGTTTCAATGAGAAACACTTCTGGAAGCTCTATCAACCCATGGATTTGTCTACATATTCTCTGGATGTTTAAACTAGAACATAAAGACTCAAAAATATTTGGCTATAGCACAAATATTTTCTTGGGCCAGTGAGTTCCCCCATCCCCTCTCCTCTACTGCCTTTGCACATACAATTTTCTTCTGGGGGAAAAAAGAGATATTGATATAGAGCTTTTTAGGATAGCTACTCCATGACATCTATTTCAGAAAATACCTAAATTTAGAAAAGCCACAAGGATGTCTCCCTATGAGGCCTGACTCAGGGAGGTGGCAAGGTCCCTTAAATGCTCCTCATGTCAGAAGGAGATTCTTCATATGCATCTGCATTGCTCAGTCTCTGCTTAATGTACTACCAAGACACAGACACAGCCTGCAATTCCTGAGGAGCTGAAACAGGAGGAGCTTCCTGTGGTCCTGTATGTGATGCTTCAAAGGGAAAAGCTGCAGGTGGATGTTCCCTCATTGCACATTCTCATTCTCCAGCATGTGCCTGCATCAGTTATCCTGCCCACCTCTGTCATCTAGAGACTTCCTGCTATTGAACCTGACCTTGAAAATACTTTGTATGTTGTTTGCTTGGAAGAAAGGTCTTAGAAGAAAACAGATGCTAATCTCAGCAAGCTTGTATCTTAGGTATTCATTCACTAGCAGACATGAGTTTGAGCTTTTGAATAAAACTTTGAAAGGATCATACTGGTGTTTATGATGCATTGTTGTGATCAGTTTAGTACTAGAAATAGCAGTAAGAAGGATGCAGCAGAAAAACAGGGAAAAAGTCATCTCTAAGTTATCTGTTAATCATGACTATGGCCGTAATGGGACCTGTGCCCATCTGTCTGACACAACCATGTGTGTCCAGAGATGCAGTACCAGTGAAAGGGTGTGTTCCACGTAATTACAAACCAGGGTTCGTTAGGGTAGTGCTGCTCAGTGTCCTGGGAGCCTTAACCTTCCTAATGCTAAGGGCTTCCATTTGCACTTCCTGAGCTACAGTTATGACAAGGTCAGAAACCTAATGTTTGAGCCATTACCCACAATGGACGCAATATGTGCCGTCAGTATTGCAGAGAACTGAATGTGGCACGTGACAGGCAAGGCATGATAAGGAGAATTCTACAGTCATTACTGAGTTTGTAAAGTTTAGGAGGATAAGGTTCGCTGAGATATCTGTTGATACCTGTATGAAATGTTTTGTCATCCATTTAATTATATATTTATAAACCAAGATCTGTCATTACCAGTTTTCCTTTGCTCAATCCCAGGAAGTGTTCAACACACTGTGAACAAGAATGATACTGCACATTTAGCTAATGAAGTTATTCTGCCCCGACATTAACACTAGAGATACTTTCTTCCTCCCTGATGATTTATTCAAGCTCTAAAAAATTAAGCAAACTTAAGGATCTGTAGAGTGAAAAACTAATCCACTGAGCATTTTTTTCTCTTTTGTTCTGACACAACATCAGTTGAAATTGATGGGAATGTTTCTAGTACTTTTAACAGCACTGGATAATCTTCTAAAACACAAGAAAAAGTGCCAAAATCTTAAATGCAAACAATTCTGAAACAAGAATTTGAAGTAGAGAGGTCTAGCCCACAGTCGGAACAGCCTCCACTTGTACAAGAGTTTAGATAGAAAGTTGGGATGTCACATTCTTCCCTGCAGTGCCAGCAATTCTCCCTGTCAACTCAGACCTCACAAAAAGAAGTGTACCCTTATATATTTATATGTATATTTTAAAGCAAGATTATTAAGTCGGGAAAAGTCCCCAACAAGAGGATGGAGAGACAGAGGTCACAGAGAACTTTGATAGTATGGGAGCAGGGTAGAGAAAACACTGAAATTTTACAAATGTACTGGAATTGAGGCCAATAATCAGGCAACAATTGTCCAAGTCTCTCCAAATAAGATCAGTGACAGACAGAGAAGGGAAAGTGATGATGATTTGCCATTTATTACAAAATCTTGCTTTCAGCTTGGTAATCAAGTAAAAAAGATAGCAAGAGAGATTTTATTGTACAGTTTTCAGTAGCATCAGCAGTTTCAACCACAGTGTACATCATCCTGTTCTGGCCAGAGCTTAAGAAATAATAAAACATCTCAGGCTCTATTTTGATGTATGGTCTACATCTGGTTAGAAGGTATACACTCAAACCCATTGCCCAGCATTAGATCTGGGCTCCAAAAGAAATAGCGTTCAGCTAATTCCAACAGTTCTCTAAAAGCCAAAGTCCTGATGGAAGCAAAATGGAGTTTTGGGCTTCTGAGAATTTAAGCTGCTTTGTAATACAAAATAGTGATCTGGCAGAAGAGAAAGGGAGAATGCCTAACTGGGATCAGGGTTTTTAGATATAAATCACCTTTTAAATGATTTGCCCATTTTCTATTCTAAAAATGAAGAAAAATAAGAAAATTGAAGACTTAGATTATTTTTACATCACATGAAGTTTACTAAATATAAATTTCAAAGTTTCCAGTAATCACCAGGCTTCTGAAGCAGTCAAGAAAGACATATAAATGTCCCTGTGGTATGAACACAACAGATACCTGAGCTGAAGCATAAGGAAGCCACGTGGCATATACAAGATGCAGGGAATATAGAGAATAGCAAGAACAGAATGTGTCTTTTCTGGATCTTTGACTTTAACCAGAGTGTGGATATTTCTTCTTTGCCAACAGCTAATTCTTTCAGCTCCCAATTATATATACACACACACATACATCCTGAGAATGTGATACATCACAGAAAAATGTACTGAAGACAAGTAATGCCCTATCACAGCTCATAACCTTTGAAAGCTTTAATGTGAACAATAGCATGTGTCTGTTCTGCAGATTTTTCATTAAAGTACATAGACCAATCTTCAAGGAAAAAAAAAGAAAATATATTTGAGGAAGTAATAACCCAGAGGTTAAAAAAATATTGATTAGGGAAAATGTTTTCTTCATAAAGATAATATCTCTCTTTTAGCAAAAAGAAGCTGCTTAGTGTCCAGAAATAATAAAAAAAAAGAAAACAGAGTATGTTCTTACGGCACACATTTCATTTGTTGTGAGCTTTGTTGAATCATAAGCAAAACTGTCATTCGTCTTACAACCTTGTCTCACCTTACCTATCACATTGAAAGATTTCAAATTTTTTCGGAAAGTCTGCGCCATTTCATTTATTACATTGAAAAAAATTAAGCTCCAACTTTTAAATTCCTTTGGTTGGGGATTTTTTTTTTAATTTTGGTTTTGTTTTTTTTTTAATATAACTATGTGCCCTTTGGTGCCTAATACCTTCTTAGAAGATACAACCTGGTAAATTTAGTATGGATTGCCACAGACTGTATTTACTTCTAATGAGACATAGTATCTCCTGATCTTTTTCATCTAGCTTCAGAAAAGAAAGATAAAAAAAAAAGAAGCTTGTTTCTGTCAAAGTTCGTTCTTTGGTGTCAGGAAAACATGCTGGGGTTTTTACTCCTCCGTCTTCTAAGTTTTCACCTTGATCCTGTAAAATATTACAAATAATCCAAATGCATATCTTGCTTCTGTTTTCTAAATTCAAACTAAAAGTCAAATAGTCAAAGATAATGATAATGATGACTTCAGAATTTATTTTTCCATCTTGGAGAAATGCATTGGGTGGTACATTTCCAAATTTCAGGAGACTGGTGGGTGACTTGCAGGCTAAGGCAAATGCAAATTAAGACAGCTGAATCAAGGGCCTTCTGAGGACTTCAAAGGGCTTTGGATCAAGCCTCAAGTTTTTAGGACTTTTCATCACTAGGTAGCAAAATACTTCACAACAATCAGTACATTTCATTACTTCTATTTCATTGACGGGGAAACTGAGGTATAAACAGTGAAACAAGTCTCATCCTATCCTTCAGTGACTCTGTGGCAGTCACTAAATGTCACTAGTCACTATAATAGTCTCTCTCTATAAAATATATATATATATGTAATAGACATCTATAAAATAGTCCCTAGTGAGAGGATAGCAGGCAGCTCCCATGACTTTCTGCCATCTCAATTAAATTTTCTCAGAGTGCCTTAGAAAATAAGTTAGGCTTGTTGCTCCAGTAATTTTGCTGCCCTTATGATTAAACTCTGAATTAACATGTCATGTATTACTTGACAGAGGGGGTCTGTATACTGATCCTTCAGAACTTGTGCTAGATGTATTAGTAAACCTCAAAAATCCCAGTGTGCTGCACCTGCCACCCCCAACTCTCATCATGGCAGTTCACTTGCATCTTTTTCTATAACCCTTTGATCCTCTCTGTCTCTTACTAATCCCAGCTACGTCAAGGGTTAGACAGAATTCAAATAAGATCCTGTGTTGATTTAGAAGTCTGGTTTTTGTCTGACAGAAATTGTATCTTCTCATCTGTGTTCACTAATAAGTAGTATGGTGTCGTCACCACCACAATACCAATGGCTAATTGCAATAAGGAGCCGGATGTGTATAAAGTCAGTAACAAGAGTTATGAGTGACCCTGCCCTGTTTCTCCCAAACTGTATAATCTGCTTTAAATCTTGGGGCTGGATTGTCTGCATGATATTAAATAGTTACAGGGAAAGCCTGGCCCTTTGTTGTGGAGGAGCATTCTTAATGGCTGCTGCCTAACACATACCATGGGAAAAAAGCTCATGAGTGCCCACGGGATGAGCAACAGCAGTTAATTAATAAATACTGTTCCCAAGGGATTCACAAACAGTGAAGTAACCAAAAAGAGCCATGCTAGTTTGCAGTCTGCTTTCAAGCAGGAGAACAAAATCAGTGTTTTCTTAATGGAAAAAGTCTATACTTGAGGCAGGCCGTCAAAGGTGGGAGGACTGTCCTCTAGCAAGAACATAAGGCTGGGAACCTGGAGACAGATATTTTCTTCTTAAATTACTTCAACTGCCTCACTTTCTTCCCTTGAAAACTGGAAAGTTGCTCCTCATGGATGCAGCATGAAGGAAAACACAGAACAGTTTTCAAGCACTATGGGTATTTCCCGGCTTGTCAGTGAATGCTGTGGAGAATTTCTGCTGGTGACCTGTCACTATCACTGCTGAGAGCAATCCAGACACAGATGAAACCAAGCACTGCACTAAAAATCTCCTTACATGAAGTGGGGAGGCGAGGAATGGCCCTCTGCTGCTAGGCACACTCAGCGTGCCATGGGTAGAGCCCTTTGATACCCAACCCAAGGGCCCATGAAAGTGTTGTTATCCACAGAATACCTTCTTGGGAGCTAAAGAATGAGGAGAATGGAAACAATTTATTTCAAATTCAAAAAATGGCTTTTGGGGAGGATAGAATCCTGTTACTGCTATGTGGCAGCTGTATTTATCCACATCCATTGTCGAGAGTGATCATCTTAACATTTTTATAATATGACCACGTGCTATAGGAATGCTGTGTAGGAGAACATTTTGTTAAAGGCTGTGTGGCCCATTTTCTATGAAACACTCATATCTTTTAAAACCTCTAGAGGTGAATCAATTCCTTAGCAGGGACCACTGACTTCAGCAGGACTGTTAAAATTTCATTAGTTTTGTTTCTGTGTCAGAGGTTGGTGGATTGCACAGCATTTTTAAAATCCATGGCCTTTGGATAACTTAACATTGGAATTTGCTGAAATCTGCTAATACCAGAGCTAAGTATAAAACTCACTAAGGATGCTTTGACTAAAAAGATATTTCACTCCAAGGTGGAAGGAGGTAAGAGGAGATACCTAAATGATCTGCATGTTACCACTTACAAGCAGTACCCTGCACCCCATGAACCTGGATTTTGACTCTGACATTGCTTCATAATCAAGGACTGTCCCCGGGTGAACAGTCAGACCTCAGCTCCATGAAGAAGGGCCAAATTCTGGGGGGATGTAAGAGTAGGGGAAGAGATGGCAAGGAAAACATAGCTGTGCAAAGAAGTGTGTTGATACATACTGACAAAGATGCAATGAAAGAAAGAACTTGTTTGAAGAGCTTTTCTAAGCCAGGTTATGATTAGACCATCAGAAAATAGTGAGAATTGTGTTTTAAGCAAATGGAGAGGTTTTCTCATAGGTACAGGAGTTTTTTTTATCAAAAGGCTCAGACTATGCTAAATTGGAAGGGACCCACAAGGACCATCGAGGCCACTGCCCAATGGCAATAAACGGATGGCCTGATCCTCAGTTACACTGAGGGCTTTTTTTTTCCTGCAAATATCCTTGTGAGCAGAGAAAGGGTCAGAAATGTAAATCATTATTTGTGTGAATGTCATACACAACTGAAAAGAAAGAGGCATTCATTGAGACACTCAAAGGTTTATTCTGCTGGCCAAGATCCATTATGCACCTCTGCTCAAGCAGAGCAGAATCTTGGTATGGTGGTAGGAGCAGTTAGAGGGGCTGTACAGTCTTGTGACACATTTAATTTAATGTTTTGTTCTGCAGGATCTATACTAAAATTAAGATCATTCAGTTATGCTGCAATAACTGGGAATGAAAGTGTCACCAGAAAATACAGAGACTTTTTTTTCCTGTGGTAACCAACTACGTGCCTCTAATTTCGTGTGTTCAGACCTATTGAATGATTCAGTTCTTGGTTTAACAGGGAAAATGGAATATTTGAGTGAAGCATCAACCCCTTTTTTATGAACAGTAAACCCTTTATTCAATTTAGTGTAACAAGAATTTTATGTCACGACTGTCAAAAAGCAGTATCAGCAGCTATCAGCTTGGCAGGAGTCTAATCGTGGCTTAATTTATTTTGCTGCTTCCTCCTCCCTTTTCATATTTTTAGTCCCTCCTTTCCTTCAGAATGTTAGCATTATACACTCTGTGGCTATAACCAGGGTATTATGCATGGAAAGCATGGAGTATTCCTAGACAGGAACTCTGATAACCTGATCAATTGTTTCCTGTACATTATGTACACTATTTAAGTAAGTGGAAAGCTAAGGATTTTTTCCTTGAGGTTAAGTGTATGTCAAGAAGAAGAAGAAAAGTGGTTTTCACTACAAATATACAATAGATTTTCCAATTATCTGTTTAACATTGTCTCCATTAAAAACCTTCAGTAACAGAACAGATCAGAAGAAGTCAGGGAAAATAATTATCAGAAATAACACTTGTGAAGAAAAGGAATAGAAGAGAGCTTTACTCAGCTTTTGTGATTTGATTCCCAAGAATCAAAGGCAAGATACAACACAGCTGTAAAGAAAATGGATTTTTCTGTATCCATATGCCACTATTCAGATATTTATTTCTTATATATTAATTATTTGAAGAAGGATGGTTGATATTTTCAAAAGCATTAAATGTTGGTCTAAATCTTTTCCTACTGAAATCAATAAGAAATCTAATGACTTCAGTGGCAGCAAGGATAAGCAGCTGCTTCTGAGAGTGTTACTTTCAGGGGGCTTGTTTTTTGGGGCACGGAGGGAGGGGGTTATTTTGAAGATGCATGTGATCCATATCTTTTTCATCATGAAATTACGCAAAATATATCAAGTTAAAAAAGAATAGCACTTTTGTTTCAGGTGGAAAAGACTTCCAAAAGAACTCCAGACCTTTAACAGTGAGTACATATGGCACAAAGAAACTTATTTACTGTGTCTTCATGACACAGCAAGTGAGGCAGCCCAAGATAAACACAGAGAGGCTTCATATTCAAGTGACAAGCCATGTATCCAATATATATATAATGTCCTGTATTACATTTTCTTCAGGATTGTATTTCATGAAAATATCACTGTTTATGCAGGAATCTGTTCCTTCACTATTTTTGCAAAATTCTTCTCTAAGGTTCTTGAAACAAATGTTGCATTGGCACTTCATGAAAGCCTCTTAAATATTAATGGCAAACCCTTCATCAGGCATGAAATTTGAGATCAAAAGATGAATGGCTTATATTCTATTAATTTTGTTCTATTGTACCCTGAAACTCACTTTTTCTTTAAATTAAAATACAAGTAGTCCAATTCTACCCAAGTTTTGTCCAGGACAGGGTTAATTTTTCACAGTACCTGTGAGGGGGGCATGACCAGACCCTTATTTTAGTGATACCTCCTCACACCATGGCCAGGGCTGAAAGGGTCTCTCTGGCTTCTGAGAAGAAGGGCACAGCTTTGGATGGGCAAGACTGGCCTGAGGGGGGAAGCCATCTGCCATTGTTCATTGGTGAGCACTTTTGCACAGGAACCACCCTCTATTTTATACACTTTTGTCATTAATATTGTTGCTCTTACTGATAGTTTTCTCATCTCGTTGCTATTTCCAGCAAACTCTTCTCATCTCAGCCCATGATCTCTGCTTTTTTTCTCCCATGCCAGGAGGGAGGGGAGTGGCTCTCAGGGGTTTATTTTAGTACTAAATTGGAGTACTAAACTGGGGAATAACATTCCTAAACCATGACAATGTGGCTGTGTATCACTGTAATACAGTTCATATGGAAGAATGTCACTAAGATTCAGACAAGAGAGACTTTTGCAACATGTCAGTTTAAAGGAAACCATTTGGAAAGATGCTTCTTTCAAAAGAAACACACCCCACGGAGTGTTGTTGAGTAACTTACTACTACATCATCTCCTGGTTACCCACAATCAAGATCTGGAAGCAGCTGTACTAGGTACGAGTGAAAGCAGTGGTGTATTACTGAGATTCAGGCAGTTGTAACAGCCTAAGGAAAATAATAGCAAAAACCTGGGGAATATCACATATAGAGAAAGACAATAGGAGCACAAAATTATTCTCTGTGTGAGCTCATACTGCCAGCTTGGCTAACTCTTTGTCTGTAGTGCCCCACTGCCCTGATCCCCAATGGTGTGCATGTGGCTGATCCCGTCTGGGTCCTTCTCTGCAGTGGGGAAACTACTGCTCTCTGTGACAGTGTGTCCCAAGGTCTGCTATCGACACAACGCCATCAAGTGTGGCTCTTTCATCTTGAGACAGCCCTCCAGCACTACCCCAGAAGGCTTTGTGCCTTTGCATGCTTCCTTGTCTCTCCTTCCTGGACAGGAAAAATCTCAGCATAACGGAGGACACCAACCTGACAGACAGAACAACTGTCTTCACATCATTTCAGGTACTTAAAATTGGAAACTCAGAAGAAAGCAGTGCCACAAGAAAGCCTGCAGCAATCACCCTGGGAACCAGGATTCTCTTGCTAGTGCAACCTATAACAAAATATAGATAGAAATGTCTTCATAATTCAGTAATGACAAGGATTCCATTACGCCAGTTGATCATAATGAAGATGAAGAAGAGTTCTATTAAACACTGTAGTTTTATTTACATTGTAAGACAGACACCTTATTAAAAATTATCTTAACCTAGACTGAAGTTTTAGAACTTAGAATGCTGGATTGTCAATTTTGAATTCCAAAAATGTTAATAAACTATAAAATCCGAGAGTCAAGATTTAGGATCCTACCTAAATGTCTAACTGGTCTCAGTTATAGACAACAACTCTCAATACACAGGAAGGAAGTACTAAAAACTAACAAAACTTAATATGACCCAGGAGATTAAGCTTGTTCTTGAGACTCTTGGACCAAACAACGTCTTAAGACTGCTCTAAGCATTATGCATTAATTTTAAATTAGATCAAATCTGAGTGCTTTCTTTGATGAAAATGCTCATTTCTTAAATTACATTTATGTTTGACAATGGAATGTGACTCTTGCTAAAAACAAACACTAATGCTGCCTTAAAAAGATGAAACTAATGAAGCTACGAGGAACATAAAAATGGGAAGTGGGAACTCTTAAAAGAATAATGAGCAAAATATAAAATATCCTTGAGGAAGACATGAAAGCATTCATTTTAGTTTTATGTATATGTATCTTTGGACTTTGATTTTTATGTTTTTTTTCAAAGAGAAAAAAAATCAGTGGCAGTAACTTAAAGCTAAATTTGTAAATTAAAACCTAGAAATCCTAAAAAAATAGAGGGAGCATAAAAAGAAGAAGTCCAAGTTAGAAGAATTAAAGATAAGGAGTGTTTTAATTCTGTTAGGAAGGAGAAGGAATCCTATACCTGGAAAGACAGCTGGAAATAGTAGAGTTATTCACACTAATAAATATAAAAGGCGTATGTTTCATTAGCTTAAATTAACAGAGCCATGTCCCACCAAGCAAAAATTTAGAGAGATGGTAACAGATTTGAGGTGTAGCAAGTAGGATGTAAAACATCCAGTGTGAAGCACTCAGTGGCATCTTTCTATTTAACCTAACAAATAATTAAGGACTGATTTCATGTTAGGATAGAAGTACTCACATGGGGAATAGAAAACTTGCAATACAGAACTTTCAAAACTTGCTGACAGATGATGCCATGGGTGGACATAATGGAGGTAAGACAAATTTAAATTTGCCACAAGCTTAAGAAAAACCCATTATGTACCAAGTGTACCATTATTAGACCTAAGGGGTGCTTATCAAAACTGGCAGGAGAGCCATAACAGAGCACCTTAGAACAGGAAAAAAAGAAAGTACTTCTGTAAGTGGCAGGCAGGCAGCTCTTTGGTTTTATTGTCTTAAGAGATTTTGGAGGCACACAGGGCCAGCAGGTCCAGATGAGAAAATTCATCAGTAGCAGGTGGGCTAACAGCCAGGGGAAGGAGCAGTCAGGGCTGTGCCTTCTATCCCCCCTAATTCCATGCCAGCAGGTGCTGGGGTAAGACAAGGGAGTGGAGCTCCGTACGTGCTCTCCCCAAACAGCATCTCTTGTGGGAGACCAAGCACCAAGCTGGATGGACCATTACTCTGCCTGTCTCTTCTGTGTCCTTTACTTTTCTAGCAGTGAGTATAACTGCCCTTGAAATGACTTAGCAGAAGTGCAGGGAGTTCATGTTATGTTAAGATATGGGTGTTTCTTTTTATTAAAAAATGGTACAAAGAAGAAATAATTTAGGTAACTCTTGTGGCTCATGTTAGGGAGGAGTTCAGATTAAATCACAGTGCTATTCCCGCCCGGCTTCATAATCTACGAATCTATGAAATTTTCTTGTAGTATAATAATAATTTTTCAATTTCAGACTTGCTCTATCTCTACAAAGCCCTTTATATATTTAACTATAAGCTTTTTAAGAGGGTCCCTTACTGCCTCTCTCTTTATATATAGCCCTTGTTTATCTTTAATAAATAGATAATTGTACTGGCTTTATGTTGTTTACTGTTCTTCACATTTTTTCATCTTCTTTGTGTGATCTCCTCAGCACAAGAAGGAACCTTTCAATAAAGCCTGCCTGAGAGCGAAGACAAAGAAAGGGAGCAGAAGAAACCCAGACAGAGAGGGAGGGTCAGAGGAAGAAAAGAAAGACTAAGGGAAACATTCCTAAAGGATTTGAAAATAATTCACTATAATTTGAAAAAGTCTTTAAATGTCATGGAATAAAGATCAACTATTTTAAAGAACTTGTTATAAGCTTTCTGATATTATTACCACTCCCATTTTTATAAAACTAGCTGATAATTTAAATTTAATTCAAACACACCGCAGTGTGGGACAGAGTGGTAAGTGGTATGCATACTTCTATTTCTTACCTTTTCAGTCTTTTTGGTGATATTGTAAATTACACAGGAGTAACTTTCAGTGTCAATAGAAGACATTTACTATGATACTCAGAGGGTACTCTACGTTTTACATTTAGCACTGAAATTTTTTCTAGTCATTGTTCTGATACTTCAGGAAGAAATACTGTAAATAAATTTTAGAGAGGGATTGAGAACAAAAAAGTAAACAACTGCAAAACAATATAATGCCAGCAAGTGAAATAGGATTGTTTTTAAAGGACAAAGTTCCTGAACATATTCAAGACTATGATTATGTAAGCTATGGTACGAATTGGAAGTATCTTCACAGAAATAATTCTTTGATCACAAGAGGAAAAAAAAGAAAAGTGTTTGCAAGTCTATTTCTACAAACAAACAGAAGGAGGAAAATCTTTGTACCTCTATTGTATGACAACATTAGCTATGTTTTATCCAGCACAGTGTTTTTAAATGCTATTAACTATAGACAACGCTGCTTCCTTTTTCTTTTTTTTTACTGAAGAAGTGGTGGTGAGAATGGTGAGAGACAATCCAGCTGAACATTTTGTTGGATGAATCAGTCCTACTTGAAAGCAACTGAGAGCTCTTAGAGACTGAAATACAGTAATATACCAATTGGCATGGATACTGCTACTTGTTATGTTTCACAGTAGTCAGGGAGAAAGTGTGTTAAAGCAAGGGATAAAAAAATCTCACAGTATTTGAAATCTGAATGTTGGTAAAGGTCCAAGTTCCAACGCTAATTCTGATTTCTGTGTTGAAAAATAAATCAGAAATTCCCAACAGACTTGGATTTCTAAAATTCAAACTGGATAGAGGTATCAGCATCCTGTTAAGAAGTGTCCTGTGAAATTCCCATCAGCTCAAAGCTCTGCATTAAAATAGGCAGTCAGAACATTAAAGGCATCATGATAGGACTAAAATATTTTTAAAGTCTTGTTTGGTTAACGAAGTTATAACTAAACAATGAAGTAGAGCCCGCCTATCACACAGGATGGATCTGAGCCAAAATGCTCTACCTAAATGTCAAAGCATCTGTAATGTCACCAGGGACCCCAAACCTACATGCCAAAGCATCTGTAATGTCACCAGGGACCCCAAACCTACACCTCCAGCAGGACTAACTTAACCCAAGCCTCAGTTCTGTGTCCTGGCAGACACTGAGAGAGACCAGGCTTTAAGGTTAGGACAGAACATTTACTTAGGCAGTGCTTTATTTTCCACTTATGCTGAACTACAGTTAAGGTTTTTATCTCCCAGGGCTGGCTGGGGTGTTCTCAGGCCCAAATCTGTAGGATGCTCAGTAGCTTGTGGGAGGTGCTGAAAGATTTTAAAAGCCAGTGATCCCATTGCTTCTTGATGGCTTTCAGCACTCCTGGAGGATGGGTGTGGGAGGGGTGGCAGAATCAGATGCTGACATACTGAATTTTCCTAACACAATAAATGCCTATAATCATAGCAGATTGAATTCATACCTTAAGTGTAAACAAGAAAAGAATTGGTTTTGCACCATTCTGCCAGAAATAAGCAGCACACTGTAAGTAAATCACATTGTTTATACCACTTCTTCTGTGTGCAATGAAAACAAGAACAGCTGTTCCTTGACTGCTCTGTTTGTAAGAAATGAACAAATGTTCACCCTTAGCTGCTATAACAGCAAAGTTTACAAGATCTGCCATCCTTTCCCTTACAGTCTGTTTTCCTTGGCACTTATAAAGTCAGTTATTAATGTTCATTCCAGTTTAAAAAGTGCCACAAAATATCCCTGTTGAAGTGAAAAAAAAAAAAAGAAAAAATAAAAAGGAAAAGAAAAATAAATAAAAAGAAAGAAAGAAAAAAAAGAAAATTAACTCTGAAACCCAAAACTTCTATTTAGTATTTTTTTACCCTGAAAGTAGGAAAAAAAATGTATTTGGCAAAATTTCCTTTCATGAGATAAACACAGTTTCAAGGACCAGACAATATAGCTTGTGCATTCCATATTACAGGACAAATGCTGGCTCTGCTGCCAGTAAGGGTATCCTTTTTCACTGGTTTGAATAGGACTAAGATTCAAGAAGGCTGGAATGGGATTGGAATGAGTCAGCATTCTGGGTAAACCACATAGCTGTCAGCAAACACCTCTTACAGTCTCTTATTTAAGTTTATTAAGTCTCATCTTGAAATCAGTAAATTTCTCGCCAGTGAGGATCTTCTGAGGACCACACACGTCTGACACGTGGGAATCTACTTCTCCTTTCCAGCCTAAATGCACTGAAAACAGTTGATACTTATTTGATCTCATACCTTTTATTTTAATAGCTCTTCTTTCTCCTCAGCTCTTTTTTATTTCTACACTAGAGAAGCTAAGCCCTTCTTTTCATCAGTCTTCTCCAAGAGAACAGACCCTAAATTTCTGTCATCCTTTTAGTGGTCCTTGGCCCCCTCCAAATTCCAATTTATCTTTTTTTTGTATTAAAGGTGACTTGAAATTTACCATTATAGGCAGGTGTGGTCTCAGTATTTGGTACAACAGCAGCCAAACATCTCCTTCTGTGTAGGTATCCTTTGGCTGATAAGGCCAAGAGGACATTTACACACTTCATGGTACCTTCATAGTCCATAAAGATACTTTTTTACATCATTTGCAAATTTAAATGTATTCAGGACAGTGATTTTCACATGTTCTTGCACTGAAACTGGTAACTTTGATAGCTGTCTCTTACCCCAGTGTGACCCTTTGAGTGTGATTTGAAAGGGCAGTTCTAGCTCTTTTCAGTCAAAATCCTGGCACACAGTTTCTAAAGGTATGGCAACGATATACATGATTTCTGCATCCAAGGTGATAACTCTCTGCAATCAGTTGTATGTGCCCATGGTGTTGCATTGTGGCATTAAAGGAATTGCACATGTTTAAACTCTTTGCTTTGACCCCATTTAACACGGTGGCTCCACCTTGGATTTCAAATAGCTCCAATGCCAAAACCCAAGGGGTAGAAAGTCCTGCCAATTCGCTTTGATTAGATTTTTAACATACAAAGGACGTAATTTAGGTGCAAGCAAGGCATTCAAGTCTTGCTTTATGCTTTTAAAACCCAACACGCATCAGCTTCTAGAACTGCAGAATTGGCAAACTAATTAAAAAGTACCAAATAGGAGAGGAGCTGCGAGGGGTCTCACCGGAGGCTCTGGTGGGAACAGCAGGTGTGCTCGGAGGAATTCGGATTTAAAAAGGGGGTCTGGCAGGGGAGGAGGGCAGAGACACGGCCCTGCCCTCTGTGGGGCTGTGCCGAGCGGGAGCAGAGTGGGGGCGTGAGGGGAGGAAGAGAAATTAATTAATTAATTAATTAATTAAATAAAGGCCGTTCAGCCGTGCCCGCCCTCGGAAACTACAGTTCCCAGAGCGCCTCCCGGCCCTCACATGACAGGGCCCGGCCGCGCCATGGCGGAGGCCGCGGAGAAGGTACGGCCGGGTGTGGGGGCGAGTGTGGGGCCACGGGGAGGGACGGGCGAGTGTGGGGCCACCGGGAGGGACGGGCGAGTGTGGGGCCACCGGGAGGGACGGGCGAGTGTGG
>JAWWMO010000083.1:49579779-49604739 GCA_035047845.1 Dendrocincla fuliginosa | reverse complement strand
TAAAGTCCTCAACATCTAAATTCAGCACACTTGCAATAAAATTGTGTTCCACTTTTTGTATCACTTAGCAGACTGGGTTTTTGAAGGCTAAAGGCCTTAGTCTGAGTTTTTCTTGGCATTCCTTTAGTCTTAGGGATTTGATTGCACTGAGAGAAATTGAGTCAGGATCCTAATCCTGAGAGCTGTATAGGGAGTCCCGTTATCACTGAGACAGGAACACAGGTCTGGAAAGCATATCCTAGGGTGGAGAAATGGGAACAATGAAGCTGCACTTTGTCATGGTTACACATCCTACTTCAATAATTCTCCTTGTTTGCTCTGTGGATTCTTCAGCACAAGAGTGTGTATCTTCCCAACCTGTAGAGGATGGAGTGCTTCTTCTCTTTGCTTCTGAACTTGTTTATTCCTTTTGAAAGAAGGCAGGGTGAGACCTAGAAATGGCCAACAAGCAAGGGGAGGTGTTTGCATCCCTAGAGCACAGAATTCTTTTTAAAAAGCAAACGTGGGCAGATCTACTTGGACAATAGTACATGACTTTGACACGCTATCTTTTTAAGGACTGAATGAGCTTTGAAATTATACTTTGTGTTTCTTGATTGTACAAGGTAACAACCCACTACTGGGTTTGCAACAATGCCAACATAAATTTTGGCAAATGTTTGTTGTGAGTTTCCAGCTATTTTATCAGAAATAACGATTATTTAAATTATTTTTCAAAACCAGTGCTTAGGTTCCAGTTGGTGTGAGAAGAAGCAGGACTTGGGCTAGGTTTATTTCTGACTCCCATGTGAGAATGGCAGGCAGTGGTTTGTGGGCAGTTTGATGCTGCCATTTTTGAAGGAAACACTGAAGAAGGCAGATGTTACAGTGGAAGAAATTTGAGTAAATAGCTGCCTCTTTTATAAAGATAGTTCTATGTCCTCTTTGCCCACCTCAGTAATTTGCATCTTTTGACAAATTTGACTTCTAAAACTTTCCAAATGCTCCCTCCTCCTCTCGTTTCTGGCCAGAATAGGTCATCATCTTCAAATAAGTTTTTCCAAATGGTGCTGAGGGAAGAGTAAGACTCTACTGGACATGCACACTTAAAGCAGTTCATAGCAGGTCAGGTTACTGGAAGTTGCTGTGAAGAGCATATTTGCTTTTAAGGTAGAGGGAAGTGGACAAATGCTCAGAAATATTCCTGTATTCCTTCTTACATCAAATAGATGATACACCAATTTAATACATAGGGTTCAAAGCTTTTACCTCTCATCTTTAAAGTACAAGTGATATTTTGATGCCTGTAGTCATAAGACAGTAGTAGCATTTATAAAGACTGAGTATTTTGTGACTATGAAATGGGAATATCACAAGGAGGGGGGGAGAAGGCAAATTTACCTTATCACAGGTATAACCCAGTTGTTATTGTACTTAAAATTGTGAGCATTATAAGCTATTTAGTAGGTGAAGATTAAGAGTTTTTCGTAGTTTTCATGTTCTCAAAAACAAACCAAAAAACTTAGTGTTATTATGAAGTAGTACAGGGATTTGACCTGATCTGGGGTGGAAGTCAAAGGTATCTCCAAACTGCGTTGTGACATTATAATGTTACTTCCTTAAATTCAGCAACAGACATCAGCAATTTGTTACACCTTGCCTTTTATTATTTTCTAAAACTACTTTATGAAAGTGTCCTCCTGCATTTGTAACATCATGTGTTGCATGTGATATTTTCACTTGCAGTTGATTCTTTTTGCTATTTTTTTGTTTTTTAAATTCAGTCTAGCAACTGTAAAGTCAGGTTTGTTTATAAATCAGTTGCTCAGTATCTCTTGAGCTGGAATGAATGGAGATAGTTGGGTCCTAACAAAGGTTTGAGAGCTGAACTGGAAAGGATAAAGACTGACAATAGTCATAATTTCTTTATCAGCCAAAGGAGGCACTAGGACCTGTGTGGTACAATTCCCAGGTAGAATAATGAGGTGAAGATTTAAATAAAAAATGTTACCTGTATCTTTTGTTGGGTAGTGCTTGTCTCCTCATGGAAATCCTGTGGCAGTTATCCTTACCTTTGTAAGGCACTTGTTGGGCCCCCTTGTCCAGACAGGTTTGTGTACCCTTCCTGGTGCAGTCCTGCCCTCTCAGGCAGTGCTGGTGACAGGAAGGGCTGGATGGAGGTTTGGATGGTGGGGGGAAACCCCACTGATGATGTGCCTGTCATAGGAGTCTGGTAAGAAGTCACCCATTCCCCTTCCCAGCAGGGCACCAACCACTCAGATAAATACTCCTTTGCTCCCATGTTGGTTAGGGGATTTATAGTGGATCCTTTCCAGCCCACAGTCTCACAGGCCCTCAAAACTAAAACTGAGACAACCAAACAACCCCTTAATCGATTTCTGTAAAAAAAGTAACAGAGATGGGTATGCTTTGGATCAAGTCAAGATGTCAAGACCAAAAAAGGTAATAAAGTATCTTGGTAACTGAATTCTGGGGCATTTTGCTGCACTTTGTGCTTCTGTACGTATAGAAGAGAAGTAGGTAATTATGCCTGGAGGCTTCATTCTGGGGGTTGAGGTCTTTTTCTGTTGTTTTTTCTTTTCCTGTTTGTATTTGTCACTAGATTTCTGTTAGCAGTGAAGCTGCCCCCAGCAGAGCTCTAAGGATGTGTTTATTCATTTCTGCATAAACTGAGGATGTTCTATGAACCTTTATTTTCACTCAAAAGTAATTTGAGTTGATTTCTTTGATTCTGCAGGAGGTTTGGATGTAGTCTGTAAACTAGTAATTCTGGAGCTCCAACTAGTTAGTTTAATTTTTTCTTCTGCGTGATAGTGATGACTGTTGCACTAAAAAATGCTGATTTCATACGAGGTTCTACATGGATTTCCAAAGGTCTGACCTGTATTAAATATCAAAAATAGTCTTGCAAATCGCCAAGTAGTCTTCTCTTACTTTTTAGCAGTAATGTTGGGTTTGCACTTTTGCAGCAGAATGGTGGTTTTGGGTGGGATTTTTGTTGTTGGTTTTTGTTTTTTTTTCTTTTACTTTAAAGTGAGATTTTATAATGTGTCCTAAACACTGAGTATTCAGGTACGCAGAGGCAGAGCACTTTGGATGGCTTGTGAGCTGGAAGGGGTCGTGGTTTAGGAATACACTCCCTCACTACCCCACTGCCACACTTGCCCAGAACAAACCCCTTCTCCTTGGAAGAGATTTCTGTCCTTCCCTCCCCTGCCAGGCCTGCCAGTGACTTGTGGTGGTATAGAATAACCTCTGGGTCCTGGCCATGCCCATTCCTGGCTACTGCAAAAATTAACTCTGTCCTGGGTGGAACCAGGACAGGAGGAAATGAGCTGACGTACCATTTTTCTTATAATCTCTGAAATCAATATGAACTTGGAAGAAAGCATGAAAAAAATAAAAAAAAAAATTAACTGTAGGAGTTTTTGTTGTTTCATCTTTTTTGCTTTTTTAGGAAGGCCTATTACACACAGCCCTTGTTGCAGTAGGATATGAGTGTATCTTTGACATTGCTTGAGTGATGGACCTCAGGTATCTTTGTATCGGAGTTTAAATGCTTTGCAGGGACAGAAGTTGCAGGCATCAACAAGGCTGGAATGGCCACCTGTAGTAATGGGAATTCTAGCTGGGACTGGACAGAAGATGTGCAGCAAAGGGGAAGGACTTGCCTTGTAATGTATGCACTGTTTATTTCCATAAATGCTTTGAAAAACTTTGAGGGCAAGTCATGTGGGAAGGATGACACTTTGCTGTCAGTGCCCGTAACATAATTAGAGTATCTGCAATCAGCAGAGCATGTAGTTCATGTGACAGACTGCCCTGTGGGCAGATCCTCTGCTGTGAGAGCAAATGTGGGCTAATGGAATAACTCTCGGAACTGCCCACAGGTTCCTTTGGGAAGTTTTCTTCATGAGGACCGATTTCAGATGTTTTTTTCTCCTTGTGATTCCACCACAGTAGTTCCTGTAGGCAAAACTAGGGAAGCCAGGGTGGAGTATCTGAAGAAGGTTGTGAGCCTGTGTTTGGAAAGGCAGATGAGCATCCCTGGCAGTGGCCATGGCCTCTTGAGAGGTTGTGGCACGGTCACAGCTCTCCTCAGCTTTGTAAATCCGCTCCAGGAGAGTTGGTGGTGAGTAGGTGCTGGGTGTAGGAATTTGTTTTCAGTTCAGGAGTGTTTCAGTGACAAATGGAAGAGCTCTCCGTAGGAAGGGCTTGTATTAGTGTTAATGGTTAATTGCAGTATTTCATTCAATTGGAAATGTGCTTTCAGTGGGAAATGTTTATGGATACCTGTTCTTTACAACATATTTTTAGCTATTTGACTGCTGGCTTTAACATTAAAAGGCAAGTAGAAAATTATATGGAATATGAGTTTTAGTTTAGCATTCCCGTGGTTGAAAAATGATCATGATTTATTTTACAACATCACAAAGAGCTTCCTCCTGCCAGCTCTGGGGGTCGCCTTCCCTTTCAGAATTTAAGGCTGCCATGTGTGGAGTGCTTTACACGTTTTGTGCAACACACATTTCTTTTTCTCTTAATACATTTGTCAAGCATCTCAAAATTCAGTGTCGTTTCAGGTATTTTTAGGCAGAAAGTATGGAAGAAGTGTTAAGTGGTGGTACAAAATCTCTAAAATTTATTTTCAAATGTTTAGAGTCCTCTAGGATGGTTTAAAGGACTTCAAATAAAAGTGTCATACACTTAGTAAAAACCCACGTTAGCTCAGCAATTGATTTTTTCTCTTTTTTTTTACTATTTTTTCCCTTAAAAAAGGAAGGCTGTGAGTTCTCTTGTCTGGAGTAAATGTCACTCTGTTTATATCTTAGCTTTGCTGCAAGTCAGGACTTGTACTATTCCTCTCGGTTGTCATGGAAACGCAGCTAACTGACATCTCAACTCAGGCTGCTGATGGTTTTATTTGTGGGGTTTCAGGATTATTAAAATTTAACAAAAATTATTGATTTGTTTTTATTAACACTGCCTTCTGTTTACTTTAGAAGTTCATCCTGCATAAAAGCTTTTCCTGATAGAAGAATACCTTTAAAATTATTGAACTCTGATACTCTAAATAAGAGATCATCAAATACATTTAATATACCAGAGTCTGAAGCAACAAAGAAATCTTGAATTTTTGCAAATCACCTTTTTCATTTCATTTGGTTTACAGTAAAGTGCCCCAACCCCATTTCAATTCACCTTTTAGCTTGACTTTTACTTAACACAGAAGATCCCTGTCAAGAAAGCGTGAAATGGGTACATCATCATGCCTACTACTTGGAAGTTTTCATTTTATTTACTTACTTTGAAGCCTGGCAGAACGCTTCGGTGCACTGACTTTGGAAAACATATATTTTTTGCATATGCATGTGTGGGAAAAATTACTTAGTTTTCACTCATAAATAAGACAGGCCAAACTTATTTACAGTAACTTTATCTAATGGTCCACGGCCGAGTGATTTTATGCAAACTACTCAAGAGACTAGAATTAACTTTTCATGTTGGTTGCACATTGGATGTCCAGACCCCAGCAACATGTGGGATCTTATAAAAACTAGATGACTGGAGTTCAATTTTTAGTTTTATGAATTTATTCAATGATTACCCATGCATTTCAAGTGTAATCTTTGTAAGGCATGTATAAAATGCAGAAATGTGTTAATTGCTGTGAAAGGGACACATACTCCCTTACGCCCTCCTTCCATCACATGTGTGCTTTTTCCTTTGGCTTTACCACCTCCCTCTACCTTGTAGCCATTTATTAAGGATCTGTAGGCATGAGGAATTTGACTGATTTATATACAGCCCTGTAATTTGACATTGTCATTCTGTCTAGTAACAACTTTGTTCAGTGTTAGATTTACTGAATAAAATTGTTTCTTGGTGGACATTTTGACACCTCACTTCAGACTCCTACGTCATGCGCTGCTGACATCCCTGTATTAATCTCATTTGTATTCTGTCATAAAACTCTCAAACAACATTATAAAACAGACTCTCTTTGCAGCATATTTATATAAGCATGGGGCTAAATACTGAGTGTTTCCATAGGTGTGTATGGCTCTTTTGTGTTTTATGAGGTTATGTCCATATTACCATATATGATGGTATCACACATGGTAAATGGCCACAGTATTTAACTTGGGAAAGACTGGCTTAAGTACTCCAAGGGCAATTTAAACAAAATAATTTTTATTAACCAGTTAACATGTCCCTCTTGCAAATTCATGTTTGCATCATTAGCTACAAGAAAACATTGCACAAATGCAGTCCTTCTGCTGTAGGCTGGCATGGTGTGTTTTTAGGGGTTGGAAGGCAGTGGCTGGGGGGAAGTAAAGGCACCCCTTTAATCAGAGCCCTGCTCTGGTAGCTTCTGGTTGCTTGGAAATGGGAGACACGTTTTATGTGGGAAACATGCTCAATGTTGATATGTTCATTAGAGCCAATATAGGAGAATATTATTGCAGGTGTACTGTTTCCAGTGAGGGCCAAGGGATATATATGGGTTTGTGTATGTATGCACGTGTACCATTAACTGAGGCTTACTGGAGCCTGTGGAATCTCTCCCTGGCACTGTACAGATGTTACCTATGACCAGAGAGCTATTTTGCACCTCACATTTTCTTTTCCTAAGAGATAAACATGTGGAGTGTTCTTTGATGAATAAATTTGCTGCTTGTTTATTTTTGTGTGGTTGTTGTTGTTGTTTGTTTGGGTTGTTTTTGTTTTGTTTTGGTTTTTTTTCAGTTTCGTTTCTTCTCTTCACTCTGTGCCCCTTGAACCATCATCTTTCTTTGCATCTAAGTAGGAGTTAGGTGATAATACCTAACATGCTTGGAAAGAAAAAGAGAGGAGAGCTTCAGTATTTACCAGGAAAAGATCTTAACATGCAGATGATAAAGTTGATTCATACGAACATGCTGTGTCCAGATCCTTTTCCCAGACAGCATATTTATACTATTTATTTTTTAACATAAACCCATTGGTGGGTTTTATGCAATTAACTTATTCCTAGTGGATTCTTTTTTATTTTTGTTCACAGCGTTTTGCCTCTATCCTTCCTACAGAGGTGCAGCATCTTGTAAAGGTTGTGAAGTTTCTTGTAACCTGCATGCTTCAGCTTTCAGTTCGTTGTGGCTACAGTGGCACACTTTATTTTATCATCATTCATTTCATATCCATCCTTTTTGTATTTTACATCTAAATTGCAAATGACTAACTTTTTGTAATAAAGTACACATGTACATTTTTTCCTGCTTTTTAGATATCAACTAAGTGCCTCTTAGAGCTGAATTGATATGCTGCTGTACAGTCTTTATTTGCACCCAGAACTCTGGAGTAAAAAGAGAAACCAGTAACAAAAAAGCACAACCCAAACCCCCTCAGATGATAAAAATGTGAGAGTTTGGCTTTTGGTTGTAATGGCTGTTGTGAAGAGATAGCAGTGATCCATCTTCGCCTGTTGCTGTGTGATACTTTTGGGGTATCTTTTAATTGGTTTATGTCTAAATTCAACCTCTAAATGCTTTTGTTGTTTTTTCTCTCTTGCTCCCTTTTTCTTACACTCTTAAAAATTTAGGAAGATGAGAGTGAAGAAGAACCTAAGCTGAAGTATGAACGGCTTTCTAACGGAGTGACTGAAATTCTCCAGAAGGATGCAGCCAGCTGCATGACAGTGCATGAAAAGGTATCGGGTGACTTAGTGGCTGAGATGAAACTTCCCCTTGGTTTTATATATTCAGCTGTGCTTATAATGCATCAGTATATTTCTGTGTGTACAAGTGATGCCAAATCTACAGTGCAAGACAACACTAACATAAGCAAAATCCACCATAAGCCTCTATTGAACAATCCCTGTTTTCTCAGTGATAAAATGAGTATTATCAATTAACAGCAGATCTCTCAGCATCAATTCCCTTCTTGTTTGTATCAAACATTTTCTCAGTGAGAAAATGGGTGAGAATCCAAGATGCAGTGATTTGTTAGATTTGTTTACAGAAGCTACTGGAAAAATGCTCACTTGGTTTTAATTGTGGACAGTATTATGAACTAGAGTTGGAACTTTCCTTTATTCTGAAAGGAAACTGGTATCTACTGTGCTTGTTTATACAGCCTGAATCACCAAAGACAGACTTGATCATGCCAGGAACTGGGCATATATTCACTTGTGGCAGACAGCTGAGTTTATGTTAATACAGTGTAGAAGAAAGTAATTACAGTATTATTTGTTGGTTTGGGTTTGGGGTTTTTTTGAGAAGTATCATACTAACACTTCCCTGTTCCCCTTCTCTGATCCAACATGTTAAAATCAAGGAGAGGAAAAGCAGGGGCTAAGGTTTGTGACACAAGAGAATGACAGGGAGAAAGTGATGGACAATGCAAAGTAAAGAAATTTTATGAGAATTATTCCATTGTTCTTAAAAGGAAGAAACTTCATATGCTTCTTTAGTGTTCTATACAATTGCTTTTGTATTTTATGAGTTTTCTTCTCTTGTATAAATATTGAAAAACATTTTAAAATATTGAGGCATGCTGAAGAGATCTGAAGGTAGGAGTTACGGATTTGGCAGCTGTTAGTATGTAAAACATAACAGCTATTTTCTGAATGTATAATTTTTCATATCCAGTCATATATCCTTAACAGTTATTGTTGAGGGATCTGTCTTTATTATTTGGCTATATTTTTAGATTGACTTGTGCTGTGTTTCTTTTCCTCAGAGGACTGTTGCCATGGCTCAAGAGGCTCTTAAGATGAAGCTTGTATTTTAACTGTGTGAATGAAAACAATAAGTCTTTTTAAAATGTTTTTGATGACTTAGAATTACACAGATATTTGGAAAATTGGCAAGCATTTCCTCCTCGTCTGTGGCCTTTTTCTGTTACCCTTTATTCCCGAGTCTCAGGGATTGAAAGCAGAGGGTTGAACAGGATTTTTCTGTATGGATGTGCACAGACCCAGCTTTTACCATAGTGTCACAAAACATGGCAATACAGGAAAACTGTTGAAGTATCCCAGCTCTTTCAGTTTTCCAGCAAACCGGATACACTATTTATGAGAAGGATCAATATTGTTAGAAGCCAGGTACTGCAGTCTTTTAGGAATAAGTCTCTTACAAGAGGGAGCTTAAAAATGAGGCTGGGTTATATTGCAAGGGTGTTTCTGTTTCATTTTTGTTGTGGTTTTTTGTGGTGTTTTATTTTTCCCCTGCAAGAGCAGGAAAAGCCTTGATAAATTGTCATCATTAGCAAAATTACACACTAATATGTCTGTGATTAAAGCAGTTTAACTTTGCTGGGAATCCTGAAAGCTGGCTCCTGTGTTCAGACTAATTTCCCCACAGAATTATTTTTTTTCTTTTTGCTGCTAAAGCATCATATTTTCACCAGGCTTGCTGTCTGCACTGGATGACTAATCGTCATGGCACCTGGTGCATTCAAGCAGGCCTGTGCAGTGGAATAGTCATACCTAGTTATGTCTGCACACCTGATGTTTTATTAACCAGTATTGATTTTTTTACCCGGGGGACTTTTTTCTTCCTGAAAAAAGGCAACCTTGCAGGAGTGAAAGGCATCGCAGGGAATGAATTTCTAATGAACCCCTTCTTTCCCTTTCTTGACTCCTTTTAATGTAGCTTCATATTTTAAGTGCCTGAACTGAAATTTCATTTTAAGCAATTCCATTTTGATAAATCCTTTTAAACCTTGACTTTCTGTAAGGTTATTTTTTAAAGATTGTGCTGCCTGACTGACACGCTTAGCAGTGCCTGTAAATTTGAGCATTTCATTATAGGTTGCAATGAAGCATGCTCACATGCAGTGAAATACAGAGAATTGAGTAGCCTGGACTATTTGAGTAATGCTGAAAGTGGGCTGGGGAGGGGGCAAATAAAAGAAACCTCTGTCATAAATCAAGTAGTACCAAAGTTCTTCCTTTTCTGTTTAGGCATAGTTCACATGGTTCAATTAACAGCAGATCTCAGAATCAATTCCCTTCTTGTTTGTATCACAATAAGTTTGTGATAGCATTTTATGGGCATTTCTTTATTTTCCTGTTATTTTTTAGAATGAAACTCCTATGGAAAACTGTATTTGTCTTGAGAGTATTCAATTTAGGAGTGTTACTGTGTGAAGGAGAGCAAACCCAGTGGTTATCTGTGTGCCTAAATGCACTGTCAGACACCTTCTATAATTCAGCTGTATTTTACCCGTGGCTTACTGGTGGCCCTTTGCTGTGTTTGAATGCTTTGTTTTGAAGTTAATAAGGAAGGAGATTTAAAAATTAAGCTCAAAGGAAACCATTTTGATGGAAACAAAGCTGCGGAGAGGATCTCGGAGCTGTTTCAGCTCTCTGCTGGTCCTTGCCCTCACGCTGCATTTTTAATTTGCTGCCACAGTCCATCAGCCAGTGTGTACAGACTGCAGACACACCATTAGTTGTCAGTGGATGAGGGTCCTCATGACTCATTCTGACAGCTAACTTGCACTATCACAGTAACACGGGCTCGAAGCCCTGTTTTATTCTTTAGGTATAATTAAAATCACCTTTTTCTGTAGAGAGTGGTGGGCTTTTTACTTTTCCACAGTGTTGGTAATCATTAATCTGCTAAACATCCTGGAGTTCATTCAGCATTGCTGGAGTATTGGTTGTGGTGTCTTTGTGTTTATGTAATCAGTGTCTTTCTTTTACAGTTTTTGGCACTGGGAACACATTATGGCAAAGTTTATTTACTTGACGTCCAGGGGAACATCACACAGAAGTTTGATGTTGTAAGTATGACATTATTCAGAACCCATTCACTGGGATGTAAAAATGCTGCAATGTACTAAAAACTAAGTTAACAGTCTTGTTACACCTGAAATTACACTAATGCATTCCATGGCATAAGAAGCACTGTATGGTCCTTGCAAAAAGAAGTTATGCTGGATGGTTTTGTGATGTGCACCTCTCAATTTACATACAATAAACTTTTCCATGAAACAGAAGAGGAAATACATATTTATGATTGTAAGTGGCTGTTATTAAAATGTAACCCAGGAGCTCGTGACTTCCCTAAGGTGTGACCCTGGTCACTAGGTGCCTGTTGTCAGGTACTACTGTGTGCACTATCATCTCACCTGGTTGCCACAAGTAATTGAAAATTGATGGATTACCTTGCTGCTTCAGGTTCTCTATTGCAAATATATAATGCTAATATTTTATGTAAATGTTTTGAGGCTTGAATTCTTATGGGATTGTATTGTTTGAAGGAAAAGAAGCAGACTTCTTCCTTATTGTGGTTCCTGGTAGTAGAAGATGAGTAAAATGCTAAATTTAAAGCTTTGTACCAGAGTATTACATGTTCCTTTTAATTGTGAATATTTGTTGTTTATTTCCCAATTCCCTGTTTCCTTGGGAAGTGGGTGGAAGAGAATTACCAGTTTTTTTTCTCCTGACTTTGTCACAAAGTCTAGTAGCCAAGCCTTGGTTTTTCATAGCAGGCTAAGCACTTGTCAGAGAAACCATCACAAGATGTGGATGTTTGCAAAGAGAACATGTGTTCTAAAGCTGACACAGTTACCTGCTTGGGAGGGGTGAAAGGATTTGTTTGTGTTTTTGAAAAATCTAATTATGACTTGTGCAAGGGAGTAGGGGAGTATAGACTCCAAGGCACAGCTTTTGGAGGAAATTTTAGGTTTAATATTGGTCAGATTGATCATGGCCTTATTGGGTATTAATTAAAGTCCAGCTAATTACATTCTTCTATTTCTTTTAATTTTGTACATTCATCAGCCCTACAGATGAGATGCTGACTGCATTTCAAAAGAGGAAAAGCTTTTGGTGTCTATTACAGTTCTGATTACTTGCATGCCTCTTGATAGAGTTTCTCTTTGAAGTAAGAGAAACTATTTGGGGCAGGTCAGATTAAAGTGGACCTGAATCCTTCTCTTCTGTTGCTGCAGTAGAAGACTGACTCAGAGACTCACTCAAATAAAGTGTAGATTTGCTGTTGAGTCCAGCACTAAATGTCTTAGACTTGTATTTCTTCCAGTCTGTGTAAGGTGTTTGGAAAAGTTCATTTGTAGAACTACCCTTTTTATTTTTCCTTATGTGAACCACCAATGCCTTGTTCACTCCCACTGGTTCCAAGAGATTAAATCATCTTTTCTCACAGTCTTGGGGCCCCGCCTAGGTGTAGAGCAAGGAACAAGGGCACCTGTTGGCTGCTGAAGACTGTAAAACAAAATCCCTGCATCCTCCCACATCTGCTATTCTTTGCTTTGCTTTTCCTTTATAAAACATCCTATCAGGGACTGCTGGGAGGGTGGTTTCTTAGGATGAAGTTAAGGTTGGGCTGTGTAATCTACTTTCTGCTCTAAGGACCTTACTTGTCCAAACCTAGCCTGCTCCAGGATGAAGATTTTTGTGCCATGTCTCCTTGTAGAGATGACAATGATTTCCTTTAAAACTATTGTGTGAGTACAAACTACTTTTTGAGCTGGAGAATAGGAAACAGAAAGATTTCTTTGATTCTGTTCTTAATGTTTATGTCTCTTTTTGTCATGTACATGTCTCCAGTGTGACAGATTATATCATGGATTAGGTGGAAACTGTGCTTCTTTTTTTTTCCAGTTTGAAGAAGAGTTGTTTTTTTCTAGGACCACTTGTCTTTAAAGGAAAAGTTTTCCAAGGAACCATTAAGTGTTATAGAACAGAACAGGCTGCCTGTGTAAGAAGCAAGAAGCTCTGTGACATACATGGCTGTTTAAACTGAGAAGTTTTCTGAGTTAGTACTGTTGGCTGTTGAACCCATAGACAGGTTATTCTGAACTGGCTGCTCAATGTCAGAATATTATCCTTCAAACCTGAACTTTTCAGGATGTTGGACTGCAAACTAGAGGGCATCACTATCAAAACATTCAGTGGGGTCTTCCTTCTGTTCTCTCCTACCAGTGCCTGCTCACTGCCTTTCCTCCTGGGGAATTTGAATTGGAGTATTGCTGTGTAGTAAATCCCAAATAAAACCTAACCCTCTCTTGAGAAGAAAGTGAATTACTTCCTGAAGTCATATAAGGATAAAGCATTCCTTGTAAATGTGCTGGGCCAAAGAGGGTTTTCTCTGGTGGTATTTTTCCTGGGTATTTGTTTTCTCCAGTCCCAAATGAACAAATTCCTTCTGAGACCCTTTTTCATTGGTGCAGTGGCAGAGATGGTTTTGCACTGAAGTTGTTAATAGGGAAAGTATCTGTTGTTACTGATCATTGGAAATGGGTGGTCTATAAAAGTTGTCCCAAGTAAATAACAGTATTACCACTGAAATATTTCCATTGCTTGCAGTAAACTGTGTACCTGGGGAGTGTCTTTTATATATTTTTCTTTCTGAAAAGATCTTTTCTGCAGATGTTTTCTGTCTTATGACACAGCAGAAGTTATAAGGATAACAATGTGAAGCTTTTTGTCTGGAAGAAATTAGTTATGTAACTCAAGCAATTGTTCTGCATTTGGGTCTTTGTTTTTCAGGATTTTGTTGTTTGGGATTTTTTTAAAGCAAAGTTGGGGAACTAAAAAAAATTCATTACTTTCCTGTGCATCTGTTAAATGTGTAATCAGCAAAACCAAACCATACATGGGAAACTTTAAAAGCCACTAGGTCTGAAATACTATTTCTGTGAGATACACCAGAACAGAGTGAGAGGTTTTTATTTTAACCTTTTTTTAAATCATTTTAATATCAAGTTCATATGAAATATATGTAGAAATTACCATCATAATCCTCTGTTTTTAATTCCAGGTAACCATGTTCAAAAATATAAATGGTCTTGAAAATTGAAAAAATAAGAATTTTGCTTTTATTAATAAATCCTTTATTTTCCATATTGATTCATATCTCTATTTGAGCCAAATTGTAAAACATGAATAGATACTGATCTCAGGATTTGCAGCAAAATGAGGGGAAAAAACTCATCAGTATGTTGCATAAGCTCCAAAATGGCCAAGTTTTGCATGATGCCACTCCCATGCACTTGGCATTTTAAGCTGAACTGAAACCAGCTGTAAGAACCACTAAAATATAAAGGTTGGCATCCCTGGAAGATCTGCTTTTGTAACACACTTTTCTGTTTATTGTTTAAAAAACCTTTACAAAGGCACTTTATGATGTCCATGGCAGCAAATCAGTGTGGGTGTCCTGGGTTACAGATACTGGCCCTGGTACTGCAAAGACTTAACTGTCAGCTCGACTTTGACCCATAATATTCACAGAGGCTTCTGTGAAACTAAACAACTAAAAGGGATTTTCAGAATAAAGTCTTCATCTTCAAATACCTGATGCTGACTCCTGTGCCAGGGGAATGAACAACTAGTTTTTCAGGTTTGCAACTCCTCATGTCAACAGCAGTGGAAATGTGTGCTTGGAAATTGTGAGAGATGTGGTTTGGGAAGAATTGAGAGAGGAATCCAGGGGCTTTGGCCGTGGGTGGTGTGGGTATCTCAGCAGCCAGGCCTGTGCTCCTGTGATCCCTCTGCTCCTTGCCTAGTGTGTTTGTAGCTCTTGCCAGTGTGGCTGTCTTTGACAGTGGCAGCCGCCTGAGATTAACTGGTATGCACCCTCAAATAACGTATGTTTGACAAACTGGTGTTCTCTTGTATTAGGGTTCAGTGCATTGAGTGAGATGAAATGTGTCAAATGCACTGAAAATTATTACTAAAAAGCAACAAGAAGAGGGGAGAAAAACCTGCTAATGCCACTGACAAAGGATGATGCAGGACTGATTCACAGCACGTTAATTCCAAATGTCTCTCCATCTTTCTTTTCTTCTTAGACTGTCTACAATTTATTAATATAATTATTGCCTCAACTGACATCTTGTGGATTAAGGACTTGTAGATATGAAGAAAGCTGTACAAACATGTTTAGTTAAGTAACAAATCAAAAACCTTTCAAAGGGCAAGAAAACCTGTCCCCATTCTGGTCTTCTAATGAACATCAAGCTTAAAGCAAAAATGGTAAGGAGTCTTGGCTGGTGCCAGTGATGGTCTGTGAGAAGGGGAAGGATTCCCTGTTTTATAGTAGGGGGGATTTAAATGTTTAATGCATTGAAGGTGTTTCAGAGGTGATGCATGATTCTAGAAAACAGTGTAGATAGTGTTTTACAGCTTCTTTTAGGGCAAAGAAATGGAAGTTCTTTTAGCATGCAACATTTGTGAGCTCTTCAAGACCGCTGGGGTTTCAGAAATAACAAAATCTTCTCACAGCGTTCCTGTTTACCATGAATTTCTTTTCTGGCCTCACCTTTTTTTCCTGATTGCCTCACACCATGTAGCACAATTTATTTGTTTTTTTTCTTAATGGGAGTGGTAGAAATCCAAAATCAGTAGGTCATCTCTGCTACCTCGAACAGTTGAGAAGGGAGTTCCTTCTGTGGTGGTGTTGTTGCCCTTGGGTGCAGGAGAGTTGGAGCACTCACCAACCTCTGGAGCAAGACCTTGCTTGAAGGTCAGTCTGTGGCCTGTTGGGTTTGCTGATAATCCAGCAGGTTACAAACAAAATGTCAGAGGTTTCAGTTGACTTGACATCCCTTGGCAAGAGTGTATTTGTTAACAAGAAAAAAATTACTTCTAACGAAGACATGGGTTTGTTAAGCAGTGAGTGCTGGAAATCATCAGAAGCTGCTAACTGCTGTGAGAGGTAATGCTGCATCTTTCGGTGGGGAAGGGAACTTAACAGCATTTGATTGTATAATTAAGGTGCTTGGGATGGAACTTTGCAGGAGAGTTTGAGACTAAGATGATATAAATGTCGCTTTGACAGGCTACTTAAAATTCTCTGTTACTTTTAACTACATCATTTTATTTGTCACTGTCAGATTATGAAAGAAAACTTAGTTGGGAAATGAAGTGAAGCAACACAAATTAAAGGTCTGGGTAGCTGCGTGTTAGTATTTGCAGGGTGTCGCTGTGCCTGTTAAATTTGAAGCTGAATGCTGTGTTTTGTACAAAACCAAGCAGACTGCTCTAAATGTAGCTTCTAAAAAACCAAAATAAAAATTAAGGTTTAGATAGAAGCAAATGTCTACGCAAGGGACGGGTTTCCTTGCCCTCCATGGGACCTCCCACCCAAATGCATTCTTAAGTCTTAAATGCTTCAAGCTAAGCCCTAGCTCTTTCAAATGGAGAAACCAGATAGAAGTGTCATCTTTGGGGATTTTGCTCTTGGACTTTAATGTCTACACCAAATTTAATAGCACTTCTGCTTCTCTCTACCTGTCTCTTCATTTTAACTGCAGATGATTTGGAAATCCAAAGGTTTTTACAGTAGTTGTGGGAATAACTCAGATGGCCTTTTGAGTCTGGCTTTTTGGATGCTATAAAGGCTTGGAAAGTATGTCTTATGATGTTTGTTCTGGTACCGTGCTTATTAGGTTGTTTGTGACCTCGAGTGTTTCCAGTGGAAACTGTGGAGCTGTTGAAGATTAGGGACGTTCTTTGCCCTGAATCACGGTGTACCTGCCGTGCCTTGCCTAGACCAGCAGGAGTTGTGGTGTCATGGCTGTTATTCCATAGATCTGGGAAAGCTTCTTGTCTGACAGAGCTGAAACATGAAGAAACAACCTCTCATGCATGTTTTGCACATCATCTTTGTACCACTGTATCTGACTTTAAAGGGAATGATGCTTAAATTTTTAGTTCACCAAAGATGGATGTGGAAGGCATTTGTTATTACTAGAAATGTTGCTTGGAGTATGGATGAAATGTGGGAGTTTCAAACAACTTTAGGATCACATGTGACTAATTTTTATAAGCTCGAAACTGAGGCAAGCATGACCATTTCATTCACTTATTCTGCCAAGCTTGTAGCTTCAACAGGTGTAACTTAGTGCAGAATGATGTAAAGAGTTTAACTGGAAGCATGGGTTCGGCTGCAGAAGGGCTTGTATGGTCCAGTCATTTATATCTTGAATGCTCTTAGCTCACACGAGTCAAATGTGTGCTTGGGAAGTAGCAAACAGTGACATATGCACTGTGGGTCTACATTTATTTCAAATAACATATAAAGCCTGTGTATTTTATCAGCTATTTATGACATGGCAGTTGTTTCTGCCATCTCTTTTGAACTCCTCACTAGGAACTACGTTACCTGTGTTGTACCTTCTTTTGGAAAGGATGTCAGTGCCATCCTTAGACTGAATGATCCTTCTACAACTTCATTGCCCTCAAAATGCATGTAGTTCTCCTCTCTTCTTTGAGAGAGGAAAGGAAACAGAAACATAGGAAGAAGTTTCCTTTTTTGTTCTCCAGTATCAAATCAGTCTTCTACAGAGTGGGTATCCTGTTGTCTGTCGGTTGCATTTTATAACCAACTCTAAATGTACCTTAGCAGGTCTCTTAGCAGCGCTCTTTAATGTCACTGATTTCAGGAAGAGTCTGTTAATGTCACCATTTAATGAGGTAAAGGGCTCTGACTGAACACTGTTTTGTCACAAGAATCTAGACAGAAAACTTTCTCTTGACTTGGTAGGGTGCTATCATATTCTATGTGTTTTTTCAAAAACCCTAAACTATTGAATACTCTAGGGGGGAAATATTTCATAAGGGCAGAATGCTAAACATGAAGGATATTACTGCTGTAGTATTTCATGCAACATTGTTGGGCAGTAAAAGGGCAAAGTTTCCTTTTTTCACCAGCCTTTGTTGACTCTTACATTTGTCTTACAGTATCCTGCTAAGTGAATTTACATGTGTCATTTTCAAACATTTCTGGAAAAAAAAATTGTGACATTGTTTTGATGGTTTTGATGTACCTTAATAATTTTTTTCCTTCTTTCACCATCCAGTTTTAGTTACATTTGCTGTTTGAACCCATACCACATCTTGTGGCTATTTAGAAAATGTAATCTGTGTTTGCAATGATTATTGACCGTTTGTCTAAAAAACTGCCTTATGCACCATAGTTTGGCAACTATATTAGGCAGCAAAGTTCATTTGCTTTTGAGAAAAACAGACTCATCGTTTCTAATTTCACAGACATATTATCCGTGCACAATAATATTTTTTCATCTCTGATTTAAGCAAAAATTTTCCAGGTTATGATTGGTTTCTAAAGTTTCAAAAGACTACCAACAAATTTCAAACAACTGCTAAGTAAGGAACATACTTTTCTGTGCCTTCCAGACGCTTAATCCCTTACAAGAAGCACCAGATGGTGCTAGGTTGATCCATCTCTTACTGGTTTTTGTATTTGAAGAACCACAGGTTTTCACCATCAGGGATGTCTCTATCCTGCTGGATATTTGGGGTTTGACCAGGTGATTTGGACTGACCTGAGACATATGTTCAGTGATTCACTGCTTCCTTTTCCCAGTCATCTCCACAGTATATTGTGCCACATCTCAATCAACCCGCCCTAAATTCTCTTTGCTGATACCCAGCTGGACCACTGTGCCAGGTTGTTCCCAAGTTGTATTGCAAGCAGTGAAACAGCTGGTTTCAGCTTGCACTGATTAAATATTTTCATAGAAAACTGGTGACTCAGATGTGTGTTTTCTAAACCCGAACTACCTTTAAAAGCACAGGGAGGGTTTGGAAAGGTCTGATTCCTAAGAAGCTAGTATATTGCTGTTTCCTAGGGCTGTTTTCCTTTCAAATGGGTTATTATTACCTGGATGGCATTTTTGTCTATAGGGAACACAGGCACTTATGTGCATATATAGAATAAAAGCAGTTTGCCTGTCAGAATTATTAAGAGTTCTGGCATTAATAAAATATTATTTGCACTTGAAAATGTTTTCTTAGTTGGAAAGACTGAGTTCTGGAGGATAATGTTTTTTATTCAAGTTGACATTAATGATAGAGCTACAGCCCTTTGTTTCCATTAACAATAAAAATACAGCACTTTTAAAAACATGTAATGACATAACAGGGGCATAATATAAACAAAACATGAAAGCAAAACAAAGTATTTTCTCCTATAGGGGAAGGTATTGATAATGAACTTAATAAATCTGATAAAGATTCCTTTCTCAAGGATGAGACTTACTTGAGGTTATGTATAGCACTTTGTTTATTGCACTGCTGATGGAATGGTAAAGGTGGCCAGTCCAGATGTGACCAGTTAGTGCCCTCAGAGTGGCTGCTGAGAAAAGCAGCTGCTGTCAGGCTGGCCATCCCCACTGTGGTGCTGCTGAGACAGAGAAATAAGGTAGAAGAAATGCCAGAAATTGGTACTTCGGTGTTGGAAGGTTCACCACTGTAACCCCAAACTGGCTGGTATTTACAGTCTAGTTGCTGGAGGTCTTGGCAGTTTTATGGACAGGAGCTGTGAAATGTGAGCAATGTAGAGATGGAGGAGTGAGTGAATCTGTTTGCTGTTTTGATCTACTTTAAATAAAGTTTATGATATGCAATCAAGTTACACTTCACTAGTATTGAAATAGAGCCTCTTTGTATGTAAATGCATTGAGCAACTTGCACAGGAACAATTCATCTTCACATTTAGCTTTCCCTGTCTTCCTGTCGCAGTGAGGATATGACATACAATACGCTGCTTACAGTAAGTTATAGGGCACTTCATGATGCAGTTTCTACTTGTGTGAGTACTTCCCTCTCCCTCCACTTGGCTTTGCATATGTTTTTAGGATCCTGTCAAGAATCAGACACCCACCATTGACTGTTGTGAAGCATCTCTGGTGGACCTGTGAGACTTCCCCAGATGTTATAATTGCAGATAAAGGAAGTTCCACAGTTGGTGTCCAAAGAGAATACAATGCTTTGAGTAATCAGAAACAGCATTTATTATTGCCTATAGCTCTGACTTCTGCCAATCTATACCAGTGTTGATAACTGAATGTTTACATGGAAAATGACACTTTAGCTGTAGCTGTTGGCTGAACTTCAACACTGATCAACCAGTGTGATATTTAACTACGCCAGGAGTGTGACTGTTTACATTGTTTTCAGCCAGGAAAGGGAATTCATTCCCTTGTAATGTTTCTGCATCTGTCTGATTCCATCAGAGAGACTCTTTTCACTGATTTCAGTAGCCATTGCATTCAGATCGTTGTCTATAGTGGAATGGTTGACAAGCAAAAATAACTGGAAAAAGTACTTGCTGCAGTTTTTCATTTTAGGAGCTTCTAGAAAAAAAGAAAACTGTCTCTGAAGAAAATAGTGGCTATGTATGGAATGCATGGAGAAACAAGGTTGGTAGGCTTCCTGTGGTGATGTCTTCTGTCTCATGTGAGGTCAGAGAGCAGGATGAGCATCATGGCTGTTGTGAAAACCTTCCTGGAAATGGTGTGTGACCACTGAGAAGAATAGTCAAGAGGCTTTTTTGCTTCTTTAAAAGTCGTTTGGTTGAAGCACCAATAAAATAATCTCTAAAAATAAAACCTGTCCCGGCAAGAACTTTCACTGTATGGCCTGGTTGGCCTTTTTCATCAGTCATGTCGCTGAAATTTGGCTTATCAAGAAATGGAGTAAAATCTCATGCTTTCCACTTTGAGGATGGAATTCTACAAAATCCTGTTTAATGTCAATGATGGTGGTATTCTCTTAGAAACAAGCTGTGAAAGGTGTTGAAGCCCTACACTGACACAGAGGATCACAAAGGGGACCTGGGAAGAGAAGGAAATGGGAGTAGTTTGTTTCCTTTGGCACAGGGTTCCCACGAGGGTATCTCCTTACCACACCAGTGTTTTAATAGAAAAGAGATTCTACTTGGGATCCATCAGGAATTAGCTAACAGTTAAACTCTGCTAGGAAGCGGTGTAGGCTTTCACTATAGATTTGGTTTTGGTAGTAGTTCCATCTTTCCTAGACAAGCATTCTGATTATTTAGCAACTACTAGAGATTTAGGGAGATCCCTTGTTACTTTTTTTTCCCTGGAATGTTTTTTTTTTTTCTCCTTTTTTTCTTAGTACCTGCAGTTGGCAAACAAGATTAAGAGATTCACTGATGTGGAAAATACTGAAATCACTGTAGGCTTTTTTTGGTCTTTCTCACTGTCTTAGACTATATATGAGAGATTTCTTGTCCTTATATTCCCTTAGTTTTAGACAAGCTTTTGAGATCTTTGTTTTTGTAGGCAAGGTCTGCCTTCCTGCAGACAAAATAAAAGTTAATGTTGTTACTGTTCTGTGTCCCAGACCTTTGTCACTCTCCCAGCTTTCCCCCCTCCCTTTTCTTCTAACCCATATAATCTCCCATTTTTTGTTTGTAGAATGACAGATTCAAGAGTGTTATAGGAAATGCAATGGACCAGGAATCCCACTTATGAGAATTTGCTGCTAGTATTGTTGAACTAACGCTCTTTGGTGTGGATATTAGCAAATTTTCATCAAATGAAAATGTAAGTGTTGTAAATTCAGAGTATATTGCTTCCATAGCAGGCAGTGGTGCACAGCTTTTTCTGTAACTTTTACAGATGCCTTTTCAATTTAAGCCTTTGTGTTACTATGCTTTGTTTCTCAGCTGTGTATAAACACATAGGTATGTGTGTACTCGTAGCTTTTTATAGGTAATTTGTGATACAGCGACAGAATTTGGTTTCTGAGTTTCTTTTGCCTCTGTTATATCCATAAAACTCTACAAATATGCCAAATATATGTAAGTCAGTGCAACACTGGAGTGTCTGGGGCAAGAAAAGTGCATGGGTTCAATTTCTTTTTACAGACAGCTCCTCAGTAGGAAAGCTCTCTGGGTATCAGTGTTTTGAAGTCAAAACAGACGGGACAAACAACATGTAATACACTTGAGCTTAGCTGTTGCTTAAGATTTGAGGTGCTATTCAAGGCAAGTTCTTCATCCTCCCTAGAGAAAGGCTTGCGTTTTGCAAGGATCTGAGCTTAGCTGTGGCAATAACTGAGGGGGTTTCTGTTTGTAAATTAGTGCTTTGCCCTTGCATTCCTCCACCGTGGTGTTAGTACTACAAACACAAAAGGGGTCCTCCCTGCCCCAGGTAGGCTGACATGTAAAGTAGTGAGTTGGTTGGTTGTACTGCTGTACACTGGAGCTTTACATGCTTGTGTATGTGAATGTCATGCAGATGAAGCAAATGAATAAGTGAAAAATAGGCGCTTGTAGGATACAAGTGTTTTACTGCAATTCAGCTGTGTACATACAGTTTGCCCCTACTATGGAGAGCAGCTCCCTAATCATCCTGCAAATCCAGACTGATATTAATGTGGCAGAAAAGACCTATAGGTGTTTTTCTTCTTTGGGTATGTACAGCTGTGTGTATACATAGATAAATAACAATGTTTAAATTAATTTAGGAAAAGTTTCTGAAAAGTGTATTTGAAGACAGGATCAAAGTACTGATTAAGTGGGTTACATAAATGGTGGGAACCTCTTGAAGTAAAATGAGCTTTGCTGTAAGTTTGATTGAACACTGCTTTGCTTTTCACACTCCTAACGTGAGTGCTGCTTGCCTGCTAACTGTGGCTAAAAGGCATGAAGTCACAGGCGACTATTAAAACGTTTAGATTCCTAGCTTGTAAATATTGCATTTCTCGCAGAATTGGAGTGAAATCCAGTCTTATGTTTCGTGTTCGTCCAGTTCATATCCATTGGGATGCGGCATTTGTGAAAGAATCAATTATCCATCTGTTAGTCAGGGGAGCTTTACAAATTATACATTAGCAGATTGATTTCTCAGGTTCACCATTGGGGGACTGATTGTATAAGGTGGGTTGATGATGAGTGTCAGGGGAGAAGGAGTTGCCACAAAGAACACAATTAAAAGAAGCTTTCTGAGTGGCGGTGAATTTACTCCTAATTGAAGAGCTGACATAATCCATACTAAGAGCATTTATTTCAGGCGTTTTACATTAGGTAATTGATTACCACGTGAGGTACATTTGCTGCTAGATACTTGATTTTCCTTTCCTTTAAATTTTGGATTTTGCAAAAGCCTGTATGTAGATCTTGATGTGTGAGGTGTCTGCTAGCTTTCTCTCCTGCTCCCTAAACTTCTCTTTCATCCATTAAGGTAACATTTTTTTTGTTCTATGTGGCAGCTTGACATTATTGATTTTGAACAGTCAAACTTACTTATGTTGTCCGGAATTCCAAACATGTCTCCATCAGAAAGAAAACTGCAGCTAATGGAAATTCAGCTGAAGGATTTCTTCCTTCTTTGCCACTGCTTCAGCAGTGTGTGAAATTCTGGAGCAGCTCCCAGGTCAATCATTTAAGTGTATTTGCATTCCTAACAGGATGCTCCTTATTGCCTGATTTCAGTTATGTTTCTTGAGAAATACAGTGTGTATTACTATCATTTATACACTGCTGGAAGTATTGTTTTGATCATAAGGAAATCGTGGTTTTACTTTATTGGTTAATGTTACGGATCCTGATTAGGTAAAAAAGATGATTACCCAATATAGTGCTAATAAAATAATTAATAGTAGTTTCCTCAACATTTTATATGCAGCTGCCTGTGACTTTATGACATGGGGTTTAAGATTAGATCATCTCTTAACTGAGTAGTATTTACATGGATTATAAGTTCCTAATTTTGAGATTCTTGTACATTTGAAAGGTTTTTTCAACACCTCTTTAAAATACCTGTAAAACAGTCAGTTGACCAAACCCCAGTGCATGTCCTGGTGCCAACTATGTCAAATGATCAGTCCTTCAAATTATGATGAGTTAGTGCATAGCTGTGTCCTCTCTAACCTTGAGTCATTCTTCATCTTTTGTCGACCTGTAAAAGCAGGTCTTGCAGGAGGGGCATTTATTCTCTGTCCTGTAAAAACTAAAGCCTGTTTTCCTTTGCCAGGCAAATAAACTCTTCAGCGGGTTAGCTTGAATAAGCTTTAAAAAAAACAACAAGGGAAAGGCAGTTAGAACTCCATGCCTGAGTTGATAACATTTAGTAAAGGAAAAAAAAAAAAGCAAAGCAGGGTGAGGGAGGGTAACCCACAGTATTATCTGTGCTCCTCCTTTCTGAAATACCAAATTATCCACAGGATGTTGGTAGGGTATAAATGCAGTTAAATTTGAAATAGTAAGTAGCTTTCTTGACTGCACACAAGTGTTTTTATACAAATGATTGATATGAAACGATGAATTGGAGCTGATTTTAGAAGAAACACTGGTTTAGTTAACAGATCTACCAATTGTATCTGTGGTCTTTTATTCCTGATTTTCTGGGGAGTTTGAGATCTTGAGCAAATCTTAAAACAGCTTTTCAGTGGAATATAGCTCTGGAAATGGTAGGCTTGACACAGTTTTGAACAGGAAGATTCTGGCATTAGCAGTTCTTCCTGAAAATTTATTTTAAAATGCATGTGATATCCAGCCAGGACTGTTCACGGTCTTTCGTCACTTTCTGGGCTCCACAGAAGGTTCTGGCTTGTAAAGCCAGTGAACAGGCTAATAGTCAATGTGCCAGTTCTACTTGAGTGCTGAAAAAATTACTCTGTGCTTGCTTTGCCTTGTGTACATCATCTAGAACAGCATCTCCTGTTGGAACTTAGCAGGAGGTTTGTGTAACTGAGCAGGTCTGCTTTTAGTTGAATTTAGCTGTTTTCCCTGATTGTCATCTCTGTATGGTGCAGACAAAAGGGCAAATAAATACTAGGAGAAAAGTTAAAAGCAACTGATAAGAGGTGTTGGGTATCTAGAAGGCTTGTAACAAATTGCTGTTATGTAAACTATATATGAAATACTGTATCATCCCTCAAGATTTTATTCAACAAACAGTTCTGAAGTATTGTGTGCAATTCTGAATGTGGACAAAATGCAAATGTTGTGGAATCTCCCTTTTCCCCACTGATATCAATCCTAGAATCGTAGAATGTTAAGGGGTTGGACCAGACCTCAAGGTTATCTAATCCCAACCCCAGTGCCACAGACAGGGACACTCCCACTAGACCAGGTTGCTCAAGGCTTTATCCAGCCTGGCTTTGAACACTGCCAGGGATGTGGCACCCACAGCCTCCCTGGGCGACCTGTTCCAGTGTCTCACCACCCTCAC
>JAWWMO010000083.1:49566658-49577524 GCA_035047845.1 Dendrocincla fuliginosa | reverse complement strand
CATGTCATTCCTGTGTTGGGGGCACAGAGCTGTACACAGTGCTCCAGGTGGGGTCTCACCAGAGCAGAGGGCAGGGGCAGAATCATCTCTGACCTGCTGGCCACGTCCCTTTTGATGCAGCCCAGGATTCTGTTGGCTTGTATGTATGTAATGGGGTGGTTTGCCTGTATGTGACCCTGTGCCAAGGTGGGGGTATTCAAGATGGACTTTTTGTCTTTGCAGTTGCAAAGTAATAAGAGAAGAAACTTTGTGAGAAAGTTGTGACAATGGCAACTTAGATAGATACAGCCCAGAACAAAGAACCCATGCCACTTCCATGATGAACTCAGCTGAACTTTTTGTGCTTGTCCTTTCAGTGGGCCAGAGTTGTTTCTGATTGTAGAGGGAATGGTGTAGACATGCTGGCTTTTCCTCCACCATCACCTCTAGACAGAGGCAAAATCTTCCCTTGCACCTTGATGAGCAAAATAGAAGTTTAAAAAGGCATTTTTTCAAGGCAAGGCAGGAATAAAAGTGTGTGCTGGTTATGAAGCTTCTAGAAGGTGAGACAACTGATGTATCTTGCCTTGCTCAGCATCCTCCAGTCCTGGAATTAGCCAACTCTGTGTGTAACATCTGAGAGCAGAACTTTTACAAGGATGTTGACCACACCATGAGGTTGATGGGCTTCTCCTCTGCTGACACTCCCCTAAAGGAGTCAGGAGAACACAGCTGGGGAATGTGCTCCCCCTGCCTGTGCTGCCAGTCATGGCTTGAGTCTCATCTTGGACTGTAGCAGTTCAGCATAACCACATGTAGCAAATGGAAATACTTCTGGAGCAGATAAGTCAAGAAAAATTGGTTTGACTTCCCCTTGGCAGTGAACTTCTTGGACAACTACACACAGTGATGGGCAGTAATTATGATATTTCCAGGTACCATTTTGTGGTGACACAAAGTGAGACTGAGACTGGTGTCTTCTGCATGCAAGGAAGCAGGAAAGCAAAAGGGTATCATCCTTTTCCCGATTCCTCAGGTAGCTGTTGCAGTGCAAGGCTCTTCAACCTTGATTAGAATGAAGATTCTAAAAAATGGGATGTGATTTGGCACATACTGTTCTCAAAGTGGAAGAGAGAAAAGCTTACTTTCTCTGAGTTGGGATTTTTTTTGTGTGTGAAAGATTATGGAGAAAAGCTTTCCAAAGGGAGTGAGAACACCTCTGTTTGTCTCCTGCAGATTGTCCATATGGACAGGGTGTTTTGATACAACTTTTATTGTGTACTTTTATTGCAGTTCCAACTACTATAGCATATATAAGGACCTGTGATATTTCATACACAGTTGTGTAACATCTAGTGTGACCCTACAACTCCAGCGCTCTTCCAGTGACACTTTGTTTTTACAGAAACGTGATGGATTTCTTTTATCATTCTCAGAACCAGAGAAATCACCGGATTTGTTGTTCAATCCATTCAAAATTCTATGAAAGTAAGAGAAGTTGTTCTTAAAAGTGTAAGAGAGACTTCCTTATGTGAAGATCCTTCAGTGATGCTTGAAATGACGATCTGTTTGTTACAGAGGGTGAAATTTGCATCATGATACATAAGAAGGTTCTTCGTACTTGAATACAGTTGGATTGGGTTTTGTGTACGAGAGGATATGCATCGGGTTTCCCAAAGCATGTTGTAAGGTAGTTCTCAGCACTTAGGGGAGGAGTAGCTGTTCAAGCTAAGTAAACAGCAACAGATGCTCTCTAACCCTGTAGGTTAGAACCAAAGGTATGTCTGGGTAGGTAAAGGAAAATTTACTAAACTGGGGCAGGTTTCAGGCATTTCTCACTATTTGTCTGAGTACACCTTATGTTGCACTTCAATACCTTCTAATACTCACTTCTGAGAATAGTAGTAGAGCCAAAAATGAAAGCAAGAGAAGGGATTTGGAGAAAGAAGTAATTGCCAGTACAGCCATCAGCCCAAATGCCAGTATAGCCATCAGTTGCCTTGGTGCCTGTGTGGTCATTGCATTTTATCCTAAGTTTTGATAGCAGGAATTAATAGCTGTGGTACACAGGCACAGGTGCTTGAGGCCTGGGAGCCTGGCACTTCATGAGAGCTCCAGAGCCCTTAGGCAGGTAACTGCAAAAACAAAATCAAAATGTTTGGGTTAGGCAGAAGGCTGGAAAGAAGACTGTCCTTTGGCTTTGTCATAGAAATACTTATTCTGTGTGAGATTTTTTATTCATGCAACGAAACGTACTCAACCACTAACACTTAAGTCTTGTGAAGTGTGAGGAGTGTTAAAGCATGTCATTGCTGATGCAACTTTAAAAGTCTTTTTTCTTTATTTTCTTTCTCTAGAGCCCAGTGAAGATAAATCAAATCAGCCTGGATGAAAGTGGAGAACACATGGGTGTTTGCTCGGAGGATGGCAAGGTACAACAAATCCGTTTATGTATTTACTGAGGTAGCAGATAGTCCTCAGCACCACACTTGAGATAATTGTGATACCTGTGGAGTTAATTCCTGCCTTTAGCACCACTACTTTGACCATACATTTTGAGAACTGAGCTCACCTTTGAATAGTCGAAATTAAAGTCAAATATATTTTGCACAAATGTGCCGTAGGAAAAGTAATTACAAGAATGTCAATAATGTAACTGGTATTAAGCTGATTAACAGCTGTGGCAGGAGGACATGTCACCTTAATCATTACTGCTGTGCCAGTTATACTTCAGTGACTACTCTGCTGTTCCTGCAAGACAGTAGTTTAATGCCTTTCTGCTATAAATCCACAAAATTGGATTTTGTGGGCATGATTTCTGTGGGCTGGTGGTTTTCATTTTCACACACTTTATGAATGTTTCTCTTGAATTATAGAATCTTTTGATAAGCAATCATAGTTTATCAGAAGAATAAAGTGTCTTACAACAGCCACATTAAATAAATGTAAAATCAATATATGTACAGTTTCCTAAAAACTGGCACCTACTTCCTTGACTGGGGACATATATCATTTGTGCAGTGTATAACTAACAATTATCAGTGCTTCTCTGGAATGTTGAGCTGTGACATTTAGTGGTTTTGGTGATTGATTTTCCACTTATAAGAATGTCTTTTTTGTTTTTTCAGTCGATGCCAGTCTTTCCTAATGTTGGTTCGCAATGATAAAATTCTAATGCACAGGGTGTATTTAATCTTTTATAATATTGTGCTCATATACAAATACAGTGCATTAAAAATCATTTAAATAATTTCACAGTATTCATCTGACTTAGGAGAACATTTCTTACACAGTAGATCGGGGGAGGAGGAATGTTGGTAATCCTAATGGTGGCATCCCATTCAGTAGAAGTCCTTTAAATTAAAATTAGATTTTGCTGTAGGCAAAGATAGGGAAACAACCCCCTAAGGCTGTATGCATTTGGGTTTTTTCATTGCAAATATTTTTTTCCTCCAAAGACGGGCAGCCAGTTTGTGTATCCAAGCCTTTTGTTTCTGAGAGCTACCTTGATGTCAGTGTCTTGACACTGTAATTGGGATCCTAGTGCCTATCAAAGTGGGTTGTAGAGTTTTACAGCCTGTGAGAAACAGCACAAGAGTGTCCTAATTGTCTACACAAGATAAGGCAAGGGTCAGTAATTGTTCAAGGTAATAAAAACGTTGAGCTGGCATTGTTGGCTGAGGTGTTTTCTGTGGTGTTGGGAAGCAGGCACTTGCTCTTGCTGTAAGGGCTCCTCAGAGGTGACAGGATTACTGACTCGGAATACCTGGGCTGCAGTGAGACTATGAGCCATGCACCTTTGTCAGATATTAACATGAACTAAATGTATTTGATCTGAGAAATATTAAAAAATCCATAATCCCTACTCTGGAGTGGCTGTATTTGAAAAGACTTCAATAGTTTAAATGGTGCCTGTGTCTTCATTTAGTGAAGCAGCTGTTGTGGATCCAGTGTGTGACATTACATGCTGTACAAGGCAGTCTGAACTAGGGTCCCAACGCCAGGGCTAATTCTGGAGATGTTTTTGGCACAGGGCTGGAGTGTCACAGGAACAATGTGCAACATATTTTCATTCATGGAGTCCAGAGACACTGATGCTTCACCGTATCCTACACTGAAAAACTCAACTGGAGATTTGAAGGATCTGGGTGTTTTAAAAGTTAGGTTTCCATGTCACAAACCTGTCCCAGAAAGGGTTGGGTCTGTGAGAGAATCCACGCCCTTAAGTAGGTTAAAATGCATCCCAGTGTGTTGTGCTACTCTGTAAGGAAATGGTAGATTTCTGTCTGGATAACGTAGGGTAATAACAAAAGTGTCACTTCACACTCCTTATAGATCTTCCCTTACTGTAATGGGAGTATTGATATTGTAAGAAGTTAAAACACTTGTAGAAGCAGTTGCAAGGTCTTTATTGACTTGGTTAAATAAGTAAAAATAGTGAAATCCTTTTTTAAAGAAAACAAGTTAAAAAGAAACCGTGAAACAGCTTACTTTTGTTAAACCAGTTTTAAACAATGAAGGGCTATAATACAAAGGCCTGTGAATTTTGAGCCAGCTGGATTGATGCAAGCATTTTCCACCAATTAATGAAGATATGCCCTCTTTTGCAATAGGCAGAGTGCATATCCAGTATGATAGAGATGGAAACCATTTGTCTTGAGGGAAGGCTTTAGGATGAGAATCTCCTTCTATATCTGTTCTGCTGTCTGATATATTTTATTTTACTGCTTTTACTAAGTTTTTTGCACTCTCAAACTAGATTTGGTCTAGCTGTGTTGACTGGGAGGAGAGCACAGTCCAATTCTCTAACCCTCTTCTTGTTGGTCAGCATCCAGACCTGGTGCCAACCCCTGGCACCTGTAGGTCAGACATGTCCAGCAAGTGCTTTGGGTGCCACTTGCAGCTTTTGTGTACTACACATTTGGTTCTTCAAAAATCTTCCTGTCTAAGGGACTCAACTGCAGCTGGTCACCAGTGGCATGGAAAGGAGCAGCAATCAAACCCAACACCAGTCCTCTAGTCTAGCTGCTGGGTGTTGAAATGCTAGGGTGTAAGAGAGTTTTAGTGCTCAAATAAATAGAGAGGGAATCAGGCTTGCAGCTTCAGAACTGTGGAGATTTTTTAGGTTAGTTTTTTGTGTGTTAGTTTTGTATGTTGTCTTGAAAAACATGAATCTGACTCACAGTTTTGCTAAAGCTCTCATGTCATCACATAAGAGCAATGTAATTTGCATCCCTACTCTGGCTTGTAACTTTTTTTATATGGAGAAATATAGATTCTATTGAGACCCATGTGATTGCATGTTTTAGTGTCATCTTTAATGCCTGTAACAACACTGATGTTAAGAATATCCATGAAGTACTACATTGATCATTTTTCAAGAAATGGGACTGGTGGATAAAATGATTTTGTTTGCCTGCCTTTTGGTCACTGGAGGTTGGTTCCTTCTTCCATGTGTGGAAGCAAAGAAACAGCTGAGTCTGGATGCACTGGAGGGGGGGGCTCTGAATATTTAAAATTGGGCAGGACTAGCCAAATGTAGTGGAATCACAACATTCCTTTTCCAGCTACCTAAGAGTATCATGAGCAGAGGAGGCATGGAAAGTAGAAATAGATAAATCTAATATAGGTTTGTAATATCAAAAGAATCACTTTCTTTCTGAAGAATATAGGACATTAAGAAGTAATAAACCATCATATGATGTCCCTAGAGAACATAACGTGTTTTATGTCAAGTTATTTTCATTTCTTAAGTCATTCCATTTTGTTTTCATACTCTTCAAAATATACCACATTACCATGGTCATGGAAGTATTGGGAAATGTTGAAGGCACTGTTGCTAATTTTGATTAATTAGTTCTAATTTGATAGGGCTGTTTTGTCATTTTTGAGGATTCTGCTTCCACAGAATTTGCAGTGTTATGTTTTAACCACGTGTGTTCTTCTTCTTCCTCCGTTCATCTCTCAGTCTTATTTTCTCTTTCCTCTGGTACTTTTTTTGTGTAGGCTGTTGCATTGGATATGCTGTGCCAACTGATGAAAACAACAGCCCAGAGAGCCAAATCCTCTAGACATCAGCCCAAAGGTTTTCTAGGCTTACAGCCAGGCCCAAGTCAAACACAACCGTTTGGTTGGCTTACATAATCACAGCTTTGTGGTACATCTCACAGTCTCCAAATATTGATTTTTCTAATCCTTTGGAGCAGTAGCTCAGCCCTACGCAGTGCATGCAGAAGTATTTTTAAAGCACATTCTTAGAGGCAGGATATTTGCTAATGAGTAATGGACTGAGCTGATAATGCTGCTTAGGAGATGTATCCAGGAGACAAGCTCGAAAGGGAGATGAGGTGGTTTGACATGTTTTTAACTTCACTGACACTGCTGAACTTTGAGTCACTCTGAGGATGGCTCAGTTCCTCTTGGAGTTTACCCAAAGTTTAATATTTTTACTCTGATTCCTTGACACACTGAAGGAATTTTGGGGGTTCTTGTCCTCTGAATGGATCTCTTTAGAGCCATGAAGCCTCACTTTTTGTGGCCCATTACTGGCATTTACTGACTTTATTCTGCAGGTCGTTTTCTAGGGGGATTTATGGTTTTTTTCATAATTTTTTTTTCCCCCTGAAGGAATCATGATTGGGATGGGGAGAAAGAAATAAGGTTAAACAGTCTTTTAGAACTTTGGAGTCCAATCTGTTGAACAAGGAGAGCAGAGTTTCTGAAGGGATTACTTTTTCCAGAAAAGAAGGATATTTTCCAGAAAATCATGAGATCTTGTCAGAAAGCCTTCTGAAGAAGATTTGCTGTCAGACTCAGTTTTCCCACTGATCACTCCATGGGATGCCCTTTTTTCTCCCTTCTACCGGTGCTGTCCATCCCTCCTGGGATGATTTTGTTTCAACAGCTTGTGACAGCAGGTGGAAATCTCTTAAAATCATCAAGAAAAAGCAAACCAGTTATTATTCTTTGTGGAAATCATAATTAGCAAAACGATTGATAATTCTTGGCCATAATTCTTCAGCCCTGCTTTAAGTGCTGCAGGAACTGTGTTGTCAGTCTGAGAACTGGGGAAGGGAATGTTGTGTATTGAATGAAGAGACACAAGTCCAAAAGAGGGTTGTGCTTGAAAAAATTTTGGGAACCCCTATTCTGTAGTCACAACAGCTAAATCTAACAGTACTTCATAATACTTGCTACCTTTGTATTTGTTCTGTAATTAAAGGCTAGAAAACAGTTTTTAAAAAATCTGTTAATTCTCTTGATAGTAGAAACAATTTTTTTTTAATTTAATGTTGAGGCTTCTTCAGTTGGATTAATTCTGATAGATATTCTGATTGCCTCTGGTTACAGCTTCAGTGCTGACTGTTAAATGATACACAATATAAATGAGAAGAAAGGATTCTTCAGAGAAAGACATTACCACTGGTCATGGAATAAAACCAAATAGCACTGAATGCTTTTTGGAGGAGGAGAGGATGCCAAGGAATACATTGTACTTGCATTTCAGGCTGGTTTTGCTTTATTGTCACAAATTTCTTTTCTTATGTAAACCCTGTATTGCTTGAAGGGGAAAAACCCCAAACCCTACCATTCTTTCTCAGAAAGGAAGAATTTTTAATTTATCTTCTCCTGAATGTTATTATGTTGCTCTTACTGTACTTAGGTTAGTGTCTGTTAAACAGATTTGATCAGCCGAAAGCAAAAGGAACTTGTAGTTTTTACTGTGTTTGTAACAGAAAAAAACCCAATAAACCAAACGAAAAACAAAACACACACACAAAATGGAGAAAAAAGATTCCAAAGAGTACTTTTGCACTGCTGCAAATAGTTAGACATGTGCCATAGTAAAAGATCAACTGTATCAATTAGTTCTGAATTGTTAATCGTGACTTCTTTTCCATTAGGAAAAAAAGATGTAACTGTTAATATTCAAATTAATCTTCTAGCTGTTAGACTTTTACATTCAGTGTTAATTGTCAAATGGCTGTTAGGTGAATATTTTTGGGTTTTCAATGTTCTTTTTCAGGTGCAAGTGTTTGGACTGTATTCAGCAGAAGAGTTCCATGAAACATTTGACTGTCCTATTAAAGTAAGTGCTTGTTTTAATCTTTAGTAATTGTGGTGGTGCTGTCTTTTAATAACAGAAAGGTCACATTCAATCTAAATGAGAGGGAGGAATACCACTGCCTTGCAATGTTATTCAAGTCACTAGAAAACAGTTTTCTAGCTCAATATAAAAGCTTTTGATCTGGTTAGGTAGGAAGAAAGCCCATCTTGGTTTTGTAAGGAGTATTATTGAGTTTTTCAAATACAAAGGGCAACGTGAGAGAGAAATTGTCCTGTTTCAGCTGTTGCCTGTCTCACCATATTTCTTTCTTTGTAGACTTGTGGTACAAATTCTGAGGGTTCTGCTAAATGTGAGGGCAGTATTTTGCAACCAGTTCACATCTGCAAAATCTGCCCCAGGGTAAGGCAATGGGTGGTGATGGTGATGTACCCTGAAGAGAAGACTTGAGTTTTACCCTGCTCTAGAGATGGGTGTGTGTGTCTGCCTGGCTGCTGAAAAAGGGAACATGTGGTGCTTTTTAGCAAGAAACATTTCCATGTAATATGAAGAATTTTCTTCTAGGAAAAACAAACAAATGTTGAAACAACTAGGCTTTACCTCAGAGAAAGAATTCAGCTGTAATACTTGGTAAATGGCTAAGGGCTGTCTAGTTTAAAAAGTGATGTGGTGCTTCATGTAAACTCTTATTTAAGCCACAGTCCTCTCTTTCCCCCTCGCCCCCAGATTGTTGCTGTTCATCCTCAGTTTGTAAGATCCCACTTCAAGCAATTTGTAACAGGAGGAAAAAAGGTAAGCAGTCCTCGTGTCCTGTACTTTGGCTATGTTTCAATGGCCTTCTGAAATGGCTCAGAAGGCTGGGTATGTGATTTTTGAAACCTAGAGCAGAGACTTCTGGTTTTATCTTTTATTTATGCATTGTATTTCAAAGCATTCTTACTTAATTGAGACTAATGCCAGGGGAAGGGAAAGTACACTTTTTATGTTAAAAACATGTTGCAACAAATTGAGCTTCAGGGTAGAAATACTTCTGTCTATATAGCCTGAAAAAATGTCATTTGTATTTCATAGTCCAGATTTTCTCCATTTTAATTTGTTGAAGTGGAAGCAGAAGTTAGTCCTTAATATTGGTCTTTTACAAAGCATGTTGATCTTGCTGTTTGGGATTTTTCTTTTGCTTTACCTGTGAGTGATTTTTTGGGGTGGGGTTTTGTTTGTTTGTTTTGGGGTTTTATTTTAAGGCAACAAACCCAAGTATCTTCATTAGTTCTTATTCATGGTGTGGGTTGTTTGGTTGGTTTTTAAGGAATTAAGGGGATCTTTTGGTAGAACTCACAGCATCCTAAGTGCTTATACCTCTGTAGGGAGTCTTTTATTTGCATCAGTTTGTATTTTAAATGTGTGTCAAGTGTCTTATTAGTGTAGGGTACAATTCTGACTTTCAGATTACAGTTGCTTCCAGGTCCTACAAGTATCTTATATCACACTGCATATGTTCAGTCAAAATATAAAAGGTTTCCTTTAGAACAGTTTCTTGAACCCATGGAATTTTCTGTTGCCTTCTCTTATGAATTGAGTATGAACAAGCCTCACTTAGAGATGCATCAAACCGAACGCCATGGCTCTCCCTTGCCAGCACATAAGAAATACAGACTCCTAGAGCTGAATACAGCTTAATTTTCATTAGCAGTTGAATATGTTTCAAAGCATAGCTGTGCTTTATTTATTTAAGTGGCATGTATGCTTGACAGCTTTCCCTGGCTGGTGGAAGTTGGTGATGTCCTTAAAATAATGCACAGTCAGTGTATGTCTGTGTCAGCCACCAGTTTGTGGAGCTTTTCTTGTGCTGATAAAAGGGGCATGGAAAGAGAGAAGCAAGGAATTAATAGAACAGGGCTCCATCAGGTGGGAAGAGAGCTTGCATTCACCTGACGCCAAACAGAAAAAAAACATCAGGGAGTTAACACATTCTCTTTGGTTATCTTTGATTGCTTGACAGGTTGTTTTATATTCTGTCCTCTGGGAAATGGTATACTCATTCTTAATACATTCATTTTTTGCCGAGGAACTTTCTCCTTCAGAAAAACTTTAATTGACATCTTAACATAAGGTATTTAGCATTGAAGTAAATGTCCCTTGACACCTGTAATTTGATTTTATTGGTGCATAAAACCAACAAATAAAAACTCTAGCCTTCTGGTAGGCACCTTTCCCCTTTCCTCATTTCCTTCAAAAGGAGCTATATATGCTTTTATAAAACAACAGAATGCTCTTTGAAAATTCAGAAACTTAAATTCCACCTGCTAATATATGTATGATTTTTTTTCTTTTTTTCTTCTTTTTCTGAACATTTACACTTCTCCTTAACTGTAAAGCCAATGAGTAGTTGGGGGCAGCAGACAAGGGAGAGCCTGAAGCACACAACCTCAGGCTGTGGACCTCCCCTCTCCCAGTGTCTGGAGATGGTGCAGCTGGGTGAGATCCTTCAAGGAGGGGGAGAGGACCTCCTGTGGCTCCTGATGTCACTGTGCTCTTAGCCTTGGCACAGACACCGTGACCTCATCCCTGGTGACTGGCAGTGTCTGCATGTCTGCCCCACACCCACCCGGGCACGGGTAGCCGTCAGGGTATCCTCATTCTGGATCAAGCTTAAGAGAAAAGCTTTGTTTAAAGCTGTCGTGCTATCACAAAATCCCAGAATGTGCTGTTGGACTCACTGAGTCCAACCCTTAGCCCTGCACAGGGCCATCCCCAAGAGTCACCCCCTGTGCCCCAGAGCATCACCCAAACCCTCCTGCAGCTCTGGCAGCCTTGGGGCTGTG